>OX418222.1:38359931-38954868 GCA_948455865.1 Conomelus anceps
TAGCAGATATCTATTCAATCAGATTAGGTAAGCAACGCTCTCTTGGGCCCTCACTGTAAGGGTGACCAGTTGGATAGGCCCGCAAAAAAGACACTTCTCTGCTGTAAAATCACTTCCCGATGGTTCAGAACCCACCTAAAACTGTAGGTCCAACTCATCAATCACCATCATCCAACTCATTACCCACGCACAGATCTCAGACCTATGTGGGCTTCATCCTTCAAAAAAAGATAAATAAATATTTTAAGTTATAGTAACGTTTAGGTTGAGTAATAGTTGCCTATTTATTGTATTTGATAAGTTTTCTTTTTCGTTCTACGGTTGTTTTGCTAAAGATAGTGATGATGGATTTTCTTTTTTGTTATACTGTTTTTTTTTTTTTTGATTGGTTGGATGCTTGATTTAGTGAATTATTGATGAACATTCCAGTGTAATTTTGGGTAGTAAAGAGGGAAAATTTTCATTTGTAATAAAGGAGAACTCGTCGTTAGCGAACAAGCTATGCTTTGCTGATGGCGCCAAAAAAAAAAAAAAAAAAAATGTATTACTTGTGTGTGATTGATTGTTATTTACAAGAGTTTGGCAATAAAGAATTTTGAATTTGAAAAAATATATATTATTACTATATTTGATATTACACATTTGAACTGATAGGACAGCGGTAAAGCATCTGCTACTCATGTAAGAGGTCTTCAGTTCAAATCCCAGCTGGACATATGATATTATGTTCAAGTGGATACTTTTTAAAGCTGGAAAATGGACAAGAGAAATGGTATGTAATTTCACAACCCAATGTTTAAAAATCATCATTTTTATGTTTCTGGTAGATAAATTCTACGTATTATAACGAAATGATAGTTTAATCAAGATTTATCAGTCAGCCTTAACAGAATATTAAAAAAAAATAACTTTGCTAATGTGATGTTACTAATATAATACTAATTTTCTGTAATAATTATAATACATTGTGACTATTTTCAAGTTAAATAGATAATCCTTGATATTAAATCATTGCTTCAAGAAGGCAAGTGATCTATAAGCCTTTGTACAACGAATAGAAAAATAATCTATTGATTAGAAAAATGATTTAAAGTGATTAAAAATGACAAAATATTGGTAAATAAATTGAAAAGCTCAAAATTCCTTCTGTAACCTAGGTAACTATGAAATTTAATAAGAGAACAATTGAATAAGGAAGACACTACAGCCAGAAAGCATGAAAAGTACTAAGTACATAAAATAGTAAGGAAGGTCTTACAATATTTAATACTACCAATCCAGGAGTGAGGATGGCAGTTGCACTGCTGTATAGGTTATCATTCTATGCTTTTTTTTTTAAATAAAAACAGACTTGATAATAATGGCAGGGAATCACAATGCCACTCTTGCTATATACGTCAATTTATTTGCGGAGCACATAAAGCAGAATGACTAGCATTCAAATTATCCAATTGAAACAAAGAAACTTTGAGAGAAGATGTGACCGCAGTGAAGATGTGAAGTACTCACAAGCATTTATAAGTAGTTTTAAAGTAGTTCTATTTACCAACCTAAGCTTTGTTTATTTTCATTGAGTAGTTTTTGATGTATTATAAATGACGATGTTCAACTGTACTGCATTTTATAAGTTTTGTACTGTGTTGAATAAAAAATATGATTGATTGATTGATGAAAGTGAGGTAAAATCTCACTTGAGCTTTCCATACTCATTATAAAAGAAACTCGTCAGAACGCTATTCTATTTGAAAATGCAGTCATGTAGTCATGGGAAATTGAAGTCGTTCTGAAAGAAAATAGAATGTAGTTAAGGAAAAATTATGAAAAATAAGTGCGATCTCACCTTAGCATTGATGTTTGCTCCATGCTCGACAAGAGTTTGGACAACATCATTGAGACCCCATTGGCAACACAGGTGCAAAGGACTCTGCTGGTCTCTGGCTTCATCGCCACCACGACCTCCCACGCCTGGACGTCTCGGACTATCCACATCACACCCACTGCAAAAGTACACTCATTGATAACCGTTGATTACAGTTTACTATGCTTTGGTTGAATCAGTTTTAAGATATAATTGTTTGGGGAGTAGCAAGTCTTGTTCACATTGATCCACTCTTCAAAGTACAAAAACGAGTTCTAAAAATAATAGGTTTCAGAGATTCTTTGTTCCCATCTCATCAACTATTTATTGAAAGTAATATATTAAGTGTAAGACAACTATTTATTCATGCAAAAATCCAGAAAAATCCAGGAAATAATAGGTTTGTAACAAAGATAAAATTTAAATTTATATTAAAATTAGAACACAAAGAAAACGTTCTTTAAATAAAAATATTCATTGAACGAAGTAACATAACAAAAGGTAACAAGAAACAAGAGAAACGAGGAACACGAAGTAACAAGAAAAGGAAATAACTACAGAAACAAATAACAGTCCTTTGCTTTCTGTTGGTTGCTCACCCACTTCACTATCCTTCTTATTTAATTCACTTCAACAAATCCGTCTCTACTTCCCACTCTCAGTCTCACGCCTCACTTTTCACAATTTTTATTATTTATGTTTTTATAAACAAAACTCCGTTACTAGGCGACCCTGATCTTATAAAGACCCTGATTTATCAAGAAGATTTCATTTAGTCTCAATTGTACAGCTGTGGAAGCCTGACTCTCAATTCACTTCAATCAAATTTCTTCATTCTCTTACAGGTTTATAGATCACTCACATAATAATAGAATAAGAAATATCAATATGTAACAACCAAGAATGAACACATCTTTTGGTCAGAGATCTTTTCTTTATATTGGGCCAACAATTTTCAATAAACTTCCTCAATTCAAACTTCCTCAAAAGAGGAAACTAGACTTAGACATTTCAAGACTAGTTTAAGAATTTGGCTGATTGCCAATGGAGTAGGTCCATGCGACGTTTTGATGACTAGTGAGTAAGTTAGAATACATTAATCAATAGCATAAGTAAATAATATAGTTTTAATGTAAAAGTATAGTATACTAATGAGGCTATGAGAGTTTATTATAGAATTGATTTCATGTTTTTGTTTTGTTCAACGACTCTCCAACCCAACAAATACATTTTTATAGTGGTATTTTTTTGTTTTGTTCTTGCAAAATTGTTTCAGAGAATTTTCTTCCATTTTACTAGAGTGCCCGAGAAAGTACTTCCTACATGGAATCGGGGAAGCGAACTTCCACCACCACAGATGCTCTGTATCTAAAGGGTTGATTACATTGGGATAGTTACTCGCTAAGCGAGTGAACTTCATATTTTAATTTTGTGTTGAAATATTATTTATTGTCTTAGAAATTCCATAGTATGGGGATGATTCTGGAAGATAAATTTTTAATATAATTCGGCTTGGTATGCTGAGCTGCTGTAGCACGGTCGGTCAGTAACGTCCTACTCGCTACTCGCTTAGCGAGTAACTATCCCAATGTAATCAACCCTGTAGTCACGTGGATGTGTGAATGAGTGGTGAGACTGATCTGCGCACAGCTGAATGCGCAATGTCACTTTCTCTGTCATAGTTGTGATGAGCAGAACGACCCTCAGCTCACAAAGCCAGCCTGTTCGCAAGAAGTGGCGAGCGCTGAGAATAAGAGAGAGAGTCCAGCAAAGGGGAGTAAATTCTGCTATGTGGTGGGAGTGAATTGTAAGGGATAGAGCATCGGGCCTCTCTCTCTGTCATCTCGGGCTGAGATGGAAGTATTTTCTCGGGGACTTTAATTCTATTTTTCTTGTATATAAAATGAATAAACTCCTCTGAATATTGGACAAATGTTTGGAGAAAAATTGAAAAAAAAAACCACCACAATAAAATAATACTGCAACATTTCCCAAAAAATTATCACGAACTCAAATACTTGTGGAAGAGAACAATATTCAATAAGGAAGACATACAGCCGGAAAACATGAAAGTACAAAATACAGAACAGAAACTATTGAATAAAGAGAAGACTGAATAACTGACACGCCCCCGGTTGCATAAATATCCTACCATTATGATTGTAACACATTTATTTTATTATTTTCAAACTATATATATATATATATATATATATATATATATATATATATATATATATATATATATACTGTATGTAAGAAAGTCCAATAAAGATTTTTCAACTATTATTATTCTCTTGTCAACGCTCTAAAAATTGAAAACTCTATTTTCAATCTATTGTGAAATGGCACTCATTCTATACATAAATAGATAAATAAATAAACTATAGTAGGCTATTTCGATTACACCATAGCACTAGAATAAACTGATATCAGTGTGTTTTATTCATCAGAAATCGATATGTTACACACTAATTTTTCTTCAGTTGATCCTGATTAAGTAAATTAATGTCTTTTTTGAGTAATTTAATTTAGCTTTTTACGTCACCTTAATACGCTTTCACATAGTAGTTTAGAATAAAAGTGGAACCATTATAATGATGACGTTTGTGCAACCGGGGAACGGAGTAGTGGTTGAAATTTCCAATACCTTACTTCCATTTATTCGTAGCTCTATAATAAGATTGGAATACTTACTTGAAAAGGTTAAAATAAAGACCTTTCAGCGTCAATGAATCTTTTTGCATTAGAATTTTGCAATAGTAGAATTAATTTATAAAAATAGAAAAATATTCCAAGAACGTATAAGTAGATTGAATAAATAACAGAATGTAGAATAATTTAGAACTGAGTGATCAGAATCTTGACAGCACCTTCATACCTATTCAAATATCACCAAATATATTATTTATATGCTCTAGACTCTGACTAACTGCTACTCCTGCGGTCACGAGTTCGATTCCCGTTCAGCCTTGGATAATTGTGTAATCATTTGTGTGAATATTTTATGTAACCATTCACCCCATTACCCACGCAGTCTACAGGACTGTAATAAGTAATTATAGGTCGACAAGTACTTTCGGGATGAATCCCACATAGGTCTGAGACTTGTGCGTGGGTAATGAATTGTATGATGATGATTGATGAGTTGGACCTACAGTTTTAGGTGGGTTCCGAACCAACGGGAAGTGATTTTAAAGCTTTTTTGCTGGCCAATCCAATCGGTCACCCTTACAAAGATGACCCAGGAGTTTCGTAGCTTATCTCTGATTGAACAGATACGGCACTCGGCTATCACTTCCCTTATATTAGGGCTATTATTTCTAATATTATTAGTTACGGTTTCAAAAAAGTTAGAAAAGACAAAAGTTTAGTAACCGTTAGCTTTGAGGTAATTAATGGTAGAGCAACAAAAATATTGTATCTGTTAGGGATTTGAACTTATAATTTACCTTAATAAATTTATAACTAATCTTTTTTAACAGCAAACGTCTGCTTAATGATTTGATTCATTATTGGATCATTTTTTCTCAACACTTTTTATCATTTCATCCAAAAAATTCAGCCTTTGTTGAGAATTGACATCAACAGTGACAAACTAGGTTAGCATTAGAATTATGAATTTGACACGATTGAGATATAACTGTGACAAATTATGTGGTGGCCAGTTTAAAGTACCGGTAGTTATTGTATTAGCACCAAGAGAGGAAAGACACTAAATACTTTGGAAAATTGTTCAAAAATGAGGTTTTTATCATGAAGTTACCTGATGCTCCATGAAAAGAATCAATTTGATTATATTGGATAGTTGCAATAGTTCTTTCCACCAAATTAAAATGAATGCATACTGACCTTTGTATAAGGAAACGAGCTACAGGCTGATTGCTGTCATCGATAGCTCTATGAAGCAGTGTTTGTAAACAGCCATCAGGACCTTCACCCCAACAGTCGGTGTCAACACCATGCCTAAAAATTACAAGGGCTCATGTTTCATGAAAACACAGAAGTCATTTTCTTGTTTTCCTTTCATTTTCTACAAATTCCTAATTTGTTCTTACACAATTTTGTAATTCCGCTATGAATTTCCTTCTCATTAAGCAATCATAACAGACAAGAATGATAGAATGATTGAAACAATATTGTAAGTAATTTTAAAAGATTGAAGATAGTTTCCCCTTTCTTCTATAGATCATTAGTTCATTAATGATGTTGTAATTTTCTTATTACTTTCCGTAAAATTGTTATGATAATAATCACGAATAACATATTCATTCAAGGATTATATTTTATACTTTTAGCTTTATGCTCTAGGCTTTTGTTTCTTTTTTCTTTCTTTTTTTATGCTTTTCTTTCTTTTTTTTAACGTGATGGTGCCTCAACACGATTTTTCAATGAGGTTACTTAACCACTTTTTCCCATTTTGTATTGTATCTATATATTGTATTATTGTATTTTGGAAATTGTGTCTAAATAAATGAAATAATTAAGCAGTTTTTTTTTTAATTAATTCCAAATAAATGAATTAATTACGTCCGTTTAAAAAGTTGGTTGTGAAACGCCTTATACGAGGCATGTCCAGAAAGTAAGTGTACTGAGGCTCTCATGGCCGGAAAGATCTTTTTTGACATGTTGGCTACACTGCCATGTAGCCTGATTCCTTTACTCTCCAACAAGACCAGTTCGAGGTCAGTAAGTTGAGAAATGTCGAAGCGACAACAAGTTTCGTGAAAAATGTCAATATCTCCCGCCAAGTGTGACATACGCGTCATCCGTTACCTCGTTTGGAAGGGAAAAACTATAATGAGGTGAAAACGGCATATGGTGATAAAGCTATGAATCGTACATGAAACCAAAAGACAATCTCAACAGTAATAAAATAATAATAATATCGTGTGACCTGGCTGGCTCAGGTCTGGTGTCAGAGTTATCAGGTCGCACCTGAATAAGTTCAGGGCCTCTGACGTGACTTAATGACTGTTTTTTTTTTTTTTAGGCAGCCAGGACCGACAGCTTAACGTGTCCTCCGAAACACGGGAGTGGCCCGAGGTAAAAACTTTCGGTCAGAACTGGGATCGAACCCGGGACCTTTGGGCTATCAAACCAGCACTTAACCCACTCGGCTACGGCCACTCCATCTCAACAGTAGTGTCACACCTCTTCACCCTCCGCCAAAAAGTTCACCACAATTTCAGCCAAGAAAATCATGGCATCCGTGTTTTGGGATTGTCAAGGCATAATTTTAATTTAATGTATGCCTCAAGGGGAGACGACCATCAACTCTGTAAGATACTGTGACATTAAAAAAATTGCGGATGGCGATTCAGAACAAGAGGAGAGGCATGCTGACAAAGGGAGGCCTGCTGCACGACAATGCCAGACCACACACGGCCAACGCCACGAAGGAACTGCTCGCCTCATGTAAATGGGATATCTTGAACCAGCCCGCGCATTCCCCTGAACTAGCACCTTCAGATTACCTCTCTTTACCAACGTGAAGCTGCACATGGGTGGAAAAAGGTGGAAGGTGAATGGTGAGATGGAGAAGTTTATGAAAGGGTTGGCGAAAAACTACTTCGAGGAAGGCATCAAAATATGAATACCCCGGTTCACCACCTCCATTGAGAGGAATGGCGATTATGTCGAAAAATAACTTACATATGTACTTTTTCATATGTAGAAATTTTTTGTAGCCTACAAAAATTCAGTACAATTACTTTCTGGACGTCCCTCGTACTTCCAATTTGGGAAGAAAATCTACATAAATTTCAATAGCAATAGACAATTAGTTGTAAATAATTGTGATACTTTGATGCTTCACTTAAACAGGTATAGCCTGTCAACTCATTTTTAGCAGTTGTATGAATTTGCCTCGCGCATGTCAGCACTCTACCAATGGCTGCTACTCTAAAGTGTGAGATCTTCTGACAAGTGATTCGGAACCCACCTAAAACTGTAAGTCCAACTCATCAATCACAATCATCCAACTCATTAACCACGCATAAGTATTAGACCTATGAGGGCTTTATCCTTAAAAAAAAAAAAACACTGTCATATGATGGATGACTAGTTCTTAGTACAGCCATTTGGAAGATGTACACTGTTTTGACAAAACAAAATGTGTTTCTGCGCACTGCCAAGAATGAGTTGACAGACTTTACACTTGTTAATAAATTATAAACTTCTATATTTGGAAATTGCTGATTGTAATACCCAACAGATGTAACTCCACTACTGTTAAAGTACTTCAATTGCGAGTATTCTCAATTTAATGTAAAAATTTTGAGCTACCGTATATCAAATAATATATATATACCGTATATAAATAACAAACACATTGGTATCTCCAATTTAGTTATTTGATAGCACATCTGTCTATAGATTATGCTGTATAGTCCTTAGTTATTGAACTATTGATTCTACTACATAGTTGTGGAATACAACAATTGCATACAATAATTAGTAAAGTTTCATTAAAGAAAAATATAGAGCACAACGGTCCAATCAAACTCAATATCTAAATCTTGGATTTCTTGTTCCATAACGAGCTGCGTTGTTAATATTAACTTTTTATTGTAAAATTTATCGACTTGTAGTCAATTGATTTTTTGATAAAATTTACAATAAAAAGTCAATATCGAAGTTGATTGGCATTATTGTTGGTTTCAACATTGATTGGTATCTTAAATACAGAATATTTCCAATCCGGACATGTTATCGCAAATATTTTTGACGTAATCAAGTATCGGTATTAACGAACAGACATAGAAATGAATAAATACCTGACTAAAATAGAGGCAATAGTTTCTTGGTCGGAGGTAAGGGCTACCCACAAGGGACAGTTTTTGTCAGCATCTGGAGAGGACAGATCAACTCCTCTTCGACATAATGCTTCAACTACAGGAGGCTGTTGGTGTTTAATGCCCAACTGTAATGGAGTAAGATTGTCAGCAGTTCTGTAACAAAAATACGAATTTTAAAATTATCTTCTCATTCATAAAACTATGCACATCACGAAATTGAAGTCACTGAGAATTTGAATAATCTATGTCCTTAAAACAACAAACTGCAAAGTATTGACTGAATAGTTTTGATGCATGATATAATAAAACTCACCAAATAGAAGTTTCTAAAGAAAACTCATTGTGAAGAAATGACATTCTGGGGAAGTGTGTGTTAACACACCGGATAGCAGTATTTTTCTATCTAAACCGACAAAAGACCCAGCTCATAACTATATTTTTTTTATGTATAGTCAAAATATTCACGAATTGTAACGGTATTTTATGAATTTCTCCACCAATAAAACTATTTTTGGATCCAAGCCGACGAAAAACGTATTTAAAAACGGTACTATTCTATTTATAGTAGAAAACCAGGATATAAACTGTATTTCTCCAGCAAAAATTAATGTTCACAGAAAATTTTGAACAATGAATATTGAAAAAATAAAGATAAGACAATAAATAATAAAACAATCAATAAAGAATACTTTATATTGATCCAGGCAATAGTTTCAATATTTGTGATAATTGAAGGAATAAAAATATAAAGAGAACTTCACTAACATTAAAAAATTTGTAATAATAATAATAAATAATATATAATAATATATTATTATTATTATTATTAAAAAATATAAGATTAGTGATTTTTTAAATCAAGTTCATTGATATTATTGTTAAGAACGTCAGACCGGAGAAAGCATTTTTTTTTTTAAACATTCCTGTCATTGATCGATGTACATGACTTAAGGAGATTGTAAATTGACCTTGTTGACTCACTCTCCTCGAATTTCTCTCACCCCTATATGTTAGATTCAGTTCTACTGTTTGTGAGAACTTGAAAGAATGTTCCAGAAACATCTACATTGTTCTAGCGGCTTCCAGTACTTACACAATTACCTTGAAACACCATATATAAGAAACAAGTAGAAAACGTAAACAAGTTTCAGTTCAGTCTGTCGTTTGATCTCCTTGACATACGTATCCACGTGGCAGATATACAAAGCGTGTGTTAATACGTTTCCAGGGACCGTCTAAGCAAACCGTGCGACAGTGAATACTATCCAGTGCAGTTGAAAGACATTGGATATTATCCAGTTTGTATTGTACCAGTGGAGAGACAGCGCTCTCTTAAATTAACAATTAAAGCTCTAATTAGCGCTTAATTAGCGCTCTATCAAATCTCTTAAACATTTCTTAAATTTATATATCCAGCGCTGTTGATTGTCAGCGCACATCCAGTAAAGTTGAAATGACAGTGTATATACTCATTGTGTTTTCGCATTATCAACAGTCTTTTGTAAGTGTTTAACTGATATTTTTGACATTTCTTTTTACTTAATGAAAAATAAGACGAAATTATCACAACCACATTTATTAAAACTTCGAGAAACTAGTTTCGGTTGTTACACCATTATCAATCTCAATCAAATAGAGTTTGATTGAGATTGATAATGGTGTAACAACCGAAACTAGTTTCTCGAAGTTTTAATAAATGTGGTTGTGACAATTTCGTCTTATTTTTCATTATGGATACCTTCCACAATATCACCTTCGCCATTACTAAGAAAGTTCTTTTTACTTCTTTGTACAGTTTATTGGTTAGTTGTTTACTTAATTTTAGATCAGCCTATTCATAATTAGTAATCAATTTCTGTACATAGATACCGAATAGACATTATTAGCTAAAAATTAAATGATCTGTTTTTCTTTTCTTGTGATGAGTAATTTGTGTAAGATCTGTATATCAAATCCGTTGAAGAGTAATTTGTGTAAATAAAGTGCGAGTGTTAATTTCAAGTGTTGCCAGCCTCATTTTAGTTATAGAACCTGTAACATTATTATAATAATAATTATTATTATTTATTACTTACACGGCATCTACATCTGCGCCTTGATTGAGTAGAAATATTGCTGTCTCAGAATCTTTGTTGATAATTGCTTGATGAAGTAACGTAAGGCCTTCCCCATTTCTTATATTTACATCTGCTCCACCTGAGAAAAGGCGATTAGAAACAAAATTAGTTCTATATTCAATAAAAGCTAACTTAATATTCAATAAAAGAGCTATTGCAGCTTCGTTCATAAGAGAGTTGTATTTCTATTGGTTTAAATTCAAAAGACTATTACATACTGTATATTTTGAATTGAAAAATGTTATGATCTGATGATGCGGAGTACAATTATTTGAATTTGAATTTGGTCACAACCAAATAAAAGTGACGTAGTGTGGATCCGACTCCCAAGATGAAAGTCAATGAGATAAAGAATCTTCATTTCAATATTAATCCTTATTTATTTATGATTTTGTGGCTCATTAGACCAGATATTAAACCCTTGAAGTATATATGGGCGATTGAGCTATTCACATATTCATCAGCTCTGTTACTCTACTTGATAATATTTTTTTCTATTCATACTAGTCTTAGCTATAAGAAATCAGTGAAATATTTTCTCAATATTGTAATGGGCTATATTCTAAAGAAAAATAATTCATTAGATGTAGATGACTTTTGTTTGATGTCATGTTTCTCTTAATTTTATTTATTTTTCAAATTACATGAGATAAAGAGGTCAAAACCCTAAACTACTTTCTTAAATATTGGGGAGGTAATGAAGGAATTCTGTTTTCTGGTGTATAAATAATCCACTCCTATGCTGTGAGATTTAAATGAGAGTTCGTCTATTAAAAAAGCATATGAATGCTGAAAACCAAACCCATAATAAATTCGAAATTAGACTCACCTTGAATAAGATCAGCTACAAGATGTTGCATGTTTGTTGTGAGGGCCAGGGAAATCGGGGTGTCTCCTTTTGAGTCCTTCAAATTAAGGTTCGGTACAAGCGCATCTTTGACATCATCCAATGTGGCTGACAATAAAATACATCATGGTAATAAATGAATCGATGACAACAATAACCTATTCCAAACATAACAAAACACTTGTAAAAATTTGGAGTGTGATTGGCCGCTCGCTGGGCGCGATCGTAATGTTTAGTCAGGGGCGCTTGGCAGAGTGGCCGGCTGCTATCACATGAAGTTATCAGCTTCATTATCACTTACCCCTTGGTTCGGAACCCACCTAAAACTGTAGGTCCCTCATTATTGTAACACCATTACCCTCGCACAAGTCTTAAATTCATGTGGGCTTCATCAGCAAGAAAAAACAATAGATTCAAATATGGCAATTTAAATGATTGTTAACAAGTACAGAGCGTTCAATTGAATTATGAATTACACTATAACTATTACACTTTTCTATTACATATTATAACAACTGTATTCTATCAAGTATGCAGCTAGAATTTAGATTAAAATTACTCCTTGATGGTTTGAAAATGTACTTTCCTGTTTATTTAGAATCAGAGAGTATGCGCCTACTGAGTGTTTTTTGGTTAAACTATTTATTGCATTAAGGAAAGATGAATCAATGCACTTGAAAGTACAGTATCCTAGAAAATGGTATGTATAAGTATAAAATCTTATCAAAATTATTTATCAAGTCGACAGCTGCACCATACAATACACGATTTAAAGATGTAATATAGACTAAATTATGCGGATTATAATACTCCTAGTTGAAATTTCCTCAACACAATTGGTTAAATATTTTGAAATAACATGGAAAATACCTCTATATTCGAGAATCGCTTTAACCGCGTTGTCATTATTATTCCTGATAGCAATATGTATGGGTGTTTGCCTGTATGACGGAACATCATCGGAATTTATCGATAGATCATCAGGTGGGAATGTTTGCACATTAGGATTAGCACCACATTCTAATAGCTTTGACACCAGTCGAGACAGTCCTTTTTCACAAGCTTTATGCAAACAAGTTTCACCCTGTAAAAGAGAATGTAAAAAATGTTAAAACGTGACCGTATCATAAACTGTATAGATCTTTAGAAAAAAACTTGTATATAGTTGTACGAATCTTATGTATGATATGATCTAGAACTATGTGAAAGCGTGCTCCTGAAAAATTAAAGAAAATTTACAGTAGAAAGCACAAAGTAGAAATTGACTATTATCTTATAAGTAAGAGTCAATGATAAACCATAATAAACAGGTAAAACCTTTGATACCAGATCAGAGCCAGCAAGGTCATACTCTATCTTTATTCATAATAATCAGTTGAGTTTTTTGTTTTCCATAGGTACGAGATAGTATTTTTCGTCTCAAACGTTTTTATCAAAATTTAATATTATAGACTATTTTTAGTGTTTTGTTTTGAGTGAACTTTTAAATTAATAGTCGTTACGGGAAAAATAATCATTTTATTTTTCAAGTTTTTTTAGCAAATCTGAATTTTTAGTCTGTGTTAACCTCAATGTTTTAGACAATGTAACATTATTTAAAATTTGTGAAGAGAGCAGTTGTGGACTTCAGTCTGTTGCTCCTTCACATTCATTGTAATTTCTTCACAATAAATAATATTATTATCAACGAAAACTGATGATAGCCCACAGACGCACCTAGGAAAAAATAATTCAATTCCCGTTGACAAGTATGAATTAATTCATCCATTCTTTCATTTTTAGGACAATGACAAAAATTTATTAGAATTGTTCATGTTAAATGGTTATGAGTAAGTGAAGTTTCAACACCTTTTTTGTCAAACAATTTGAAAAAAACCACTGTACCTATTATTTCTTTAGAAAATTAGATAGTAATTTTAGATAAAAGTTTTTCAAGAATAATAGTAAGATGAATAGTAATAAAAAAATACTGCAAATGGGTCCAAAAGGATTCATATCATACTTGTTGACAATGAATATTTTCATTTTAAATACAGGTATTACACTACTTTCAAATTTCGTTAAATATTTGGTAACATTAAAGTAAATCATTTTATATGCTACATAGGAAGAAGGAACTATAGGCTCCCTGTGAAATTATTTATGTATTTGAATCAAGACTGTATGATGTGAATATTCCGTTATGTATGTAAATCAAGATAAGATCAATACATACCATTTGAATGTAAAGATACATCAGACTTTCAGACCATAACTGCTTTCTTCACAAAACTCTAACAATAGTATCTAAATTTTTTGTCAAGTCAAGTTTTTCTGGAATATTCCACTTGAAAAAATATAACTTTATTATTTTGCAGTTGAAGAATATTATGTTTAAAATAAAGATATTCACTTTCAACGTGTATACACATTCTTTTGGACCTCTGTATAACTCATCAAAACGTTTTGCTGAGAAAAAGTTTAAATTAAGCAAAATCTTACTTTTCTGTTTAAGTGATTGATATTATTCGAATGTGAACACAGGAATAGTCCAGCATCTTCAAGCCCCTCTTCGGCGACTCGATGCAAAAGTGAATCCGATGTTTGTGCATATATCTGTGAACAAACAAATAAACATTGATTATAATTTAACATTGTAAACTGAATGATTTCGATTTGTAAAGAAATATATAAAAAAAACATTGAATTACCAAATATTACAATATCATCTTACCAATTACACTACGTATACATTGTATCATCACAGTTGATACGGTATCTTTGGTAGTAAGAGAACATCCAACATATTTGTTTTAGAAGTTGACCTATAGAAAAACGAGGATGAAGCCCACATAGGCCTGAGACCTGTGCGTGGGTAATGAGTTGGATGATGGTGATTGATGATCTGGACCTACAGTTTTAGGTGGGTTCCGAACCACCGGGAAGAAATTTTACAGCAGAGAACAGTGTCCTTTTTGCTGGCCAATCTAATCGGTCACCCTTATAAAGAGTGCTTAGGAGAACGCAGCTTATCTCTATCTGATTGAACAGATACCTACTACAGCTCACAGCTATCATATGATTTAGGCAAAGAAAAATAACTATGCTGAGAAATAAATAGTTATACCAATAGATTATATTCAGTTTGAAAATTTGTGCGGCGAAATTAAGAAGTATAAGTGTGAGTAGATAGGGAAAAATTTAAGTAGGTTAAATTGTTAAATTTTTGTACTATGATCGAAATTATAAGTGAAAAAATACGAGAGAAGTGTTTTATTAGAGTAATTAGAAGAAGAATCAAAAGATCAAAATTAGAAATCTGTAACCCTGAGGTAAGTGTATCATGTTTATTGGTTTAAAAAAGAATGTCAATGATAAAATAAGATAATATTTTAAGAAGCATAAATTGCACATCTTATTCATTGACATTAAAACATTCCAGGGTAGTATATAGCCATGCTGCTCTTTGTCCAAAATGTTTCTTGTTTCTAAATATTCCATTAGCTGCATGTACACCTCACGTTCAATAATTTTAGAAAATACTGAATAGCCATTGAATAGACTAGTCCTCGGCGTATGTTTATTTATTTATTTAACTAACATACAATCAATGCGAATACAACAGGATATTGCCCAAAACTGCTTTTCAAAAAATTTCAAATTAGAATCGAATTTTAGGTTAGGTCTGTTTCACTAAAAATTTCACCTTGAAGCTACAATAATGTAGTGACCAACAGAATAAAAATAGACTGACTTGCGCTACATTGCAGCTCTGTCAGCTTCCAATGGCCAGCCAGTCATTGGCTGGAGGCTACGAACCAATGACAGAACTGCTATTAGAGGCTATTAGCCAATAGTATCATTTAATTGATGTAGTTCAACTATCACATCTTTAGTACAGCCATGTATAACTATTATATGTCACCTATTATATTATACATTTAAGGCCGATTCACACTTTACGGGCACGGCAAGGACTCGGCAATGCCTGGATCGTGCTTTGAGGGATCCCGAGTGTTCACATTGCCCTGGCTCTTGTCGAGCAAGGCAGTCGTTCAATATGCTGGAGACTGACAACTTGACCCCTGAAAGGAATTCGCTGACAAGCGGCAAGCACGAGTGAGAAAGGCTTGAGGAAGCGGCAGAGACCGGTTTTGATCGCTCTGCTTTCGATCGATCCGGCAAGGTTCGTTCAAGGATCGGTGATTGAACGGAGCTCACACGTCGAGTGTGAACGAAAATATTAATTTTACATTAGAGCGATCAAAACCGAGACTTGCCGAGTCCTTGCCTTGCCTTGCCCATCTAGTGTGAATAGACCTTAGTTTTATTATGTCATTCGAATTATTTTATCATTATTTATAGAAATCACAAACAACTAATTGAAATAAACTGATCTATCCCACCAGATCAATTTCAAAATAAAAAACAAACAGGTTATACAAGAAAAATATTACTATTAGAATATAACTAGATAATTCTTATTCTAGTATTTCTTTAAATGTATTTACTGTTCCTATTGTATGTGACTAACAAGATGGTGAGTCTAAAACAAATACAAAATGGCGGCCATAATCGTCTTGATATGATTCTAATGCATTGGGTGATAATCATTAAGTTCATAAAAAATCATTTTGGGATAGGAAGAATGTATTAAATGTTTATTATAATAATGAAAAGGACACAGCGTAACTAGCCATTTCATTAGTCATGTTGCTTAATGTTGTATTCATTTACAAACATTTTATTAATTTTTATAAAATAAAAGAGATAACCTATTGCAACAATAAAATACGCATCAATTAAAATTATTTTACTTAACTTTGTGGGAATTAATTTTTATTTTTGTGAAATCATATTTGAAGACCATATGAATGAATCTGGTCATATTTTCAGTTATTTAATAGTTTAATACTCAAAACAAATAAAAAATAAACTATACACTAAATTGTTCAATCCAATTAGAAGCGTGCAGTTAAAAATGTGGATTACTATGTCAATCGCAAAATAATTGTAAGGTCCTTCCTATACAGAGCGGTCGCGCGCCACAATTTCAGACTAAACCACACCAGCCGGGTAAATTTGATGACAAAAATCAGCTGATGGCTTTAAAAAGGTGTATGTCTTCGTGTATTTTGAAATTGTTGAACTCAGTCACATGGTCAGTTGGTTAAATTGTGGTACAGCAGTGGTGTATAATAAGGCTCTTAAGCTAGCCTTAAGCTAGTTTTCAAGTTTCACAACGCAATTTTATCTGAATCGTCACATAGATTTCATAGTTTCTAATAAGTTTTTTCTAATTTTTCCTGGGTCAGTTCAAATATTTGTTTTTAAACTGACTTGAAATAATGTCAAATATATTTTTGGTAAAAAATAAACAATAAATTATTAGCGAGTTAACAAAAAACAATAAAAAAATAAATAAACAATAAAAATAAACAATACATTAAAATAAAAAATAATAATAATCAAAAATAAATAATAAATTATTAGCGTGTTAACAAAAAAAAAAAACAATTCGTTAAAAAATAGTGGAACAATGAGGGTTATGTCAAAATCAAAAATTCTGGTAACTTATACAGGCATGTTAGTAATTAAAGCAACAAAAAGCACTCACAGGATTCGATATAGCTCCCTTCTCAATGAGACGTGCAGCAAAACTGTTTGAGTTATAACGACTACTTGAAATAAGGGCGTACCACAGAGGAGTATGACCTTCGTGTGTTTGAAGATTCAAATTGACTGATTTTGTTAGCAGCAAGCTGAAGATATCTTCGTTCCTAGCCATAACTGCTAAATGTAAAGCCGTCCTAAAATAAGAACACAGATTAAAAAACCAAGCTGAAATTAAAGTAACTATGATTATTCCAAGAATAATGTTTTGACTGTGTTTAAAGAATAATAACTTAAGATTTATTGATTCAGGAGGAAAAAAGGATGTTATTATCGCTCCCAAGAAAAAATATATCAAGATTTGTAGAGATTGAGCCCGTTTTAATTAATTTTGTTCTCCACAACAATTCTGTTTTTGTTATTATAGTATTTTGTTGGAGAAGATATTTTGAGTGTACATCTGTAAAATGTATTCCGAATAATATTTAAATGGGAAATACACATTAATAAATGTGTCCTATCGTTAATAAGCATAATTGTAAATTGTTAAGTTCGTAGCCTGCAAAGGATGGATTGTAAAGCTAGTTCACATCCTACGGTGCACCCTAGTACAGACGCAGTCACACAAGTCAATGGTTCTTCGGGCTTTGCAAGACACTATTAAGACCCATATTTATGAACGTACCTTGAGGCTTCCTTAACTCATGGGAGATTTGAAAAGCCTTTTGAGTGAATGCTTCTCAAGTATTCCTTGAGTTGAGTTTGCCTTAAGGTAGATTCATTATTTGAACCTTACACTCAATTCAATTCATAACTTCTTTTATTCCAAAAATTAATAAATTTCAAGTGTAAAAAACTTGAGAGCATAGAATTATAAATGCCACTTGATGCTATAAACTAAGAGTAATTAGTAATAAATCAATTGGATATTATTTACCCAAGAGGTATATATATTTCTAATTGTTGAAAATTCTACTATTTTGATAAAACCTGGATTCCTTTCAATTCTTTAAGAATCTTATTCCGTTGCATTGCAATAAACTACAAGGATAAAAACTTCAGATAATTTGTATGTTAACCAAAATATTTATTTCTAAATTGTTACAAATTCAATTATTTTGATTGAACCTGAATTATCTCATTCAGTTTAATTTCAATAAATTATCGTAATAATAATTCCAGATAACGGATTATGATGAACACTTACACGCCTTCCTTGTCTTGTAGATTTGGATCGAAATTGGTGTCAAGAAGACGCTTAGCTATGTCGGCCATGGCAGAAGCAGTCTCTTCCGAAGACGTCTCAGAATGGTGACACGAGGAAGCTATCAGGTGCAGCAAGGAATGGCCGCGTTCTGGCGTTGTCATAGCGACCGAAGCACCATGCTCTATCAGGAACTTGGCAGAAAATGCATCACCTGCATACCAAATAAAATTAGAATCAAAATATACATAAAAAGTTATTTCTTGGTATGTTCTTGACAACATAAAAAGTTATTTCTTGACAACTACTGTAATAGCCGGCCATTCTCTATCAGGTACACCTGACAGGTGCGCCTGAACAGTTCGCCTGTTCAGGTACACCTGACAGGTGCGCCTGAACAGTTCGCCTGTTCAGGTGTACCGGATAGTGTGTGGCGGGAATAACTAGCCTTTCAGGCGACCTGACAGCTGATGAATATTCGATCAGTTCTGCTGACAGGCCGAGTAGACGATGTGTGTGTGGCAGAAACCTGAACAGGTCTCAGTTTCTATTATCCTTTTGACTAGAACAGTTCAAATTTTGAAAGTTTAAAACTTTTTAACTTTGATTTATGTTGATGAACACTATTTAATTTTGATTAGAGTGTGTTAGTGTTGGTCAGTGGTGTACTTTCCTGTTGTAAAAGTTTACATTAGATGGGTCAGCAGGGAAATGTTATAATAAATATTTTACTAAATTGTAGCATTGTGCCTCCTGATAACAACTATTACGTTTTTAAGGACAGATGTATCACATGAAATTAATTAATCAATATTAAAAATATTAAATATTAACTTTTTATTGTAAATTTAACGACGCAGTCAGTTTTAAATTGTGAATATATAATAATTATACTCACACTTGTCCGAACGTTTTTGAGTTATGGAAACTCATCTTCAAGGCATCCTAGTTCGGCGATGTTAGTTTGTTGGTTAGAAGGATTGTGGTTTTTGTATAATAGAACACAATTTTATACAAAAACCACAATTCTGCGAACTAACAAATCAACATCGCCGATCTAGGATGCCTTGAAGATTAGTTTCCATAACTCGAAAACGTTCGGCCAAGTGTGAGTACAATTATTATATATTCACAATTTAAAACTGACTGCAAGTCGTTAAATTTACAATAAAAAGTTAATATTAACAACGCAGATCGTTATGGAACAAGAAATCCATGAATATTAAATAATCAATATTTATGGGTAGATTTATTTCTCCTCCGCAACCATTCCTTACACCATTGTTTGCGTTTATTCCGCCTGTTTTAATGTTTCACAAAAATTACACAAAATAAGGAGAGAAGCAGATCATCTTCTGGAGAATCCATGGTGAACTGACAAACTCGGCAGGGTATACATGAAGAGTGTGTGTGCTCCTCAGGTATCAGGTACACCTGAACAGGTGAACTGATCAGGCGTACCTGTCAGGTGTACCTGATAGTGAATGGCCGGCTTAAGCTGTGAAATGTTCTCACATACTCATCACATGAAGAATGAACAGTTCTCGGTACAGCTGCCTGGAACGCTGTGTATACTGCATAGACAAAACCAAATGTGGCACTGCCAAGAATAAGTTGACAGACTACTGAACTTAAACTTGTTTGTTTTGGAGATAGTGATGATGTTGGGGTGGATATACGTAACGAATAAGACTCTATGTTTTCTCAACCAAATGTACTATAAAAGAACTGAGATACTACGATTGAAACCACTATTCGTCCAATCACAAGCTATCACTCCCATCAAATCATAACACTTGATTGTGGAGCCTTCCCTAAGTCAATCATAATGCAGGATGCTGGGTCACCTTTCAACCAATAACAAGACTATTCTTTCAAACCAACTGGAGCACTTGATGTAAATGCTGGCAACCAATCACAAAGTGCCATATATTCAGTCAATGATATTGCCTGGTTTTGGAAATGTCTTTAGCCAATCCGAATCATGAACTTATTCAGCTTTTGACCAATGAGAGCAATGGCTTGTATAGCCTGCTCTGAACTAATCATAACATGCGATAATGGTTTTAGCCAATTACATAGCTGGATATTAAATTTGTATTTCAGACCAAACCCCGTTCGAACAAACGTCCTACTATAATTTCCAATTTTTGTAATTTTTCAAAAACCGAATTCAAATTTTCAATTGTTTGAAAAGCTATCATTACACTGATCTAGAAATCAGCACATGGCAACATAGCAAAGCATCTTTATACTGAATGATAGGATACGTAGAAGCATATCATTATAATGTACTATGCTACAAAGTGGGGCATCATTCTAGTAGGACGTTTGTGCACCCGGATGTTACTGCCACTGATTCAAAATTGATGCTCATCATTGTGTCATCATCATATCATTGTTTTAAATAAAATCTTGAGTTCATTTATAATGACCCCCAGGTTAATTTTCTTCTGAATGTTCAAAGTTCTTTACACAATCAATCTCGAAGGTTTTACACAAACATAATTACACAATATGTTTGAAATACTCTACACATGTAACAGCGTGTACTTACCGCGTTCAACAGCTCTATGGATGATTGTCCAGCCTTTGGAGTCTTTGGCATCAGGATCAGCGCCATTTTCGATGAGCGTGCGAGCAATGCTGGTTTGTTGATCTCTGAGAGCCAAATCAAGCGCCAGATCCCCTCTATTGTCAAGCGCATTCAGTATTGTTGGCAACTGCAACAAAAAATGAAAATTGAGTTGTTTGTGATTTGATGAGACTTTTAGGGTACTGAATACAGATCTGTGATATTCATGATAGAATATTTTAAAAATTTAAGAAGAATCAAGTAGCTTCCAGACCGAACCGTTTGAAAACTGAGTTTTCTGTGATTTGATGAGTTTTGGGGTGCTAAATAAAGATCTGTAATTATGAAAATAGAATATTTGAAAAATTCAAGGACGTTCGCGTAGTTTCAAGACCGAACCGTTTCAATCACAAATTGCTCACCTTTTACCTTGGCTTACACATTTGAATCCAGTTACTGAATACTTTATAGAATGCATGTGAGATGCAACAAATATTGTTATGAAATGCCAGAAAGAAGTGACAATATTTCTCTTTCCTTTGAGCGCCATTAGTGTCAACCAGCGATAAGCAGCATGTTTTGTTTAGTCCCCCTGTTCATCCCTCGCCTTGCAATATATCCAGAGTTCTAGTCAATTCTTATCCGTTCACATAGAATAATCTCAAAAAGGCAATTACTTTTCTCGTTCTTTCAAAACTTTTATAAAGTGGAAGCTCTCGTAAACATTAGTTCATTCATTGCTTGAATTTCGTTGACATAACAAGTGGCCGTTCTGTTCATATACGAACCTTTAGTGCGAAAGTGATAACCGCAGTGTACCGCAGAGACTTCCTTTACATTTTTTAGAAGTGGATACAGTGACAGAATTGTGATACATAAGTGTTTTAATTTTTATTTTTAGACGTTTCTTCTTAAATTATCGAACCGTTTTTTAAACAGTTATTATTTTATTATATTTGATCGGCCTTTCAAAAGTTGGAGAATAATTTTGGAACATTTAGCATATTCTTTATTAGATGAATATTATTTATTTATTCGTTTCTGATTGATTTATTTTGTGTGACATTACTGATTAGTGCGTGTTGTAAGTAATTTGTGTAAATAAAGTGCGAGTGTTACTTTAAAGTGATGACGGCCTTATTTTAGAGATAGAAACCGTAACAATATTTTTCACTTCGGGATTTTGTGAAGAATACTTATACTTTTCTGTACTTACTTAATATATAATATATTATTATATACTTACTTATTCTATACTATACTTATACTATTGGGTGATGAGCAAACCAAGTCCTCAGCCCTCGGAGTTGAGCACGGTTGCCCTCGGTGGAGTGAAAGAGATACAATTTTTTATATTTTTGATTATAACTCGGAAACGGTGAACTAGCGAAAAAATTGTTTCAAATAATAGAGGAAACTAACTAAATTTACTTTGAAATTAATCTTTTGGATATTTGCCGAATTTTGAAAGGTTTTCGAGCTATACTTTATCGAAAATCGATAATTTTCTAAAATATCCTCTCCGCCCAACTTTCTTTGTTGAACAATTTTTTTGGAGGATGAAGCTCATAGGTCTGAGACCTGTGCGTGGTTGATGAATTGTATGATGGTGATTGATGAGTTGGACCTGCAGGTGGGTTCCGAACTACCAAGAAGCGATTTTACAGCAGAGAATAGTCTTTTTTGCTGGCCAATTCAATCGGTCCCCCAACACAACGATGGCCCAGGAGTTTCGTAGCTTATCTCTGATTGAACAGATACCTGCTACGGCACTCGGCTATCAATTCCCACAATTGCTTACAGCAGTGGTCCTCAATATCATTATTCGTAAAATACGTAAAAAGTAGCCTAGTCATACGTAGAGCGTCAAATTGCATTCAATTTTCTGTAACTTATGCTGATTTATCTCAATCAAAAGTTACAAAGGTTCTTACATGTATTGTGTAGTATTTCTACCAATAAAGATAAATGCGACTTGAAAAGTAACTCTCGTTTATTACAACAAGCAAACAAACTCTTACAACAAGCAAACAAACTCTGTCATCAATCATTACCTCTCAGCATAATATTTGGTTGTCACCATGACGACTCCCTCAGCTGCGGTTGTAATGGAACACTCACAGCTGTCATAGCACATCCTCCCCTTTCAAGTTGAAAGTACAATGTGTGCCCTGTTTCTTCGCACTAGTGCTCCGTTCTCAAATTGCACTAGATACGATCTAGGTTGTGGGAGTTTGCACTTGATAAAACCTTCCCGTTTTAAATCAGGGATCCAAACCGTGCAACCTTGGTTGAGTTCTGGAAGTTCCCTGGCCCCATGTCGCTTATCATATCTTTTCTTCCTCCCCCTTCTGATGTGGTCTTCTTTATTACGCAATGCTTCTTGATCTGGTGCTTGGGGATGCAAGTTATCCATTGCGATAGGGACGGTGCTTCTCAGTTTTCTTCCCATTAACAACTCAGCAGGCGAATATCCATTTTCAAGAGGTGCTGTTCTGTACGAAAGGAGACCAACGTCCATGTCTTCACATTTAGTTAGAATGTTTTTTGCTGTCTTAACTGCTGATTCTGCGAGGCCGTTTGACTGGGGGTATTTGGGGCTGCTAGTGATTATTTCAAAACCCATATTTTCAGAAAACTTCATCATTTCTTCACTGCAGAGTTGGGTTCCATTATCACATCTGAGGCAATGAGGGACCCCAAACCGGCAAAACAATTTCTTAAAACATGCAATCATTGTAGTCGAGGTTATGGAATGTAGTGGTCCAAGAATTTCCAAGTAGCGTGAAAAATAATAACCAAGTAGTTCTTTTTGTTGAAGGTAAGTAAATCAGCACCTATCACAGACCATGGCAACTTAGGTAGTTCTGAAGGCATGAGTGGCAAAGTTGGATTGTTCCTATTTCTCAAGCATATGAGGCAGTTAGCTACTTTTCTCTCGATGTCTCTATTTATTCCAGGCCACCAGACAGTCTCCTTTGCTAGGCCCCGGCATTTTGATATTCCTAGGTGTCCTTCGTGAATTCTGTCTAAAACCAGGTCTTGCAATCTGCGTGGGACAACAATTCTACTTCCCATCATGATCAATCCATTGTGATCAGCCAGGTTATCCTTAAATTTTACAAATGCATTGCAGCGGTTATCTATTTCATTCCAACCAGATTGTATATAGGTCCTCAAAAGTTTGAAAGTTTCATCATTGGTAGAATGAACTTTAATAAGTTCATGTAGACGGTCGCGGAGAGGCAGATTTGCTAAATGTTCTGAAATTTCTTCCTCCAGCTCGTGTGGAGGATTATCAATAATTTCCCCAACCATGAGATTGATTTGACGAGAAAGTGTGTCTGCTACAGTTAGGTTTTTTCCTGGAACATAGGAAATTTCATAGTCAAATCTAACCAATCTGAGTCATAGTCGAAGCAGTCTTGGTGATAGATCATGCATTGGTTTCCTGCCAAGTAGTGTGGTTAATGGTTTATGGTCTGTCTGGAGTGAGAATCTTTTTCCAATCAGGTATATTTGGAGTCGCTCACATACCCAAGTACATGCTAGAGCTTCTTGTTCAATTTGAGCATATTTTCTCTTAGTGTCTGTCATAGCCCTTGAAACGTACATTACAGGGTAGAATTTATCGTTGTGCTCTTGTTCCAGTAGACCTCCAAGTGCAAATGAAGATGCATCTGCGGACACTCTACTTGGGGCATTGACATCATATGGTTTTAAAACTGGCGAAGTTGTGATTGCTTTCTTTGTCTTCAAAAATGCATTTTCTTGAGTTTGGGTCCAGATAAAATCAATATCCTTCTTGAGTAGATCTCTTAAGGGCTGAGCAATTGAGGCTGCTTTTGGTATGAATTTTGTCAGGTAGTTGAACATACCAAGATATCTAAGAAGATCACTCTTGTTGCTTGGGGTCTGAAATTCTAAAATTGATTGTACTTTCTCTCGATCAATCAACACTCCTCTTTCACTCAATTCATGCCCCAAAAACTTCACTCTTGTTTTTCTGAACTCACACTTTTCTTTATTGAGAGTGACATGGGCTTTCTTGAGAGCTTCAAGTACTTTCTCTAAGCGCTCATCATGTTCCTCATTTGAGTTCCCCCAAATAAGAATGTCATCCATCATATTAGCACACCCTTCAAGTCCGTCTAAGATTTGGGAAATTCTTCGCTGAAAATGTTCGGGTGCTGATGAAATTCCAAATGGCATTCGGTTATAGCAAAATCTTCCAAATGGTGTTATAAATGTTGTGAGACGTTTAGACTCTTCTGAGTAATATTTGCCAGAATCTAGCATCAAGTTTACTGAATATTTGAGCATTGGAAATTCTTGAAAATATTTCTTCTGCTGAAGGCATAACAAACCGCTCTCTTACTATGTGTTGATTGAGTTCTGTGAAATCCCCACAAAGACGAATAGCTCCAGATTTCTTTGTTGCTACAACAATAGGGGCGCACCACTCAGTAGCTTCTTCGATTTTCGAGATAATACAATTTTTTCCATTTTCATAAGTTCTTCTCGAACCTTTTCATACAAGGGTAGAGGGATCCTTCTAGGTGCTGAAATTGCGTAAGGTTTAGCATCCTCAACGAGTCGTATATGATGGGATCCGCCAACCATTACTCCAGGAACATCAGAAAACAGAGTTGTAAACTTTTCATCGGCTTCTAGATGCTTGTCTTTACTAATTTGACAAACTTTGGATGACATGGTGAGTAATTTTAAAGAATGTATCACAGGTCTGCCAAGTAGAGGATTTCTTAACTCGTTTAATACAAAAACCGTTTGATTAGATGAGGTACCGGAACATGTTTTAAACTCTCCCTTAAAGGTACCGATGCAAGAAAGTTTTCCTCTACCAGCATGTTCAATTTTTCCATTGAACTCTTCTAAATTGCATTGAGATTTTCTTAAGGTTGGCAGTAGTGATACTGGTATGCATGTGATGTCGGCTCCCGTATCAACTTTGAATACTACAGGAATTCCATCTATTGATATTTTGACTACCAAAGGGGGTATAGATACAAGTTTTGAATCACCTTTCAATATTGTGATTGAATCTAATATAGGCTCATTGTTTTCATTCCTGGAGTCATTGTTGTTAGAAACCATTTGAATTTTTTTAGATCTACAAACTCTAGAAAAATGACCCTTCTTTTTACAATTATGACAAATTGCTTCTTTTGCCGGACATACATTTGTTTCATGAGGCTTGAGAGAGCCACACCAATAGCAAGTAAATGGTCTGGATTTCGATTCGGGCCTAAGCTTCATGGCTAACGTAGAAAACGCGTCGTTATGTTCTTTTCTGATTGCCGTTTGCTGTTCCTTTACTGACTCCGATTGTTTTGCGCGATCAATAGCACCTTCTAAGGTTAGTTCGGCATTCATTTGGAGAGAGAGAGAGAGTTTACTGTCAAGTATACCAACTACTATACGATCACGAATTAATTCATCTCTGAGATCACCATATTTACAAGTCTTAGATAATTCGAAAAGATCCGTTATAAAATTACTGACAGATTCATTTTCCTTTTGAGTTCTATTGTTGAACTTTACCCTCTCGAAAATTATGTTGGTTTTTTTTGAAAAGTAATTGTTGAAACGCTCAATTACGCAATTGTATTTCTTTTGATCTTCATTCAAAAGGTGGAAACTCTCGAATATAGTTTCGGCTTTAGATCCCATTGTCAAGATTAAAGTGTCAATTTGAATATTATCAGGTTCGAAACATAATTTTGAGGCTGATCTATATCTTTCGAACGAACGGGACCAAGCCTCCCATTCGGAATCAACGAACTTGAAACATTGTGGGGGTTGACCCTGGAATGAAAATCCACGTTGAACGGAACACGGTTGGTAACTTACGGATTGAGAGGTAGATTCTTCGATTCTGTGAAATTCATCTTCATTAATTTGTCGACCTCTTCTTTTCGTTTTCTTCGACATTTTGGTAACACCCCACACCTGACACCATGTAGTATTTCTACCAATAAAGATAAATGCGACTTGAAAAGTAACTCTCGTTTATTACAACAAGCAAACAAACTCTGTCATCAATCATTACCTCTCAGCATAATATTTGGTTGTCACCATGACGACTCCCTCAGCTGCGGTTGTAATGGAACAGTCACAGCTGTCATAGCACATATTGTATAGCCGATTTCTCCAACAACGGATATGTTGATGCAACCATGATCATATTGTTGAATGCATAGAGTGTGCGTTAATTTTTTACTTAGGAACATTGTAAGAAGTAGATAGAAGATAAAAACTAAGAATATCCACCCTTGGGCCCATGTAGGGGCGGGGGTGAGCATGTGGTGTGAGGACAAGGAGAAACATTTTTTTGTCTTTGTGAATTCTAGAAAAAACGTTTCAGTTACAAATGAAAGCCGATTACTTATTATTGAATTGGTATATTCTACAATGTATTAGTACAATGTGCAATATATTATAACAATTGTACATTTACTAATGATTAGCACATTAGTAGATGCACTTTAAAATTAGTCCTCTACATATTTGTCAAGAGTTCAACGGTTTTCGAGATAGTCATTGGGGAACAATAATTATTAAAGATTTCTCTACCACTCTTTATTTGTTAGATAAACAATTAAAGCATGGAGGGTAGACAATCGCCTCTGACACGATAACAGCGGTGAGCGGCAAAGGAAGGAGAATAATTTATGGTAAGGAGTAGGCGGCGAGCGGCACCGCTCAGCAGTTTTGCCGCTCGTATCGTGGCCAAACGTTTGCTTGAATTCTACAGCCATAGAAACCAATACTAAAGAAAAATAGATTTCAAGAATATGTTTGGCAAGTTGAAAGTAAGACGTTTAAAAATCGAGGTGGGACAAATCTGATAATTCTCTCAAATAGTCATTGGGCCATATCGATGTCATACCAATTTTTGTTATCAATGTTTTTTGCTTTTCAGCCTTCCTTTTATCAGTGGCTGTTCTAGTCTAATTAGGTCGGAATATGTTCATAACAATGATGTCACTGCACTCAGAATGTGAGAGCGTGTGTGTATGTGTGAAGGTGAATGAATGGGCTGATCGAAAAGTGTAGGCCAGTAGGCCACTCAGTAGCCGGTACATTTCGGTTGGAGCGTTGGAGGGCTCCAACAGATGGGAGAGGGGAAGCTACAGCTCCACTTTGATAAGTACAGCACGAATCTGAGCATCGCCATTCAGCACGAATAAATAGAATTTTATAAAAAGGTCATTTCCCACTTTATGACGACAGGAATTTTTGAAAAACTTTCAAATAGAATTGAAAATAAACATTCTCCTTTAAACAGATTACAAGGTATATAATAGTAAAATTACATATAAAAAAGAATGAACACCGCACCTATTGAAAGCAAGACGTTTAAAAATCGAGGTGGGATGAATCATTTCTGATAATTCTCTCAATGTGAGAATTACTAGTCATTGGGCCATATCGATGTCATACCAACATTTTAAATTGTTACACTATTTTCCTAGGCCCTCGCCAGAAAAGTAGAAAACTTGTGATCTAGGAGAGAGATCGTGACTTTTTTTGAAGTGTGCTAAAGCAGAACAGGAATTTGACAATACAGATATGTAACCAAAAAATAGCAAAATCAATATAAAGTAGTACAAATTATTACAAAGAAAATATTGTATGAATCATCACTTTAAAACACAATACTTGAAATCATATAAAATCCACGATATTTAATCTCAAAACATCAACTAACTTCATCTCAATTATTCTCTGTAACTTTATTTGAAGACGCTAAGACCGTAATCACGTGTTTGCTAAATACAGTAGAACTGCAATTACCCGAACTCCGATCATCCAAATCGCTTTGAGAAAAATTAAGTCAGAAACCTATTGTGGCAGCGAAACAGCTTACTTTGACAAATAATGAATCATTTATATAAAATACAACTAATTTACAGCACTTTTGAGTAAAGTAGATATACGATGAAAAACTTTTAAAAGTGTTGCTTTTTCATTTAATTTAATCTAAAATGCATTGTACGCAAAATATGCGAAAAATAGCCTGTCTAAAATCCATCATTTTTTTTTTTTCAAAAAATCAATGATCCAAAATACAACTGATGTACGGAACAGCACTTTTAAGATTAATAATAAGCGTATGGCTTTTGAAGGTGGGGAGACCCTTACAGGTGGTTCCACCTAGCCGTTTGAGCCATGTTATGGGTAACATAGTGGTCCTACTAGCACTTGTAACAACAGTACATATACGCTAAATGACTTTTAAACATATTGTCTTTTCATATAATTAATAAAAAATGCATTGTACTACCCAAAATACTCTTATTTTCTTTTAAATACACTCTTTTTTTTATTATTATATGAATGGAGTCCGGTATTATCCATTTCCAAAAGAATAAAAAGAGCCAGAGTTCGTAAAATGTTAGTGAATCCAATTGTAAAACCTTAAAAAACACTTTCAAGTGGAAATTATGACTCACGTTATGGCGTAACGGCCGTTTCACTCTGTTGTCAAGAGCATCGTCAGACGACCCACAGTACACTCTGTTTGTACTGTATAGTAATCTCTGTGTACTGTGGGTCGTCTGACGATGCTCTTGACAACAGAGTGAAACGGCCGTCACGCCATAACGTGAGTCATAATTTCCACTTGAAAGTGTTTTTTAAGTTTTTATTATATTAGTGGAAACAATATGGATCTTCAACATCATCAGAATCCAATTGCTATAATAAACAGCAATAATGTAGTGGATACATTAATTCAATTCCAGTCGGAAGTTGGATGTCAAAATTAAACTTGAATTAATTTTCAGCAGCTATGAACGTCGAATTTCCAATACGAAATTCGTCGCTATAAGCATTGTTGGAATGATAAGTTGAAATTTGGTTGAAGCTCCTGCATTCATATTATATAGCGTCAATTCATTACATAAATTCTCCTTATTGAAGATACTGTAATGATAAATAGTATATGTTGAGCTATTCTACAACTGTTCCCAACTCTACCCAACTACATCTTTTTTATATTTCTTACAAAATTGTCATACATTTGTATACATTACATTTATATAATCATATTTTCTTTAAAATACACGTTTTTTCAAATCATTCGATTTTTTATTATTATATGAATGTAGAAGGCATTACCCATTAAGACGAAACGTCACGTGAGTAATAATTTAAATAATTTTTATCTTTCCAATTGGATGTACCCGGAAACACACCGTTCATATTTTTCCGTCCGGGAGTCTTTCAAATGTATCATATTACATTTGGCTATATATCTGTAGCTATATCAGGTTGACTGCCATATTTTCAACGATTCAACACAACAATATTAGGCCCCTAAAGTGAAAATTCCATTTTGAGAAAATTTCCTAAATTCATTGGAACACAATTTTAAGTTCCTATAAAAATTGAACTCTGAACAGTTCTGTTATCATCTTCAGCGAAATAGTTGCCAATCAACGGTTGTTTAATTAACGGAGAGTATAGGGCCAATTGGAGACGAAAATGTCGTCTTCAAATCCCTTACACGGAAACTAATCGTTCGGAAATCAGAATAAAAAAGTCATTCGGAAATTGGAGTTGATCAATAAAAAGAACCAAAAATAGGTTGAGTGAGCCAAAAATTTCGCTGATTGGAGTAAGCTGAGATTTTTTGTAGAATAAAATTAGGATGATAATGAGACCGAAAACCAGTGAGAGAAATGTTCCAAAGGAAACGTTATTTTCTCAGCTCTACGGAAGTAATGGAAATTATTCAGTCTGAGAGTCTGCAAGCAACAAAACATTAATTTTCTCTTTATTCACAAGATGTTCACACGAAATACTTTTTAAACTAATCAACACAAAATAGATTATTACGGTAATTGAGTTGTGATACCTATTGGCTACACAAACATTTTCTTCCAACAGAATAGCTTCATTGAAATGAACCAATTGTTACTAAGCATTCGATGAATCAAGTAAGACGAATAAAGTAATTCATCATAAGAAAGAGAGAGAGAGAGAGAGTAGATCAACGTAATATGAACCTCATAAAAATGTGGGTTACATGTTGTAGTGTAGGTATTCACTTCAAATTCAACCCGAATTTACTTTTCAAGATGTTTTTAAAAAAAATGTTAGAGAAAGGAGTTCTTAAAGAAGATATTTCTAAAAAAAATGTATTTTCAAACACGAGTGTCATTTTCAACATTAATTTGAAATTTTCTAATTTTTTTTGAGGATGAAGCCCACAGGTCTGAGACCTGTGTGTGGTTAATGAGTTGGATGATTGTGATTGATGAGCTGGACCTACAGTTTTAGGTGGGTTCCGAGCCACCGGGAAGTGATTTTACAGCAGAGAACAGTGTCTTTTTGCTGGCCAATCTAATCGGTCACCCTTACAAAGAGTGCCTAGGAGAACGCAGCTTATCTCTATCTGATTGAACTAATACCTGCTACGGCTCACGGCTATAACTTCCCTATTGATTACTAATAACTAATACTATTGAAGAATACTTGGTCTAAAGATATGATATGTCCGTAGCAGAATAGCCAACCTATTTTGAATGCAGAATAGGGAACCTGCGTATTACATGCTCACTATTTTGTGTTGTTGTGTTGCAAATCTGGAGTGCGGAAAAGTACTTTCGCGCACTGGAATTTACTTTCCCGCACTGGTGCAGGAATAGACTATTTTGCGTGCTACAGTTAGTGCAATAGGCACTTTTTCGAGACACTGTAGGAAAAATTATTTTGGTAGCATTTAATCGTATTTCTGTAAATACTATAAAAATAAGAGAAACTGAACTCAAATAGCCTACATAACAGCCAGGGGCAGTAGGTTTTTATCAGTGCTGCGAGTTGGTATAACTAATTCCCCAGGTTTTTCTGTATATGTGGTAATATAACAAATATTTGATTTGTAAACCAGCACGTCTAACCTATATCCAAGGGCGGACCCAGGGGTCATGAACCCCCCCGCCACCGTCGAGAGAATGGGTAGGAAAGACCCCTTCCCTATATTCCAACTCAAATTCTCTACGCTCTCTTTTTTTACGATCAGGTCTTGAAGACTCCGGTTATGGAGTATAAGACAAGTCAAGTCAGATCAACAATTCACTAGTTACCACAATTGCAATTTCAAGGTGAGGTTCAGTTTTGAAAGGAACTCTTGTACAATATAAAAAGCTTTATCAACCAATATTTTCTCAATTTGGTTACCAACTTTAGTTACAATTTTCGATTCCTCCAAGTAGCCTACAGTTCTTGCATTGACCACATTAATGGGGAGGGGGTGAATAAATTTCAGTGTACTAAGGAGGAAGATAGAAAACTCTGGTCTAGATTGATCTCAGAAACCGCTCTACCGTTTGGACGGGTCTTCAAGGTTCGAAATAGATAACGTTGAAGTTTATCTTCACGGATCTTTCCTAATAGAAAAGATGTGTGATCTCATATTGTGTTGATATAAACGCCTATAAACATGCTATTTACAGCCCAACCCACTCATATTTGTGCTTTATTTAGACGCGCGTGGAAATGCCGCTAGAATAGCGAGTGGTAGTGAGCTAAGCCGTGAGCGCTGAGTCACAATCACAGTCACAGTGCAGTGTCAGAGTGCTCTCACACCACACAACAGTACAGAGGTGCGCTAACTAGTCACAGTCTGACTGTGACGGCAAAATGGATGTTGCGTTTATGCCAGTGGCCGTTGCTTCCTGCTTCATCCTGTTGGCCGGTGAGTCCTAAATCGACAATTCAATCAATTAATAACTCACTACTCACTCTTGTTTTTTTTTCAATTATTCCACTTTCACTACACTAACACATCAAATCTGAACGTGGCTACAGATTCGTTACCATGGAAACGTGACAAAAATATTATGCCGGCGAAAACTTTACAAACATAATTCAAATATTAAGTTACTTCTATTAGTTAATTATATTTAAATGTTTTTCCGTATGCTTTGAACCAGTAACTGCCCACTGTATTTAAAATATTTCATTAATTCTACATTATAAACTTCATAAAGGTATATCGTTCTATTGAATAATCGCAATAAGATAATTTTTTCTTGATGATCCCCTCGTGAGTTTTAGACAAGTGCGTGTGTTAATGATGATAAAATGGTGAACATAGTCTTAGGTGGTTTCCGAACCACCGGGTGAGAAAAAATAACGTTATGCTATAGCTGCCGGTCACCCACTCAAGCGCAGTCCCGAGCATTCGCGACTTAGCAATATCACGATTTGTTTAAATTTCATTTACGAGTATTTGTCGTGTCTTTGTATTTTCTATTGCTTTTATATGTCCTTTTTATATGCCCTCACACCGCGCTCTATTAATCGATATATTTATTTGTTTTAATTTCATTTATTTGTTGTGTCTGTATTTTCTATTGATTTTACATGCTTTTAAAACGAAATTTGAAGTAGATTTTAAATTTGACAATACTTGTACGTGGGTAATAAAGTGTGTAATAAACGAGTATTGTTTATATTATTTATATTAAGCAAGTATGATGTTGTAAATTACTGTTAAAAAGCAATTGTTGCATCAAAGTGTAATACTTCAATACATTATAAATTAATTTAATTCAAATTTATCAATGCTTAAAATAGCTTCTAGTTAATTCTAATGAATTAGATATTACAGAGAATATAATTGGAAGTACTATGCATTTAACCATACACGTGAGGAAGGTGTTAAAAGATGAAAATAATACATATTAATTGAAGAAATCTAAAGGAAGAAGAATAATGGTTTAGGTGAATAGAAGAAACGCAAAATTTGATCGGATGAAGCAAAGAGCAAAGAAGTGGGTGATTTGAAAAACATAATAATAAACATTTTATTTCAATTACTATATGTGTGATGACATAATGGCTTCTATGTAGAAAGTGTCATACAACTCTCACATGGCTTCACAATATTGCATTATAATTAAAGTTGTTCAAGTGCCTAATATTATTGTTCATTGATGGAAATACGCGATTTCAAACGTTGATAATTTTAATTTGGCCTATTATTTTACCAAATTTGACTGCTTATTTTAATAATAAAAATTAGTAACCTACGTCAACTCTAGCCGAGTTGATAGTCAACAATCGTTTTCGGTACCTACTGCGGTAAAAAATAAAACCGTACTGCGTAATGAGGTTGCGATTACGTTCCTTTCTTACAGATTTAATATTCCAAACGGCCAGTAACAATAGTAAGCTCTAACCATTGAATTTCGAATATTTTTTAATGAATTAGTAAACTTGTCAACAAAATTAACTCATTGATGATTTAAGAATAATAATCAGCAGAATATAGTTTTCGCGGTTTAGCTACACTAATTCGATGAGCAATCCCACAAAATACATGTTGATCGCATAATACACTTATTTCTCGTATGATAAGTGTGTGAATTTGAGAATTTAACTGTAGAATTTGAAAAGCTTAAGCATTAGTTAATTAATCTCGTACGATTTTACTGTTAATCCAAAATTTACGTCATTTACGTTCTGAATGATGGGAATATCAGAACTGCAATAATAGCAAAATAAGGTATATGTTTTGCACACATAATGTCAAGAAGTCCACTTGAAGAAATAAAACTGATTCATCTCCAATGGTGCGTCATCAAATTTATTTTATTTATTTTAATAAACTACGATTGTTAACAACGACATTACTCATAGAATTAATATTTTTTCTAGTTATTGTGTAGGAAGATAAAAATAATACAAGTGATGGGTTATTGGTTTCAAAGTATTTTTATTTTAAAAGTCATAACTTCTATACTTTGATTGGACTATGAATTGTTGGGTGATAATTTTTATATTGTGATTAGGCATGGCATGATAGGAATTTCATTATTTTACAACTGATAATATAGATTCCTCAATAAATTCAATGACATATTCTTATGATTTCATAATAGCAGTGTTAGGTACGAATAATTCGATAGTTGGCTTTTACATTTGAAAACATATTGAAACCCAAGGCAATTAGAGTAAAGGTTAGGTTACTGAACTCTTAAACCTAACCTAACTTTACTCTAATCAATGCGATTAGAGTAAAGGTTAGGTTACTTAACTCTTAAACCAAACCTAACCTAACTTTACTCTAATCGCCTTGATTAAAACCAACCTTGAATAATTGTGAACAAGTTGTACATCGACAAATTAATGCACTATTGGAGAAAAAATGCTTTCAATATGACACTTTAAAAAAAATTCAATTTTACAGAAAATTTGGCAATTCATCACACGAGGAGGTTCAAACCCCTCAATAATTGTGTAAAAGCAGAGATCAGAGCATATAAATCTGAAAGAGCCTATGATTAATTTCGCAGCTAAATAGGAAATTGATAACACATACATGATAATATTCGTTGACAAATAGTAATGATTCATAATTTTTATTATTATTATTATTATCAGAATTAACCGGAAAGCAGCATAAGCTAAGCCTATTGCTCGCTTATAAATTAGCATAGTATATACCCACACATGTGTGATTAGGGATGTCTACAGAGCTTATACTATACGAAAACCAGGCTACTAATACAATCGCAATCTAAATTAACAAACGATGCAATGGAATAAATTCAATGCCATCATCTACATCTTCGAAACAAGTGATTGAATTTTTTTATGGATTATAATAAAGTATCTACGTATTGTATCTAATTTTAGATACATTCTAACTGTTGATAAAAATCAACTTGGCCAACAGTATGAAAAGCTTCTATTCCCGTGCAGAAAGAGTGACCGTAAAAACAACATTATTCATACATAACAATTTCATCGATTCACCTCCTTACCCACGCACAAGTCTCCAGACTCATGTGGGCATCATCCGAAATAATTCCATAATATATTCTATCAAAGAAACCATCCCACTTGAAGAATTCACTAAATTTCAATTCATAAGTAACCCTAACCAGTGACGTAGCCAAGATTTTGAAATGGGGGGGGGGGGTCGATTGACCGGGGGGGGGGGGGGTCTGGGGGTACTTCCCTGGAATTTTTTTGAAACATAGAGGCCCTAGAACAGTCTTTTTTAGCTCTCCTGGCATTGAAAATAACACCAACATCAGTGCTTTGTCTTATTTTACGTTTAATTTAATGAAAATTATATAAAATTTAGGACTGGAAGGGGGGGTCCGGACCCCCAGGACCCCCCCCCCCCCTGGCTACGTCACTGCCCTAACTTGTGTTGTACTCATGCTCAAATCATGCTGAGCATGTCTTACAGAATTCCCATACAATTCAATGTCTTTTTATTATAATTTCAGAATGCTAATAATACTGAAACAAAATTGATCTTATATAATTTCTTCAGTGGTTTTCATCCTTAAATGAACTGTTGGGACTATCGACGATTATAGCTTGCAACTTACAACAGCACTTACTTTCGTGAGTAGTATCGGACGCGTTTCAAGAACTGAGTCCCATCCTCAGCGAACATAGAATACATACTGAATTATTTGAAGGTGTGGGAGTTTCTTAATTTTTATAACCTTCGTAACTAAACGCGTCCGATACTGCTCACAAAAGTGAGTGCTGTTGTAAATTTCAAGCCTATAATCGTAATTAACATCGAGCTTATGTAATTTTTAAAGAAGATGGATGACTGAAAATACTTGTATTTCTTGTGACTATTTTTAGTAGTCTATGCTCCTTTGAGATTCAGCCTTCAAACATAATTCAATGAAAACCAATAAAAATGAACACAGTGACGATTAAAATTTGAGTTATAGTTGCTTATAAATATGATTTATTGTGAGTTCTCATACATAAAGAAATGAATCCATTGAGAAAATAAATTTGTTTTATTTTACAGTAAAAGACCGCCAACAGTTTATAAATAAATTTGTTTACAACTTATCTCACAGATTCAAATTGAAACGAAGTACAGAAGCATCCGCTTAATTAATCGGCATTCGTGGCCAGAGATACGTTAAAAATAATTGATTAAATCCACAAAAGCCAATCATTTCAGTTCCAGGAAGTATTTTAACCGATAGATTGACACAAGAATCAATTGATCAGCCATTGACGTAATAGTTCAATTCGGCGATTGACTTTTTTGGAAGAATAAGAAAATGCCAATTGAATTTGCGGAAATTATTAAACTTGTAATTACTTCAGGGGATAGAGAGGACTTAATACATGCATAAATGGAGATAAGATTGATTGAATGATCATTAAAAAGATCACAATATTATTCACTAGTTACAATACTCAAATTACATCAGCTTCCTCAACTTACAGATTGCCTTCATTGTTATTATTATTATTAATTATTTGAAAATGGATAAATAGAAAATACGAAAATGTTTCGTAAATTTTGTCTATTTGAACATTTTACAGACATCCGGAGTCTGGTGTGTAGCGCAACTGCCTACCAAAGTATAGGTACTGGTTTCAAATTCGTCTTAGATCAGTCATTTTACCATCAATATTTCTCTTCAATACCAACGATAAATTAAGTCACATCCTATTATTCCACAGGAAATTACAAGGAGGCTTGAGCAAAAATTAATATTGTACATTGAATGGAGTCTTCTGGTCGTATGAATTAGGCTATTCTGTGCTCTAACAAATTTATATATGTTTGAGTGATAATATGTAATTTTGATAGTCGACTCTCGATAATACGAATTTGGAGGAAACAGAGAAAAACTAAGAATTATCGAGAGTTCATATTATCGAACGTTTGGATGGAAGAGGAGAAAAACTCTATAGAAAGCGAAATTCCTTTGATAAATTAATGTTAAAAGTACAGTATAATGAAAAACCAATAATTGTCAATCAAAATAATTTGTCTTTTTAGTTAAAAAAAAGTCTGCAATTTCTCTCTGTTTTACTGCATCATTAATATAGCTTGAAGACTGAAAAGTGAACTGAATTTAGTGTAAAATTAATGCTACAAGTTTATGCAAGGTTGAACATGTTTGTCAATGCGATACTGTACAGTAGCCTAATGCATTAATATCCTACACTTACCAAAAGAAATATAAATATCTACTGAATTATAATTCAGTAGAACTTCGTATTATCGAGAGATTTTATGACAACCTTCAAATTATCGCGTGTTGCAGTCAGGTCAGGCTCTGTTATTTACTTCGTATTATGGAGTGTACAAAAATGCATTACTTTTGTTCGAAATATCAAGAGTTTTCAGGGGACCGGGGATGAACTTCATAAAGAAATTAAGAGTTTCGTATTATCGAATGTTTGTATTAACGAGAGTCAAGATAACAATATTGAAGGTGAATAGATGACAATAATATTAGAAGGATACAACATACCGCCCCATTCATATCCCATATTTAAAGCATTAAATATTTTAAGATTGCGATTAATTTACTGAAAGTTTTATCTTTGTAGAATAGACTTTGTAGTTTCTGTGGTGGGAACTGGTTACCTGATAAAATACTCATTGAAATCAATAAAATCAGAATATCTTACTTTCTACCTCAACCACTGGCATAAATAGGATGCAAACTACCGTTATCGAGCATTCAAGTAAGTTTTCAAATGAATATCAAGCATTCAATTAAAATACACTGGCTGAGTCTAGCTGTAAATGATGACACTGAATAATAACTCACTACTATTAACTTTTAGAAAGCAGAAACCGTAATAATAATAATTTACACGCTTGAATGATGCTTCACTTCATGTCCAGTTACATTAAACTTCAAGTCCCTAGCAATCTCCGACGACACTATTATTTTTTTTTACTCGGTTATTTTTGAAAAGATTCTCCTCTGTTTATGCGATTAGTGATGAATCATCTACAGATTTAAGCATTTGCGCAGAAGCATTTGATTTGAACAAAGATTGAAGACTGCTTCTTTGGCTTAATAATTCCTAACTCAAACCGATATTTTGATCTTGGCTTTCAATTATTTTTTATCACTTGTTGGGAACTTAATGAAAATTGAAATGAAAATGAAATGAAATGAAAATATGCTTTATTAGGCTTTATTCTGTTTATTTTACTCTTATCAGAATATAATTTTGTAATTATTAATTTTTCAGACTACTTATGATTTTTTATGTAATTCATAGTTCAAAAGCAAACATTTTTGAGTTTTATTTCACACAACTTTGATGAGCATTAAATTGTAAGATTTCTATTAAATTAATGCCAAACTTACTATGAAAAGCCTCAGCTGTTCTCAGCTTAGTTTTTTTTCGGAGGATATATGAAGCCCACATAGGTCTGAGTGGCGTGATTGGATGATGGTGATTGAAGTGTTGTACTTACAGTTTTAGGTGGGTTGCGAACCACCGGGAAGGGATTTTACAGCAGAGAACAGTGTATTTTTTGCTGGCCAATCTAATCGGTCACCCTTACAAAGAGCGCCCAGGAGTTTCGTAGCATATCTTTGAACAGATACCTGCTACGGCACTCGGCTATCACTTCCCTACAGCATATCTGCGATGTTTTACATGACGAAATACTTGATAAACAATCTAATATCAAAACTGACTATGAATTTCTATTTAAATTATGATTTATAGTCACTGGTGGCAGGCTGATCCTTAGAAGCTAAATGCATTCCTCCATTAAAAATCATAATTTAAATAGAAATATAGTGACAGTTTTGATATAAGATTGTTACAGAATATCATAATTAACAACGTCTTTACCTGTACTTATTTGGTACAATGAGTAGGCAGACAATGAGGATCAAATAGCCATTGTCAGTATCTTACCGATTCTCACGTTTAATTTAAAATAGGATATGGGAATCAAAAGTAGCAATTTGAATAATTTTATTTGTGTCTGAATACCTGAGATTGAATGTTGAGTACTTTATTGAACAATTAAGACTGCTTGTTTAAAATGTCATTGGCGCTATGTTATGAGAACCTATAGTCATTGCATAAGGCTCACAAAGAAATATTATATATAAGATCTAGGTTCGAATGACTGATTGAATGGGAGACAAAGCGTTAATTAATTAATTGCCGATTGTTTGTTTGCTGAATCAAGACGCAAAAACGCGTCAGGTACGCGTTGATGCCTAACTGCTGGTACATAGACGTGACTACCATATTTGCTAACAATTCAACAGAATACACCTGAATAATATCTATTTTGATGGATGTACAGCCTATTGGATTATTCTGTGCATTCTTAGAATTATTCCAAGCTTTATGTAATATCCTTTTGTTGTTTTCTGTCAAGGTCAATAAAAGGCGTCAATGTTAATGCTACAGTTGGCTTGGCTAAATATGGTAGGACTTATCTGTAACTAGGCTTCATACAAAAAATCAAAACGCTCAACAATAACAATCCTACAACTGTAATGACAACCTATGACAATCATAAATACTGTATTATTAAATGATACTAGTTTAATAAATACGGTCTAAACGGTTGTTTAAGGTTGTGCCTTGCATTGAAGTTCTTGTATTAAATATTATTAGGACTTTGAAATGTCATCTATTGCTGAGGAAAACAATTTTTCTTCAATTATTTTGTGAAATGTGGGGTTTCAAAGTTAAAATTTTTGGATCTCACCTATGAGTAATTTTAAACTTTTGATAAATTTTTCATAACTAAAAGACCGCACTAAAAGACATATTTTTTATTTCAATCTAGCAGTTTTTTTTCAAAATAATTTTTTGAAAAATTGAATTTTCTACAGATTTAAAAAAACGTATTTTGAAAAAACGAATTGTTTGGAGTAAAAAATATGTCATTTTATTCCTGGAGGTGTGTTTCAGTTACAGAAAATATCAAAAGTTTAAAATCACTCTTAGGTGAGATCAATTGTCCCCAAAAACCGAAAATTTCAACTTTGAGCCCCCATATTACACAAAATAATTTTTCTCAGCAATAGATAACATTTCAAAGTCCTAATAACATCCAATAGAATAAACTTCGAAAGAAATTATGAACAAAAACCCTTCTCACAGTCTTAAAACCCGACGTTTACTTTTAAAAGTTCAATTCACACGATCAATTTACATGATCTATGGCAAATTATTTACCTCGTTGGGCTTTCCTGTCGTTCACATCTAGCAAAACCACAATACTCGAATTATTACTTCATCTATATACAGATAAGGTGTTAAAATAAGAATAAGAATAGATGTGATTGGAAACAGAGAAGGTGTTACTTATTACAGTCATGCAACACATGTTGTTATTGCATGTTGAAAATTCTAAATAAAAAAGAATTTAGGGAGATATTGGCATTATATCAATTTATCAATACATCAAACACATACAATGAGATAATACTGTGAAATATATACATAAGTCTACCAGAGTTGATCTTATACTTGGTAAGTACAGAGTGGGTGATAAGTGGGCTACAGTTAACAGAATATTTTATTTATACGATGAACATAGCAAAAAACTTGATTCCTGCTATTGAAGAGAAAGAAATCTTTGAACTGTTCAGAGAACATTATGATGAAACAATCACCCCGACAGCAATCATCAGAAATATTACTACCAGTGATGAATTCAAACAGTTAGACAAATTTTCAAGAATGGAATGAATATTAAAAAGGGAAATCGACGAAACATGAATAAAAATATACAGGTAGAGAAAATCAAATTGACAGAAGACAATATCATGCTAAGTATCAAAAGAATTATGAGAATAGAAATAGGAATCAGGTTCATAGAAATGACAATGAAAGAAGTGAACATACAAACCAGACAAAATAATGAAAATCGAAATAGTTTCAGACGTAAGAATAGGCAAGATCAGAAGAATTTATACAACAGCAGACAAAATTACCTGAATAGGATATCAAATATCATATTATGAACTTCAGAATAATCAGGAGAAGAGGCAAGCTCACAATTCATATAAAAGCAGACAAAATTACCTGAATAGGAGACTCCATCATGAAATTCAAAATACTAATCCAAATCATGGTTATTATAATAGTTACCAACATGCGAAAGGAAATCAGTATTGTAACAAGTAAAAGTGTATTCAGTATAAATTCCAATAAGATGTAAAATTCTAAAAGTTTCTGTTTTGTTTATTTTTATGAATGTCAAGTCAGAAAGTGTAATGCATTAGGACAGTGAATTCCCATGAAAGTTTCCTTTTGAAATGTGCTATTTCACTCTCCAGGAGAGAATATCATAGTTTTCTTACTAATTATAAATATTAGAAAGTTTGTCGTTATTCCCTGATTATTGTGATGGCAACCTCATGAATGAGACATGCTTTGCATGTCTATCACTTTTTCGTGATAGACAATAACTTACAGCTAACAGGTACTAACTAATCACTATTAGAGATAGCTAATAACTTACAGCTAGCAGGTACTAACTTATCACTATTAGTGATAAGTGATGCGGGTCATTTGAGTTTAGCGAGTGACCTTGACGATCATTGAGAAGAGCCACAGTAAGCTGACGAAGAGATTTCATCACTAGCCCCATTTGATATATGATATTCTATGAGTGAAGACGGAGAGGCCTTCCAGAATCAAGAAACCCACCGCCGAATGCAGTCCAACTACTTTCTCTCCAGCGGATTGTAGTACAGTTTACATTTGTAAAGAATTAACCTTGGGTTACACGTTCAAGGCTTGAGAATGGACAAGATCGAATACTTGCAAAGCTAGTACTGTACATGGAGGATCGAGAAAAGCACACGAAAGCCAGCTAACTCCAGTTCGGGGTGACACCGATACGATACATTCATGCATCCGTTCAACCAACACAGCTACAGCTCAACAGCCTACTATCACAAAAATAACAGTCGCAGCCAAGGACTAAACTGGCTGCCATTGACCGTTCCAATCAATAGGCTAATAGGCTGAATCTGCTCACATAACCAGCATAAGGAATAAAATTCATTATTTTTAGTTATTAACAATACAGATGGGAAGTGATAGCCGCGAGGCGTAGCAGGTATCTGTTCAATCAGATAGATAAGCTGCGTTCTCGTAGGTCTTGTTTGTAACGGTGACCGATTAGATTGGCCAGCAAAAAAGACACTGTTCTCTGCTGAAAATCACTTCCCGGTGGTTCGGAACCCACCTAAAACTGTAGGTCCAACTCATAAATCACCATCATCCAACTCATTATCCACGCACAGGTCTCAGACCTATGTGGGCTTCATTCTCAAAAAAAAAAAGAATAATAAATAATAATTTTTTTTTTTATTGCTGATAATACCCACATGAGTCTGAGACTTGTGCGTGGGTAATGAGGTGAATGATTTCACATAAATTCCTGAAGGTGGAGCGGGATTCGAACCCAAGACCACCTTAACAGCAAGATGACGTTGCAACACACCAACCAACTGCGCCAAGCGGCCCGCCAATAACACATGAGATACTATAGTTTCGACTAACACACGAGATACTATAGTTTCGACTATCACGTCATTCTCAATATCAATCAAGTTTGTTATTGATTGGAAATGAAAGAATGAATCTTTCATTTCTTCCATTACATTACAAAGTCAAATCAATTTAAATGTAAAAATCATTATATCACTAGAAACAATCAAATAACACATAGACATTTTATGAACCAAACATTTAATCAATAGTTGGAAAATAAGCTGCATGGGCGATTGCCTATGCGCAAGCTAGAGTTGAAGGCAAACATGAGCTCTATAGATGTTACAAGTGATTGAATGACATATCTATTAAATCAATATTTTATAATGACAAATTCTATTTGAAAAAGTATAGTAACATGCATAAGAAATAATTTTTAAAAAGCAATTGGTCACTGGACAAGTGAAAACTACAGAGATCTCCAGGGGCCGGCCTGTGAGGAGAGGGTGGGATGCAGTCAAAGTGGTAGGTCAGGATGGCCCATAGCCAGACGACAGAAGCGTCTCAATGCTCTCAAGGGACAACTAAATTCCGATCAACTCTTTTAAAAAATTAATTAAGGATGTTTCTCAAAAGAAACTATTTTGAGGGTACTGCTTGCTAATATTTATAAGATGATGAGCTAAATAGATAAAGTTTTAGTCAATTGTAATGAAGCGATTTCTGTGTTTCTGGAGTAGAAAATAACGTGACGGTCGAAACTATAGTGCTATAGTAGAGATACTACAGTACTGACTATCAAACTTAAGATTAGAAATTACACGATAGTTGTTTGACCAAACCAATGGGTCACCCTTAAATTATCTTGGAAAATTAATTCAATAGGTAGCTTTAATTAGATAACTAATAAAACCCTTCTGCAGTCGGGCACAGTGAAAACTTTATATAGGCTACAGTAGAACAGTATTTTTAATTTAGTAATAGACAGTTTTGGGATAAATGCATGTTGCTTTTTTACAATAAGTTGTATTTTGACTATCAATAACTGAATAAATAAACAGTAAATAGCTGAAATCAAACATACAGAAGTGGAAAATTCGTTAAACAAAAACCAATGGATTTCTCTCAATTTCAACTAGTGAAGAATAAATTTTCCAGCGACTGGAGGAAGCTAACGGTGCTAGTGAACCTGGTGGGAGTGAAACTGTTATTCCGTAAACTGTTATATAGAAGCTATATAATAAATTATTGCTGTGAACTCAAGCAATTTCAATCTAAATTATCTTCGAGACAGACTTTTTTTGCCGATGATGCCCACATGAGTCTGAGTGAGTAATGAGATGAATGATTCTTTACAAATGTATGACATTTGACAAAATGAATGATTACTAGGAGTTTTGCTGGATAGACGATTGACCTGGGCTCCAAACATTGAGAAAATATGCTGTAAAATTTCATCTGGTGTAATTGTTCTACGAAAGCTTGCTAGATTAAATGACAAAAAGTTACTTTTTACAGCTTATCATGGGCTCTTACTGTCACATATTAAGGTATGCTATCTTAGTATGGGATAATTCATCAAAAAAAAACCTTGATAGGGTGTTTAAGATCCAAAAGAAAGCGGTTAGGTGTATAGAAAGAGTAAATAGATTAGATTCATGTAGGCCGTTGTTCAAGAGACTTGGTCTCCTAACTGTACCCTGCTAATATGTGTATGAAGCTACTTTATATGTAAAAAAGAGTGATTTTAACCAAAATCTTGACGTACACGATTATAATACAAGAAGCCGAGATTATCACTTGGTGGGTCACAATAGTAGCTTATTCAAACAAAAACCTACTTATATTCGCAGGAAACTCTACAACAAGCAACCGCAGTTTTTAAAGAGTTTTGAAAATATAGAAATATTTTTAAAACAATTGAAAAAATATTTAGTTGATAAAGCTAAGCTTTTTATAGTGTACAAGAGTTCCTTTCACATCAAAATTAAGCCTCATCTCAACTAATATGTTGTATAGGATTGCATTTAATCTGACTTGTCTTATACTCCTCAACTGGAGTCTCAAAGACGTAATGCACAAAAAAATGACATTTGACATAATGAATGATGACACGAATTATGCCAGGCTGAACGGGAATCGAACATGTGACCGCAGGAGTAGAGGAGTAGCATTCAGTCAGTGCCAGAGAGAATGGGCCTCGTGTATATATGTATATATGCGGTATATATAATAAACCTGGTGTACATGGGACGTGCTAAACATAAATTTGTGAAACTGTAAATCGAGGATTCCAATCTAGGTTCTACTTGAAAGAGTTTTTTACAGGATATCCTGAAATTCGTGAAAGTGATAGTAAAAGAAGAATTGAAGGTGAATTTATTGAAAGACTAAATTGAAAATTACTCTGACAACTAAAAATTAAAGGGTCGATTACATTGGGCGAGATAGTAGCTAAGCGAGTATCGAGTAGAAACGTTTACAGACCGACGCCAAGCTGAAGTATAGTAAAAATTAAACTTCCAGAATTACCCCCATGCTATGGAATTTCAAGACAATAAATAACATTGCAACATAAAATTAAAATATGAAGTTTACCAACAATATTATTCAATAAAATGTTTTCAAAACAGTTCACAGAAAATTCAATATATCTCATCTGAAGTGTTATGTTGTCAGCCTGCGCGATTAAATGTCGGCTTTGGCCACAATAACATTGTATTTTGGGGTTGACTACGCTGCCAGCGAGTAGCAAATAAAAAGTTGAGCCTGTGGAGACTTGTGCGTGGGTAATGAGGTGAATGGGTGAATGATGAAACTTGGAATTTTATAGTAGACGCTAAAAAGAAATTATTGTGAAATTGAAGGGATTCCAGTTTAGACTACGTTCTATTTGAAATTGTTTTTCACAGGATATCCTGGAATAGAGGGAGTTAACGTGGTAATTGAAAATTACTGTAGTGGAAACTAGGTAACTAGAAATTGAAGAAATTACAATCAAGCTTCTCTTTGAAACAGTTTATACGAGGTTTCCTGACATTTATAAGTGGGAGTAGACATGGAATTTTATGGTAGGCGCTAAACACAAATTGCTGTGAAACGGTAAAAATTGAAGGGATTCCAATCTAGGCTCTATTTCAAACTGTTTATAAAGGATATCCTTGAATTCTTATTAATGGGAATGAATGTGGTATTTTATAGCAGGTGCTAAATTGAAAATGACTGCAGTAAAACCTTTAAAAATTGAAAAAAATCAATCTAGCTTCTTTTCAAAACAGTTTTTACAGGAATGTATTTCCTAGAATTAATAATAGCTTATTTTGAAAGGTTATTGGAAATAATCGTGTAGTGCTACTAATGCTTGAAATATTGCCTATTGGTTTTATACTGCAAGCCATGGATGGATGGTCTTTTACAGCCAATGCTCGTCTCCTGTGAAGTAGACCAGGTCAGGCAACAACAGAGCCGAACAGACGAACAACGTGAAAAGCATCAAGAGCCGGATGGCAACGACGACTACAGTATACAGTTAGATTGTCAGTCGGCTTTCCCCGATTCATTCATTTAGAACCATTCAACCTCAAACTTAACGGTCTCATTTAATTTACTTCCAAGGCAATATTTCACAACAATAACTATCTATATTCATCGTTCCTATTCATAATTATTGAAAAAAAAAATGGTTTCATTCCACATTTATTAATACCTATTATAATCAGGTATTGTTAGGTGTGAAGTTAAATTGCATCACCTCTCTGATTTTCCAAATTTTTAACGCTTTTTTAATCTATATTTTACAATAAATTATTAATACCATTATCATGAACTGTTGGACGTGAAGTCAAATTCTTAGTGAATCACCTCTCTGATTCTCCAAGTTTTATGTTTATTTTTTAAAGTTTTTCATTTTTTTAATATTTGAAGCTCCTTCCTGTTAAGACCCATATTTTGTCGCTTTTATATGTTTATAAACCAACCAACTATTTTTGTAGTAAAATGTTTATAAATTACTATTTTCGTTTGTTTACCACTCAATTTTGACCGTCACATATATTGTATACAACTATCATTCGTTAAATTTAAAAATATTATCTATGAAATTTCAAATAATATCAATCTGTGAAATTTCAAATAATAGTTTGTATTCAACATGCAATACATGAAACTGGACTGCCTTGATGAGCCGTAGAATGAGCCATAACTCGATAGGGTGCAATGCTTAATGCAATAGTTTAGGCGGGGGTCAGAATAACCGGCCCTTCTCCCTCTCCCCCCCCCCCCATAATATTGACAAATAAATGTGTTGGCAAGGAGGGGTTATGTATAGAAAAAGAAGTGTTAAAATGTGAATTTATTCAAATAAATCTATTGTCTGTCATACAACAAGCTTATAATGAGTAAGGAATAAAACTAATGGTTAGTCCAGGTGACTAGTGTTAAGTATAAAAAAGTTTCACATTTAACAATACCTAATAAATATTATTAGTAACTAGCAGGCAGGCTCGCTCCGCTCGCCTTCATCCTTCCACTCCCTGGACCACCAGGGGGACAATATCCAAAAACAGGGAGAAGGAAAAATTTCCAATAAAATTTCACCCTTTTCGGCCATTGTAGTACATAAAAACGCTGATAAACGTTCGGGTGTATTTTCGGGAAAATTCCAAAAACCTTTCTTAGTACGATTTTGAATCCAAAACTTAACATACATACCAAATTTAAACTTATTTGGTCTTGAGAACGATAAAATACGATGGAAAACTACAATTTTGTGCGTATTTTTGGAAAGTTTTTCATATATAATATAATAATCAATACATAATAATGTCGGCAAGAATGAATGCTTTTTGGGTGAAGAAGAAGAAACTGACTAGCAATAGAAGAACGAGCTCCAGTTAGTACTCTCGTGGTCCTTAGATGACCCATAATCGAAAAAAAAATCAATACATAATATTTTCATATATTTTGATGGATATCACCTAAAACAAGGGTTTCTTCCCCATAAACGACACAAATGAAGCTTTTTTTAGTGTCAGTTGAGAATTTTCGGGGGGGATAGATCCCCAATACCCCCTTTCTATTTTCCCATGCATTTCATTGTAATTTTGCGAATAAATGAATAAAATGAGCCTTGACACTGAAATTTGAATTTGGCGCCACAAACATATAATCACAAAAATAGATACAGCTATAGATACAGCGTTCGCCTTGAAAAGATAACTCTGGCAGTCGGTTGACTTTAAAGCACGTGACGCTCGATCGGACTCACGTGATTGTCGATAGAACGGTGCTGTTCGGGGTCCGGGTGGACCTCGGTCTGCTAGACCGCTAGGTCGCTGTCCTTCACCGTTGAAGCTGCAGCTGACGATTTTTACATTTTCGTAATTCTTGTGAACGGCAATTATATGTTGGCTCCACCAAAGACAACGCGCTGCGCTCTAAGTTCATTGCTGATTACGAAACTCTAGCCGCCTCTAGAGGTGAAGATGAACGAGTTGAGCCGAACGACCAGCCTACCAGCCGTCCAAGGACGAGACTGCATTCAGCCATTCACCCCTCAATAGGCCTACCAAGAACGCGCCAAATTAAATCTATATTAGTTTAAGCTGGAGTTTTCCCGCTTTCACCTTGCTCACCCTTGAAAAATTGATGCACTATACTGAATATCATACATTTTGCGGATGACAAACACAAAAGTCTGAGACTTGTGTGCCAAAGTAATTTATTTTCGGAGGATGAAGCCCACATAGGTTTGAGACCTGTGCATGGGTAATGAGTTTGATGATGGTAATTGAAGAATTGGATCTACAATTTCAGGTGGGTTCCGAACCACCGGGAAGTAATTTTACAGCAGAGAACAGTTTTTTTTTCTGGACAATCCAATCGGTCACCCTAACTAAGCGGGCCCGGGAATTCGTAGCTTATCTATTTATGTGAAAAGATACTGCTACGGCTCACTGCTGTCACTTCCCTAATTAGGTGAATGATGATACAGAATATGCCCGATTAGCTACAGGAATCGAACCCCTGGTCACATGAGTAGCAGTCAGTCTTATCAGAAATTAACTTCCAAATTTGAGGCTGCCAAATTTGACCTTACCTTCATTTGCATTTTTCCTCTTTCCATTTACTAGCATCATCTTGTTCCCCCCCCCCCCCCCCTGTGATACCAGTGATAATAATTATTTTGTCCCCCACTATTATTCTAGAATAATACATTTTTACAACCGAAGAAAAATCCAAATAAGTCAAATATTTATTACAGATCGATTGTAACATATTTTTTAAATGTCGCATCTATTAAAAGCACACTCCTTAGAATACCTTGAAATATCAACAGCCCTTCAAACGTTTTGTCCAAAATATTTAAAAATTATGCCGCTATAAAATGACTTTTCAAGTCTTCAGTGAAAAGTGATCAACTTCTCAAGTGAAAGTGAAATTATGCAGAAAAATATGCTGCAGAAATTGAAGGATTAAGAATTGAATCTAACTTCTATAAAATCTAATAGAAATAATAAAATTTTAATAATAAGTAATATAATTAATTTTAATATAGTTGAAATATAGTGCAATCACTCAAACTGTCAAATTCAATTTCAATTCGGAGTTTATCTAGAACTATGATTAATAATTTAATCCTCTATACTCATTGCCTGAATTTTTTGATATGAATACAGAAATAAGTAGCTATTTCTAATACAAGACATTTTCGCAATTAATTTAAGGTAAATCATTATATCGGTTGAAATATATGTTATATTTTCTGTGCTCGGAACATTCACGTTTAAGTAGAATTTAGAGGATTAGCCTATGATAAATGTTTTGCTCTTGCATCGTTTATATCTTGACGTTTCCAATTGTATATTGATTTCTATTCTATTTTAGATTCTTTTTGGTTTTAATATGTTCGATTTCGTTTTAACTTTAGCACATCATTATCACCAACCATTTCATCCAACTTTGTAATACATCACTTCATCTATCACCTAGGCTTAAAGTACTTCAATAAGTTAGTTGCCTTTGTACATTAAATAAAATTTAAAAATAAAATACTAATGATAGTTGGGTTTTAACCAATCTAATTATAAGCATTCGGAACTGTAGGTCCAACTCATCAATCACCATCATCCAACTCATAAGTCATTACCCACGCACAGGTCTCAGACCTATGTGGGCTTCATCCTCCAAAAAAAGCTTAACTCTTGAAATAAGTCTGCAATGAAATAAACCCACCTTGTTTTACTAGCTCTGGAATAACAGAAACAGTATAGATTTTAATAAAATTAGGCCTAACACCTAGAACATTTAAGGACCCCATTATTTCAGTTTTTAAATTAATAGTAACGAATACTTCATGAGTGATTAGATAAGGACAGCATTTAGAACGGGACATTCAATTAATGTGGGATATTTAATAGGATTTAAAAAGTATTCTTAATTCTATCATGTAACAGTAGTGAACAATACTGATTATGAATATGGTTAAACAAATAAATGCCGCTTCTTTCTGCCTGAGATAATGGATGTTCTTCGATTTTGATAGAGCTACTTGTATAACATTCGCTTATTTTTATCATCATATAGGTATCACTTTCAAGACTCAAGGTTTGCGTTTTTTCAGACTAGTCTCAAAGCATGCAACTCAGTGTTGTAACTACTTCGTTAAAAAAGCAGTCCCAACGACGGTACAGTATTGACAGCAACCAATATCCGAATATCTACCAGTTTTCAGACACCAACTGAGCTTGTTGTTGAAAGTGATACTGTCAACCAGCTGGTAAGCCTAGGGAAGACTCTCTTCGGGTTGTTGTACCACTGACAAACATAATTAAAGTGAACCGGAATGCTTTAGAAACAAATGAAGGTACCTCATCCTATCCCAACTCTCCAATCAAAATTTTCTATACTTCCAATACTAATCCCTAATATTTTCTGGGTCTATACGAGTTTGTTATGTTTCACTAAAAATGTTATCCATTAAGCCTTTTTTTCACTTATTTGAATTAGCACCTAGATAGAATAATAATAAGCTATTGATTATATTTTAATTTTCCTGAGTAAATCCATTCAACTGATTTTTTCAAATACTATTGCACGAAGGCCAATTAAATATCCCTGTAGAATGACGTCATTCTACAGAGATTAAACTTAATGGAGGAAATTTAGTTGCAGAAAGCACAATATTACAAGCGATAACGCCGATAAGGCTAACCGGCGTTTGAGATACTTAACCGCCCGTAGACTGAGAATTAAATTTCACGAACTCCCGTTAAGTTTCATTTTATAGGTTATGTTTATTGTAACAGAAACGGAACTGCAAATTAGGTTGTAGGTGTTAAAAACCTTTCAAAATGAATAAAATCTATTGCGAATATAATAATATTGAGATAATGTTTCAAATAATTCACAATGAAATTATTCTAATTCTTCTTTTTTCTCAACTTCAGAATCAGCTGTTGATCAAATTACAGTGTTCCTAGATTGTGCCCGCTCGGTTAACGAAAAATAACTAATGGATCTTTGTGCTACAGAAATAAACCCGTTACACTTATGACAGTCAGTTAACTGACATTTAACTCCTTATTTAATTGGCTTTCGTGCAACCGGCCGATAGTCTTCTATACCTAGTCTGGAGTTCCCCCCCCCCCCCCCCGCCAACAGAAAATTTGTTTTAGATGTTGCTTTTTGTGTTTTCAACGCTTTTCCTATAGAAATAAGAAATGCCACTAGCTGTAATAGCTACAGGTTCTTAGACAAAAAATGGTCTTTAGAAAGGAGTCATGTAGTTTACATTTTAAAATAAAATATAAATCGAGTAGACTATCCTAAATCGTGTATTCCTACAATGCAATAGTTACTTAATGTATGAAAGACTAGGCCAATTATTTAATATTTTTGAATGACGTTCAACTGCTTTCAGACTATGCCTATTATTTAAAATTATTGAGGAGCCCTGCACTGCCTTTTAAAAGAAGAATATCAATTCATTTATTTTACTGTTTCTTACAAATTGATTGATTATAATCTATGTTTATTGAATGGACAAATTTTTGTCCAGACTTCGCCCTTATTACGTAAATGCTTCACATAAAATCTCATTGTTAATATCCAAGCTTTTTCTCATATTGTGTTGTTAATGATATGCTTTTTAGTCAGTCACAATTATATTTTGTAAATTTACGTAAATAAAGTTATTTTATCTTTATTGAAAGGATCTACCCTGCACAGTTATTCTCAGGGGTGGCGTTGAAAATGTTTTTTTTATAAAAGCTTAAGAATAATTTTTTTTTTTAATTATTTCTTTTTTAAATATGGGCGCTTGAAGTGAACAAACTAACCGAAAGTGAGTGAATGAATGTGTTATCAATCAATCTTTATCAAGAAGTAAAAAGTGCGTGAATTCTTTTTAGTATTTAATTAATTCTTTTTTAGTAAAAATGACAAACCAAATGTACAAAATGTACAAACCAAAACCCGTTTTTAATTTAGTCAAATTCTCATTAACGAGCAATTTATTCAGTTGTTCAGATGAAAGATTATAAGATTACCTTGAAAAGTTTTTGTGGGTTAGAATGCGTTGATGTATGTCTAAAAGAACTTAAAATAATGTTTTAGAGGAATTATTTCTCATAAATTTCTTCTTACCGTGTGATAAACAGCAACTTTACCACAACAAAGTACAGTCATATCAGGACCTATATAAGCCAATTAAATTTACACAAATTAAAAGTATTAAATTTAACCAATTAAATTTACAGAAATTAAAAGTATTAAATTGAAAGTATTGTGTTTAAAAATAGAAGTGCCCAAAACTATTATTTGTTGTTAGAATGGAGATGAAATTTTACTTAATTATTATGAGTGTATAAATTATGATAATCATTCTTCGATTCAAACCATTGATTATGTTATGAACATTTTGCAATTTGCATTTCCAAAATAGCCTGAGCTTACAAATTAATCAATATTATCATTATACTGTAGTATTTATAACTGTTTTTCAGCAAGCAGAAATTATGGTTTAGTTTATAAGCGAGCTGATTAATAAAATAATGTTGTTGGTTGACAGGTTGTCCGGTTAGGGGCTTGAAATGCTACCAGTGCACAACTGTCTACAGTCCAACGATGCCTAACGAAACTGAGGTGCATCTGTGCTCCAAGTTTGATCACTCAGACAAATACGAAGTCGATTGTCCATACTCGACGTTCTGTATGAAAAAGACATTCCAACTCGAACTGCAATATGGAAGTAAGTGACATCAGATAAATCGCTAATTTATTGTAGATGCGACAAATTCATTCTATACTGATCTGATTCATACAGAGAATTCTTGACCGACCTACCAATGATCGCAAACCAGTAGTAGTGCATTTTCTAGTTGGTGTAGGAAGTAAAAAAAATAAAAATACATATTTAAAAAAATAGTAGGCCAGTTATGGACAATGTTTCAGTTCAGGTGCCTTACCGTTTACCGGTGAATGAAATTTTACCGAAAACCAAGGCGTCTGATTGGTCTATTCAGATACATAGACGTTGAAAAATTTGAATAAACCAATCAGACGCCTCAGTTTCCGGTAAAATTCCATTTACCGGTGAACGCTAAGGTACAATGAACTCAACCAATGCTAGGTCGACTCAAGATAAGTTAATTCCAAATTTAATTTTCTAATCAAATTTGAACCAATAGACAAATTAAGTGAAATTTTTTATAAGCTAATATAAATATAAATTTATGTATAATATTTAGGAGTTTTAGGTATTTTAGGTATAATATTCAAGTATTTTAGGGATAAATTTATTTAGGTAAAAATTTGGTCGCTTATTTACTCGTTTTATAAATACTGTACAGCTTTACTGACTGGTTGTTCGATTGCTAATTTTCAGATCCTAACTAGTTTTCCTCATGAGTTTGGGCAAATAAAACGAAATATAATTGCATTAGATATTACATTTATGACGGCAGTAAGCTTCGATAATAACTATTTTCGAACTTCCTAATAATATTATTAATCGAACTAACTTGGAAAAAATAATAGTTAAAAATCAAAAAGTTTAGAAAACTGAATTGAAAAAAATTATTGAAAAAATTTGATTGAAAAACAATTAATTGAACTCAATTGCAGAAAATCTAATTTTAAAAAAAACTGAAGACTTCCAACGTTACACGGAACAGTATCAAATAGATGCGCTGGTATGTCTTTTGTTTAATAGCAATTATCGAGTTCTACCCATTATTCGATACTGATTATATTCGTAATTAAGAGAGCCATCAGTTCAAATAAGATCATAAATGGGAAAATATTCACTAATTATATTTAGAAATTGTTAATTGCAATATTAAAATCTCAATTCCACCACTGCAGTAACCTTTGACGAACACACTTACGTTTCATTCAACGTTTGAATCAAAATTAACGTTTTAGTTTCCTCATTAATTTCCATCATAACTTTCTACATCAAATTACTTTCTACAATTAAGTCAATCATTAGCTTCATATGAACTCGAAATAAACACAAATATTTATCTTAACTCATCTAACAACAGCCCTCACCACGTAAGTCTCGTCTAGACCAGAATATAATTGAGTTGCAGATCGACTGATTTTTTTTGTAGATTACGTTTACTGGAGACTCCAGTTAAGGAGTATAAGACAAGTCAGATTAACAATTATACTATCTTATACACTAGTTACAATAATTACTATATCAATTAGTTAAGGTAAGGCTTAATTTTGATATGAAAGGAAGTATTGTACACTATAAAAAGCTTAGCTTCATCAACTAATTATTTTTTCAATTGTTTTTGAAATATTTCTATATTTCCAAGACTCTTTAAAAACTGCGGTAGCTTGCTGTAGGAAACTACCAATATAACTAGGTTTTTGTTTGAATAAGCTACTATTGTGACTCACCAAGTGATAATATCCTCGGCTTCTTGTATTGTAACCATGTATGTCAAGATTTTGGTTAGTATCACTCTTTTTTACATATAAAGTAGCTTCATACACATATAAGCAGGGTACAGTTAGGAAACCAATGTCTCTTGAACAACGGCCTACATGAATCTAATCTGTTCACTCTTTCCATACACCGAACAGCTTTCTTTTGGATCTCAAACACCCTATCTAGGTTTTGTTTTGATGAATTACCCCATACTGTTACCCCGTACCCATATTGTCTACAAACTGTTTTGCTTGTTGTTAGCCAACAAAGAAAATTGCGGAGAGAATCACACAAAAAACAACAACAAAAACTAGATTGACTGTAGAGACAACAGATTTGTTACAATGGGAAGACTACAAGTAAATTCTGTTGCAGAATGGTACAAATCGTTTTTACGAAATCGCTTACTACTGATATACTGAAAAAATATTACCTGAGATGAACATTTTAGATTATTGTCAATTTAGTAGTTTCAAGAAATACGAATATCCAATTAAAATCTATGTAACTTCAATACTAATTAATATACGAGCCAAGGTATTGAGATGAGTGGCAATATCAAGTGATATGATTATGTCAATATTACATTGAAAATCAAGTAAGCAATGGCATTTTGGAAGTATTAATAGTAGAAAGTCTACTCTAAAAAAGTTGCTAAATCTGGACGCATTCCCATATACAGGTTCTCTCCTGTTGGAACTTGAATTCTGCAATTTTTACCTATTTAATTTCAATTATAAAAACTGAAATTATTATCTAATTGTAAAGACTTATAGCATTTTTTGACATTTTTATAATAAAATAAAATCCAATTGTTTTTAAAAATGTGAGTCGTTAATAATTTTTTTATAATTTGAAAAATAATAAAATGTTGATTATGTTTAGTAATTTGAAAATAACATTTGCACCGATTATTTCATTATAAATTGGAATATACAGTAGACAAAACTTATACGGTTCAATCAAACTTATATGGTACAATCCATTATATGGATCTATAATATATGGATCTATAATATAATATATAATCCATATTATGGATGTAAAACAAAATTATAAAGATCCATGGAGAATTTATACGGATCTTATCTGATATTACTAAAGACAATTTTGAGTTGTTTATTGTAATTAGGACATTAGAAATACAGTCGGTCACCTCGCGGTCCTTAGAATATCCTGGTAAAAGCGTCCTGGCTCCGCAAGGAACACTGGTGAGTACACCTGGTATAGACGGTTCAGACCAATATACAAATTATTTACTGTTTATGCAGATAAGTATTGCAATTTTGGCTTTTCTCGTTTGAAATTAAAACAGGTTTAGATGACAGCACAAACTGCAGATGTGGTGTCTTAGCTCATGAATTATATAATAATAATGAATATTTTATTGCTCCAACACTGAAAATAATTGAAAATGTTTTTCGAGACTAGCATTTTTATAATGAATACACTCGAATAATATTTTTCAACATAATTTAATGTTCAATTACAAGAAACTAATTCAAAGATTTTGACTTTCTCTTTTAAAATTGCAATGATACTGAATGAAAGCAAACACTACCTGGCTATCTTCTACAATGGTGACAAATCTACAAATGTTATAATTATAATTCATAAGGGTGAAAAGAGGCAGAAATGGGTGAGCGGACTGAGCGAGTAAAAAGGATTTTGCCGACTAAAATATTAGTTTCAAACGGAGCCTGCTTTCCTTCCAAATGTTCCAATAGAAAAAATATTTTTTGGTTAGATGCCCTTTGTTCATAATACGATTTCATCACATGACAGCAAATTTAATAAGAGCTGCAGTTCCATATGTTTTCGTGAAAACAATCTAATGAAATTAAAACATACTTTTCACTCGTACATATTCACCACTTTACCGAGCATTGAATCGGGCCGGTAAACGTCTGTTTACACAACGAACAGCTGATTTTCATTACCACATCCTTTTTCAATGCGGTAATGGATATTACCGAATTCCAGCTGATTCAGAATTTGGAAAAACAGCTGATCTCAGAATTTTAGTATTTTACTGCTGTGATGGATTTTGAGGTTATGTTTGATGGTGCTTGTTGTACTTGCTCAAAGTACATTTTATTTTTTTATATTTTAGACTAGTATGACAAAAAATATCGTACGTAACTCGTCCGGGAAGATGTTTACCGTACTTGTATGATAATACCGCACTCGACTTCGTCTTGTGTGTTAACTTATCATACTTGTACAGAAAACACCATTTCCCGCACTTGTAATTATTACAATAATCGTTTCGTTTCTCATGACATTTACAATTAAATAAATCACATAATATTTCAAAATATTCATAAATAATAATTATGCTATCATTGTGTATGTCACGATAGGCACATAAAAAAAAAGAAGACGCCATCATAGTACACAATTAATAGCTGAGAAGTTCAAAACTGTGTTTCTGAGCTTTGACCTCAAAAAAGTCCGCTCCGCTTTCGATGGAAGGCCGACTCTACGATGCTTGCACACATTTAAGCATAAATTCTGGACGATAATCCCCATAGAAAACCCAAACACATGCTGTAGATTAGTGGTATTCCACCATGCGTGTGAATACCACGTGGGTAGCGTGAAGACCGCTATTTCACAGCATGTGTTTGATCTTATGATGATTTTTATCGAGAATCTATGCTCCAATGTGCAAGTACCCTAAGCGGAACTCCACCAAAAGCGGAGCAGACTCTTTTGAGGTCAAAGCACACAAACACATTTTTAGGACTTCTCAGCTATTAAATGAGTATAATGATGGCTTCTTTTCTAAGAGTCTATCCGTTACACACTCAATGATCTGTCAAGCACAATTCCACAGCATGCTTTATTCCAAGATGGTGATTATCACCAAGTATTGATGCTCCTCTGTGCAAGCACCTCTAGATAAAATGTGTGATTGCAAAAAATAAATGTTTACTATATGGCTCATAGATTAATGAAAATAACCAATGTCTACTTAATTGATTTATTGATACAAATGGCTTCAATTTTTGTGGACAGAGATAGTGCATGGAGAGTCACGAAATTGTGCTGCACAGAAGCGCCAACAGCAAGTGTTCAAAGATGGCAAGTGGCAAATGCACAGTTCAATCGATGAGAACATCTACTCGGTGGGATGTGAACAAGAAGAGACACATGGCGTTAAATCTTCCACAACGCAGTACTGCTACTGTGACACAAACCTCTGCAACGGAGGTGAATCAACGAGGGAGCCACCATCTATACATCACACTGACACAATGGCCGTCATATTCATTTTCAACGCTATCAAATACATTCAAAGTCTCAGGTAGTGCTTATGCATAGTGCTTTAATCCCAATTTAAAGTATTGCAATGCCTTCTAATGAGTGTTGACTGACTCCTCAACTAGAACCCTTCTATTTAATTTGACAAATGACATTTGATGAAAGTAAGTTCTAGTTTCAGTTTGCAGTGTTAAGGGTGAAGTTGATACAGTTTATACATGTAGCAAGCGCAAGTCTAAATAGTGGCAACACCGTGTGTTTAGAAAAAGTAAAGGGGAGGCTATTTCCACAGACGTGGCAAGATGTCAACCTCCTGTACTTTTAAATAAAGTTGCCAGACATATGGAGCTGTGCTAAGCAACAACTACATCCCTAAAATTGACAATTTCATAAGTTCAGTCTTTCCACCTGCTGCCTCACCAAAAAATGCAAGCAAGTTTCAATAAAGTTATATCTTTTTTTAAAACGAGACAACGAAAATATTGATAAAGGGGAAAGTATACCAGCTCGCGAATGCATTTTTATTTAATTACTTCCAAATAAATCTAACTCTCTACACGGGGCTAGATGTTGAATGCAATATGACTAACATATTAATTCATTGATCATGAGTAAATAGGCTGCATAATAGTGGAGTCTTATAGAGAAAATGGAAACAATTGGGCATATATTTTACAAATATTGGAGGGTCTAACGCTGCGTCCAGACTTATAATTATTGCGGTACATGATACGTTTAAAAAATCATTTCATTAACTGAGAGCTGCATTTCAACAACTAAAATATGGGAAATATATATATTTTTTGGGATTCAAAAATTACTTCCGAAATACTGAGCATCAGTCAAATATGTTTAAAATTCTTCATAATAAGTTACAATAAATTTATTAGTTTCAATCAGGAAAAACACAAACACAAACTGTTTTTATATAGAGTATTAAGCAAAAGAAAATAAGCAAAAAAGAAGTGGGTCAAGCGAACTAAGAAAGAATTACAAATCAAATTCAGATAGAAGATTGAAACTGAAAACAGAAAATATTTTAAAATAATTATTAGAAGGAAAAAATGAAGAAAGATAAGGCTAGTGCTATTTTACATTTCTATTCACAAGGTGTTGGTGGAAACCCTTCATAAGACAAGGAAATTACCTATTGAATCTCAAGATAGGGATGCATCCCTATAAATTTCAAGGTGAGACATATTAATACGCTTCGATACAAATATTAAGAAATTGTATTAAGACGTGTCCATGATAGTCAAATTGTTATATCATATGAATTATTATCGTTATAAAATGATTTAGATTTAAGATTTCAGTGTGATATAATAGTATAAGATTTGTTCTGTTATTTATTGATTAACGATATTCAAGATGAATAGTTGCTTTCTATTATGAAGAATATTCTAAAATTAGACATTATTCTTAAATTTCGTTGCAATTTTTATTAGTTAAGTCAAAATTAGATGAATTATGTTGTTTGCTACATCTAGCAAAAGCAAGGATGTATGCACTAAGAATGCCTTACAAAAGTACTACTTGCTAAACTAATACTTTACTATACTAAATAACATTCCTTTATCTGCACTTGAAGATATAATACGTGTCTATAATGGAAAGTATTATCAAAAGTTCCTGCTTTTAGTCAATCGAAAATAATATGCTCAATTATAAAGCTATTATAATTGAGACATTTATTTTATATTGTAAAAAAAATATTTGTGTATTGAATAAACTCGTTATGAAAATACAGCCCTTTGGATTTATTTCAATGCATAATACAATAGTTTTATTAATTATATTTGTGGCAGAATGTATCGAACTTAGGCTTCATAGAGGGGGATGACTAATTGACTTCAGGGCGGAATTAGAGCTCAAAGTCTTCTCTACCACTCAACTAGGCATCACTTGGGATGCGTAGTGATTTCTGCAATAATAAGATATTTCTTTCGAAAACAAATTTTCCCCTATGAACTTCAAGATAAAAAGAAATCAGTATAAGCAAAAATTTGCTGAAGACAGTGAGAATAATTCCGACCAATGGAACACTTTAAATTAAAGTAACGATATGAATAGAGTATCCAAGCTTAAAAACAAACTTGGACGTTATAAGAATATATAAGCTATTAAGAGCAAAGCTAGTAGTTACTCCCCATATTGAAGACTTCTATTGAAAAACCCACAAGGTTGACCATAAATTATAATGGAAGAATAAGCATAAAAATGGAGGTATTTTTTAAGCCTGTGATAGAATTGATAGTGATCAATTCCAACTCATATAAGAGATTTAACCATTTTCGATAGTTTACTATCGAATTATTGAGCACATAGATAAATAGGCAATTAACTTTTCAACTTGGGAAAATGAGGTACTGTAGTTGATGGTCAATTGATTGAACTACATGTAATAAAGTCATAGATATAGATCATTATTCTTAAAGCCTGCCTAGAAGAAGAACTTATAGCGATAAGTACAGCAATCCAAACACTTTCTACACAAGAGTATACACTTTGAGTTGGAATCGCGTGGCAAGTCTAGATTGCTCTACGAGAGCGCTCTATTGTATCAAGTGTCACCGTTTGGACGGTCCAAGAAATGATCTTTTCAACTCAAGATGAAAATGAGAATAAATTATATTTCCTACAACAGTTTACATACTGAAACAGTTCTTCACTAAGGAGCGAGCAATAAAGCAATTTACGCTTGCTTAAGTCATAGCTTTATGCTTGACAGTGTTGCCAACCATTCAGTCTAGATTATAGAAACTGACGTCTAAAATTTATCAAATATTTTACAATTATCTATGTTTAATAAAGAATAATTATTTTTTAAATAATATTTCGGAGAGATTTCTTTGAAATTACTTTACAGAAGTGCATATCGTAAGTAGCTAGATCATACATCATACTAGAACCAAATTATTACACAAGACAATAATTATTTGGTGAATTTAATGACTTGCAGCCAAATTTAATTTAAAAAAGTAATATTTTACTCACTCTCTAAGCCGAACGTTTTCGAGTTAAACAGAAAACTACTATCTATCGATGCAAGCTGGTCACACAATACAAATTTATTTCCTCTTTCTTCTACGCTACTAACTGGAAAGCACGTATTTATGTCTCCTAAATTCATCTTCTAAGCATCTAGTCTAACAACGATCTGTTATTTAACCTTACGTTAGATATGTATTAATTATAGCTCTAGCGCTTTAAACGTTTGGATTATAGCCAGATGAATTTTTCATAACCTCAACGATGGAGCAATGTGTACGGAAATGATAATTTCATACAATTATTGGAAATCCTAAACTGCAGTTGTAGGAAAATTTTGCATGTAATTTGAGTGACAAAGTCGCTCTTTACGCTCTTAATACTTGAATAACTATTTATCAAATCGTGAGCAGAGTTAATCCATTCTATTTGTAAAACCATTATTTATTTTATTATTACCGAGATCGCAAAACCTATCTTTTAAAACAAAGTGCCTTCTGTATGTACTCTCCTTGAAAACCTGTCCAACTAGTCCTTAGTTGGTCAGTGATAGTACATAGATTTTCAGGAATACTTTCAAGTAGTTCAACTCAATGTATTTCATTGTGTTTGCTCTCATCACAGCGGTGATAGGAAGCATTTGTGCATGGATATGAAGCATACACACTTAGTTGTGGAGCCTAGCATTAATGGCTGGAGAGGATCAACTTGCTAACCACAAATTATAACATCTACTCTAGTTAATGATTTAGTTAACTAAATCATTAAATAATAATAATTATTATTATTATTTAATGATTTAGTTAAGTAAATATGAAACTGGAAAACCTAAGATTTTTGCAGCTTTGTTTTTACACTATAGGTAATCACCATCCACACACTAATAAGAATAATCATGCATTAAAAGAAGATTAATACTATCACAAAGAATGTTTGAACGGGTAGGGAACATAATAAAGCGTTGAAGTTCTAATTCCAAGTTAAGTTAAAGAAAAACGACAAATTCAAAAATATCTATTCCAAAGATTTGAGTTGGAAAATTCAATAATGAAGATTATCTGAATTAGAGCAACTATGCGCCAAGAGGAAGGGCCATCCTAACGTTCGACAAGCGTTTCAGACGCTAACGGCCAGTTGCACAAAAGCCAATTAAATTTAATCCCTGTAGAATGATGTCATTCTATGGAGATTAAACTTAATGGAGAAAATTTAGTTGCAAAAGAGACAATTACAAGCGATAACGCAGATTAGGCTAACCGGTGTAAGAGATACTTACCGCCCATTCACTGAGAATTAAATTTCACGAATTCCCGTTAAGTTAGGTTTGGTTATGTTTATAGGTTATGTTTATTGTACCAGAACACAGAGCTACAAATTAGGTCGTAGGTGTTAAAAAACTTTCAAAATGAATAAATCTATTAAGAATACAATAATATCGAGATAATTGAATAATGATTCAAATAATTCACAATGAAATGATTCTAATTCATATTTTTTCTCGACTTCAGAATCAGCTGTTGATCAAATTAGTGTTGCCAGATTGTGCATGGTAAAAATAATTAATGGATCTTTTGCAACAAGAATAAAGCTTTTACCCTTATGGCAGTTAATTAACTGACATTAAACATTAAAATTGGATTTTGTGCGACCGGCCATCATTATTAACGTTTAATACAATATTTTGAGATAATTTTTTGAAGCGTGAAGCTCCTTATGCAGTCTATTTTAAAAAGATATTTAACCACCCGATAGCTGAGGATTAGTTCTCACTAATGCCGGTTAATTAAAATTTTATAGGTTATGTTTATTGTACCAGAACACGGAACAGCAAATTAGGTCGGTGTTAAAAACCATTCAAAATGAATAAAATCTATCAAGAATATAATAATATTGAGATAGTTGTATAATGATTCGAATAATTCACAATGAAAAGATTCTAATTCATCTTTTTTCTCAACTTCAGAATCAGCTGTTGATCAAATTACAGTGTTGCCAGACTGTGCCCATTTGGTTAACAAAAAATAACTAATGGATCTTTGTGCAAAATGGGCCTAATATTGGAGAGTAAAATTGAGCTCTTCTAATAAATTCCGTAGAATCATTATTGATGTTAACATCTCACGAAAGAAATTGAAAGACAGTAAGACGTCTTATACGAGTAATAATTACACATTATTATTCATTTAAGTAAGTACCGGTAGATAAAAGTAAATAAACAAATGTAATTCGATGGCATCTATTATTTCTATTCTTGCTACCGAACTGGGACCTATTGCAATAAAATTCTATAATATTTCCATGAAATTTTGCTGGAGCTACAAACCCAGAGTAAGTAAAACTAGTTTGTAAATATTATGCAACAAGTTTATATGTTCGTTGTCATCCTTCATTAAACAAGATCATGTTTTTATTGAAAAATGCTATTGATGAAAAATTAGTATCCAGTGTTCAGTGATTAACTTTGATCAGAAGAGAGAAATCAATATCAAATTACAGTAAACTGTTTTCCTGACAGTGTCATACAAATTTTTTATTCATAAATTTCAAGTAAGAATTAATTTATGCTATATTTGTGCAGTTCTCTAGAAGCAACAACTGCGAATGAAAAACTGGTATTGAGATAGATATATTGATTCATTGATTTTGATACTGAGTGTAAGGTACAACTGAGATTGGATCTTCAACAATTTTAACCAAAAACATGATAGTAAGTTTGGAAAAATATCAACTGCTGTCGAAAAAACTTGACTTACTTGCGAATGGTGCTCCACAAGAAAGAGGAAAACAACATCTTCGCGTCTAAGCCTAACAGCGGAATGCAGTGGATAAGATGTATTTCGTTTGAACATCTCGTACAGAAGAGGTGCTCGCATGTGAGAGAAATCATCACTACTGAAATCATCCTGAAATAATGAAATCTCGATTACCAAACATTTCAATATTAAACAAGGATTCAATAAAACGATTAGATTCAAAGAGTGCAGAATTAGTGATATGGAAGTCCTACTGTTTCAACAAAAACCATGTTTTGTTTTTCATAAATGAACTTCATTTGAATTTGTCACCAAAACTTGATATAACTGTCAAACTTACCCAATTATTAATTCATAATAGAATTATATTATTCAGAACTTCCAGCATACCATTGATAATAAGATGACACTGATAAACATTGTTAGAACAAAATTGAAAGCCTATCCAAACAGCGAAGCTAGAGTGACACTTATTGCATACATGAAGAGTTCAAATAAAATGTAGCCTACCAGAGTAGTTTCTAGCTAGACGAGCTGCTTTAACAAAAGTACAGAAAGAAACTCTAACGCTTTTGAAGCACGTCTAGCTGAAATGCACGCTCAGTTTCACTTTTAGGCTCTCAATTTAGGAGGCTCTGGTAGCGCAGTTGGTTGGAGCGCTTGTCTGAGATAAGGCTCTGGCTGGCTTCGTTTCCTGCAGCCTCGGGTTCAAATCTCATTCAGCCATGGATGTTTCTCATCATTCACCCATTCACCTCATTACCCACGCATAAGTCTCCAGACTCATGTGGGCATCATACGCAATAAAAAAATCTATGCAATTCGTTTTGCTCCAAGAGAAAAATTGAATCACACAAGACATTTGCATATCATTCTCTCTCAACGTGATATAATGACAAACCTATCATACGTCAGTCAATTGTAATGTTATAGAAAAAATATATTAACTTGCAACCACATAAATAAATTTGCTGTAATCACCACATTTTGAATTGTAGGACACGTTCAAGAGTAGAACAAGTTTTTAAACGAGACACCCACGTCCAAACAGTTAAATAATGCCACAGAATGTAAAAGTATGAAATGTAAAATTTGATTTATGAATTTCACCAAATCATCTAGTGATAATTTTCGAATGAGACAGTAAATAAGAAATAAGATAGTACATTCGAAAAGATAGGGAAGTGGTAGCCGCGAGCCGTGGCAGATATCTCAGTCAGATAAAGATAAGCTACGAACTCCTGGGTCCTCTTTGTAGGAGTGATCGATTGGATCGGCCAGCAAAAAAAATCTGTTCTCTGCTGCAAAATCACTTCCCGATGGTTCGGAACCTACCTAAAGAGATCCTGTAGATCTAACTCATTGCCCACGCACAGGTCTCAGACCGATGTGGGCTTCATCATCCGAAAAAAATAGCATGCGTTTGATAACGAAGCACACGTAGTATGACTTGGTACGTGGTTCGAAACATGACTTATAGTAATTAATATATTAAATTCTAATACATTATTTGAATCAGTAACATGAATGCAATTGCATATTATTACGGATTATTATGAACATTCAAAAGTTAAACTTTTTGACTCAGAAATTAATTTCAAAATCCAAAATTATATTAATTTTTTTAGGACTGTAATGGTGTTAAAGTAAGATCAAAATGAATATTCTTTTTCTGAAAAAGACTTGTGAATTATTGTGCTTCGAGGTGGAATTTTTAGTGAAACAGACCTAACCTAAGATTTTGATTCTACTTTAAAATTTTGTGAAAAGCAGTTTTGGGCAATAGCCTGTTGTATTCACATTTATGGTATGTTAGTTAAATGAATAAATAAATAATTACATGTTATATTATGAAATATTTACTAATTGAGTTCTAATAATTAAATGAATATAATATCCGTACCCAATTGGCAGAGATAAGAGACGAACAATGTTCCTTCAATGTTTCAGCACCAATTTCATCAGCAGTAGAGTAGAACCGCACACAATTTTTCACATTAACAGACGCCATTAATGCTTTCTCACTCCTAGAAAATTACACGCAGTGATTTAAAAAACAATAATTACATTGAAAATTACAATTTCAAAAAAGGAAATATTTCATATTGTTACAGGTTCTATCTCTAAAATAATGCTGGAAACACTTCAAATTAGCACTCGCACTTTATTAACTAAATTACCGACAACAACTCGCACTAACCAGTTAAATCTTACACAAAGGAAATCAGAAATAGATAAATCGATAATGTTCAGATAATAAAGATTTGTTATATTACTGTACAAAAATCAATCACTAACCGTTAAAAGGCCGATCAATTATTAAATAATAACTGTTCAATAATTCAGGAGAAGCGTTTAAAACATAACAGCTGAAACACAACAAGCACTTACGAGTCACTGTATAGACTGTTAAATAAGCCTGAATAATAATCTGTAACAATATACAGCGTTATCACTTAACACATTGAACATTCATATAACACAGTTTGTATTAGCGCTCACTGATAATCCGGTTTGTATGAGCGGGAACTGTTACTGTCAATCTGCCACTTATCGCATTAATGATCGAATCACAACTGACTGACTTTTATGAGAGCCTCTGCCTTTTATTCATTTTTCATCATTCAGAAAGAATGAGAAGGTTTTTGATTTCTCTATAAAATTCTATTGAATTCTAAAATAAATAGATAGGATATTCTCCATTCATCCAGGCTCCTTTAATTTCCGAGATAAGAACAGTCCATAAAGTTCTAGATGGACCGCAAGGTGAGGGGAGAACAGGAGAAGAGTAATTAATCACTTCCAGAAATCAATATTGACACAGGCAATCACGCTAAAAGTCACTGTTCCTTCTTTCTTTCTGTGTCCATAACAATATTATTGCATTATGTAGTATTTTATTAGGGAGCTACTCTGAGGGTAAGACAATAGAACAAAGGGTTGCATCCTTAATAACATACTTTTGGATGAATTTGGTATACCCAACATTGATTGAACAACGATGCTGTTTAGCTATGGGGATTTAGATTTTAGCTTGTATAATAGCGAGCAAACACTTTTGAAATTCATCAGACTTTCTCATCAAATTTAATTGGAAAAGAATATAGCAATCAAAAGCTTTGCTTAATCACGTCTGATACTCCAGCTTATAAAATATCACACAAATAGTAGACACTACTATTTGAACTGCAATAGCTGTAGAGTTTCTCTTGAAACTAATCTAATATTAAATTTTTAGGTGAATTCAACGACTTGCAGTCAATTTTAATTGAAAATAAGTAATATTTTACTCAATCTATAGGCCAAACGTTTTCGAATGGTGGAGATTCACTTTCAAAGGCCTTTGCCATTGAATCTCCACGATTCTAAAACGTTTGGCATAGAGAGTAAGTAAAATATTGCTTATTCTTAATTAAAATTAACTGCAAGTCGTTGAATTTTCACCTAAAAACTTAATATTAACAACGTAGTTCTAACCTAATGTTTTGCTCTATGAAAGTCTCCCGTTTGGATGTGTTTCAAGAGATGAGAGAAACTGCATTTATAATGGTATGAAATAATTAAAAATATTAAATTGCTACATTAGAATAGAGAGCATTAGCATTAGCTTAGAATAGACTCTCAAATAGAATAAAAACTCATAAGAAAATTTATTTAAACTATTTTTAGAATTTCTTTAAAAAAATTCACAATGAATTCCTTGTAAACATTTCACTCTCGTTAGCAGTGTAAAGGAGATATAGTGTAATACTACCAAGTTTTTGAATGGTTTAAAGCAAGGATCATCTTTCGTGTAGTCGGGCCCCAAAATTTCAATTCTGTTCCGTTTACGGCTTCTAGAAATGCGCAGATTCAAGTTCTAAATTCTTAAATCCTAATTATTGCAATAACATTATATTTTACTTGGACAAATTGGGAGTCAGTTGAATGAATGCTCTTTTCAAATAACGTTTTATTCCTTGAAGATAAGAATAACGTACAGCTCCCACTTAATAGCGACATTATACTTCAGTTGGAGGAAACTCGACCGGCATTGAGTACCCACAGTCTATCATTCCTGCTCGAATATGATAACAGCTCATCCAAAGGCTGATAAAAATTTCGATATTTAATATAAAACACGAATTGGCCTTGTAATAGCGACAACAGAAATTGGAAAATACAACAGAAAAAAGGAAGAACAAAAACAGGCGTCAAAATATCACAAAGACTACAGATTGCAAACACTCCCCAATAATATGAGAACGGTTGATATTTTTCGATAATTAGTATTTAGATTTCTTATCAGTATCAACAAAAGGTTAAAGTTTTCCTTATGTGATAGTTATATTATTTAATTCATTAGCTCCAAGTGAGTCAGAATGGTCCGGTCTCTATACAAAAATGTACAAAGGAATTGATCCAATTTAGATTACTATTACTCGTTATAACTTTTGAATGGTTTTGATAATTTTCCCAATGCAATTGAATATATTTATGTCTATGTACCACATGCGAGAAGTCTACAGCAAGGGCAGTTAATTATTGTACTTATTATTTTGTGGGAGTACTACATCTTTCCAACAAAAGAACAGCACAGGAATCAATTACTTGATAGAAAATGAACGTCGAAATACTTACTTAGACACCAATTCTTCCAGATTGAACTTATTTGCAATTTGCATGAGCGAAAGCGTGAAATCGTCCCCTTTTGAAATGTCTATCTGGTCCGTATAGACCCACTTCAGCAAAGCAGCACCGACATCTTTTCCAAGATGACTCCAATCTAAAAATACGAATATTTGTTATGCACAGGAACACACTTCAGTTTGAATCACTAGAAAATGTTTTCTCATTTCAGCAATTGGTAAGAGAATTCCTTCAAATGCACGAGTCGAAACTTATTTATTATTGTGAGAATCAAAAACTATTTGATGATTTTATAGTCAAGAATCAAACAGTAAACTGTATGTTGTTATTTAAAGGCTGATAAAAATGTTTGATTATTTGAACAGTATATGAAATTCTCACAAGAAACTTCACTGCGACTTCGGCAATGTATGTTTATCTCTCTTTGACTTACGTTGATAACAACATCGATTATGTAATGACGTATGTAGAAAATACATTGCTGTATACTTTGTATATTATTATTACGTATATTATTGTGAAGTCAATAACAATAACTGTTTATTCAGGCATAAATTCACTCTTGACAGTTGTATGAATTTGCTTCGCGCATTTGGTTCTCTACTATAATCTATGCTGTGATATGTTTACACAGACTTCGACATATTAAAAATTTCTAGTTCTTAGTACAGCCGCTTGGAATGCTGTGTACGCTGCGTAGACAAAACAAAATGTGTTTCTACGCACTGCCAAGAATTAGTTTACAGACTGTGTTCCATGACAATAGATTCTGTTCCTATTGTAGAAAGTTGGTGAAATCCCTTTAAACTTATCATGAGGTAACCATTTAAACAATGGCAACATATTGAATACTATCGGCCGGTTGCACGAAAGTCAATAATTAAATTTAATCCCCGGAGATTGACAACTTTCTACGGAAATTAAACTTGATGGAGAGAATTTAGTTGCACAAAGGACAATTACAAGCGAATTAGGTTAACCGGCGTAAACTATATTTAACCGCCCGACCACCGATGATTAAATCTCACTAATGCCCGTTAAGTTACATTTTATAGGTTATGTTTATTGCACCAGAACATGGAACTGCAAATTAGGTCGTAGGTGTTAAAAACCTTTCAAAATGAATAAAATCTATTACGAATATAATAATATTGAGATAGTTGAATAATGATTCAAATAATTCACAATGAAATGATTCAAATTCATCTTTTTTCTCAACTTCAGAATCAGCTGTTGATCAAATTACAGTGTAGCCAGATTGTGCCCGTTCGGTTAACTAATGGATCTTTGTGCAGGAGAAATAAACCCGTTACACTTACGATGGTTAGTTAACTGACATTAAACTCCTTATTTAATTGACTTTCGTGCAACCGGCCGTATGAGTTGTTGAAAACTAGAGCTTTTCTAATTCTTCTGTCTTCAACTGGGTTATGTTTGGTTCTCAATGCTTTATAAAGGTAGACTGAATCACTTTCTGTCCTACCATATAACGAATTACATGAAAAAAATTATTAACTAATAGCTACAAGCTATTTATTACTTACAATTTTTGGAATTCACTTATCTAATCCAATGAACAGTAATTCACCCATGGCTACTCACCCAGGATATCTATTTGCTCAATGGATTTAGAGACTCCCCAATTGGAATTCCGGGAAGCAAACACTATTTTATGTGCTGGGACAGTATGATCCTCAAGTTTCACTTTCATATCACTGGAAGAGCAATTACAATTGAGTTAAGTGAAAGCATTACTGGAAAAAATTGATTGAATGAAACTAGTCTACACACAATTGAGAAAATACTGCATTATGGTACTGTACAGTTATATAATTTATTTGAAGCAACATCCTACAATATTGCATTATGGTACACTGATAAAATTTATTTGAAGGAATACACTATATCCTAGCACATGGACTCCAGAAGGTCCAAAAACACCAAGTTGTAAGAAACCTTTCTCCTTGTGTAAGATAGGAGGGCCATGAAGAACTAGAGAATAAACAAACTTAAAAGTGCTTCTAATCATAAAATATTCAGCTGTTTCTTCTTGAGTCACAACTCTCATTTAAGACGCCCCAGCCATAGGAGTTTCACTTAGCAGCAGGCACCCACCCATGTAGCGTACTAGATTAAATGTTAATAAGCTCAAATTGCAGTTCACGCAATATATATGTGATCACAGCTGTTTTCTGCTACAGTAGGGCGCAAAACTCTGCATCAAAACAAGGGCATATTAAGTCAGCATCATCCCCTCCTGACCATTGGAGGGTTCTTGATGCCATGCATACAGATAATTCGCGTTAACTGTACTTTTGAAAGAAAATCTAGAAATAGGTAATTTAGAAATACGGTGAACCCGTGAACATACCAAGTATCGGCACCTTGCACTTCTAACCTACAAAATAAGCATCCGCTGCAAGTTTTCAACGGCTGATTAACAATCAATTAATTGGTTCTTTATCTTAAAAATAGCATATGAAGTTTGAAAATGAATAAGGAATTACGGATTTGGTAGCCTGTGATCTCCCAGTGTTTGAAGTATTGCCGTTATTTTGAGAATTCTGGTTTTTCAGTGATTGCCATTTATAAAGATATTGGGAAGTTCATCATAAGGACCAGAGTTGGAAAAATACTATTACATAAATTTATGTAGGTTTTCTTCATTTCAAATTGTGAGAATAGGTTGAAAAGACTTTGACATTCACTTTAATAACCTTAGATAGCGTTTTAGACATATCTAAAATATAAATATCGGAACATAGAGACAAATTTATTCTTAACCAGCCGATAATTGGTAACTTATGTTAGTTTTAACAATAAAGTGACGAGTTATGAATATTAAGACAAAATAAATATAGCCTACCTGAAAAGTTTGTTTTTGTGAAGACTAGTAACAATCTTCAGCAAACTTGAAACAAAGCTGTTCTCGTTCAATTCACCAATTGAAGCTGATGCAAGCGCATACTTTCTCTCCAAATCACTGCAATACGACTGCAGTTTAACATATTCCTCTTTGAGAAGAGACAGATGCTGCTCATGTTTGTTGATTTCATTTCCTGAATAGAGAAAACTTGCAATATAGAACACTTTTCATATGTTTAGTAGTACTGTTCAGATCAGAAGGCTGAAAGAACTCATTTAAAATAAATCTGGATAGATGAGATTGTCAGTGCGACGAACCAGCAGTAATAATCTAAACATGAAGAGGAGAGTTGATCAAAGATAATAGATGAAGTGCACATTAGAAGAAATTCATAGTGAGGAAGTACGGCTACTGAAAAACAGCGGACAAATCCGATTTCTTCAAATTTCTGGTTTTATACGATGTTTCATGTATTCTGAATATAAACTAGAAAAAAATATCCCACATATATTTTATTTTCAAATTAAATTTAAAATTCTACTAACCACACTTTTGTAATCTATTGTATTCAATTCGTGTTTTTACTAGTTTTACAATAATAATAATATCATGTACTGCAATATATATTTTCCCGCATAATTTATAGCCATGTCATGTTTATTCCATTGTTGTATTATTCATGCTGTCTGCTGCCCCTGTCTGTGTACCAATCTGAAGGTCGATAGTCACCGTTCAATGTCGATTTCATTTGCTTGATTCAAGATTTCATGTAGAACACAGAAAAATAAAAATAAGTGTCGCAAATACTGGGAATTTTGCAAAAAGGGCCCCTCATACGCTAACACCGTTAGAAACCCAGGAACGTTGAGATGGTTAAGCATCGCGCAATATTTGTGTCTGTGATTATCGAGGATTCTTTCGAATCATTTTTTCATGTTATTAAACCCGAAAACATGGATTTAACCTCTCAATGCAAAGTACTTTGAACTCAATCTAATATAGGGAAATTTTTGACTGATTTATACTCAGAATAACATGACAAATCGTACAAACCAGAAATTTGAAGAAATGGGACCCGGCCGCTTTTCTTCAGTTACACCAGAAATTCTTTTGAAATGTAGATGGGTGAAGAGGAAAAAATCGACGAAATAATATTATATCTTGACATTGATGCACATCAATCAATCATATCTCTTCTAAATGGAAAAACTAAACTAAATATAGATGTGACAGTTGGAAGGTCAGGCCAGTAAGGAAGAGGAAGGGTTTCATAGTAGTAAAAGAAAAAATATAGAATGCACAAAATTGGAGGAAAATAATAGAAGAAAGAGATAGTGTCACCACTTGATGATTAACATGAATCAGACATAACCTCAAATTCTTTTCTGTCGAAGACTGATAAATATACGGCATCAATTCCATTTATACATAGTATAAAAATTACAGGAGTTTTCATTGAATCTTTGTAGGCAGCTCTACTTCATCTTTTTACACAGCTATTTCATAAATATAAGCTTAATAAGTTACGATACCTCACTATGAACAAATATTTCGGTTCACATACAAGAGTAACCTCAGTATGACTTCTGTGAATGAAGAAAGAAAGCACAAAATAATTATACTAGTAAAATATTTAAAACTTTTGAGGCAATATCACTTATTTGGTGGGCGGGGTAAAGCAATAAAAGTTCAATTAAAAGCTAAATTGATAAGATTAAAAAGACAAACCTTTCTCAAAATGGTTCATTTTTTTCTTGCAGAATTTTAAATTAGGAACATTTCAAATGAAAAGAAAAATAATAATTCTAACCGCAATAAAACTATTGTGTTCAAACTTGCACACCAACTTTCAGAGAATAGAGATTAGGATATTCCGTGGGTAGTCGGTAGTGCGTTTTCTTTTATAATAAACGTCAAATGGAATGGATATAGCTTCTGCCTCCTGTATTTTATTATCATTGCATATTATGTCTTCAGTTCACCAGAAGCGACAAGAGTCGCAAGTTAATCCTTTCAACTTATTTATTTATCTAGGAAAGATTTCCTCCAAAGAAAATTTTTATAGTTGAAGTATTTACTTTTTGCAAAAGTTACACATTTCGCAGTTTCTAAAATTTAATTTCGTAATGATACGCATAAACGATTAATCTAGACGGCCTTGAAATTACTACACCATTTTGCTTTGGCGCGGTAATTCAATTCAAAGGATTGTCAGAATATTCTATATTTTTCGTCCTCTTTACTAGAAGTGAATCATTTTCACAATAATACATTCCCAAGTCCTTATGTCGTTTTAGTAAAAGTTGATGTGGATATCGAGGTTAACCCTAACAATAGCAATAACCAAAAACAATACCAATAGCCAAAAATTGGTATAATGGGTGACCGGAAAAAAGCTGTAGAATAATGGTATCTACTTCAATGTCACTTACGTGTAGTGGCCCACCATCCAGAACATCATTGCATAATTATTCACCACATCATCAGCAAGAAAAAATACAATCTGATACAGCTATATGCTAGGTCTACTGCAAAGACAGATCTTTGTCAACTTTTTCCGGTAATTAATTCATTATAATTTCTATTACTGTTCATTACAATATATATATTTTTCTGATAGAAAGGTCCAAAATAATCCAAACATGAATTTTTTATCGTTTTCGAATCTAAAATTTTGAAGTTCAAGAATTCAGTGAGCCAAACTCTAAAAATTTTGGTTCATAATTTATTTAAATTGTCATTTATTAGGATTACTGTGAAGAAACAGATGAGTGGATGAGATTGAGCATCGACAGCAAATGAAAATAATAGTCGAATAATCAATAAGACAAATAAATTGGTAATCAAGATCAAGGTCATTAATAGGCCTATATGATACTGTAGGCTATCATGATTAGTAAGTCTTACAGAATCTGTATAATAACTGACTTGCAATTCTTTCTAGGTTTTTGTATTCTAGAGTTATCGAATAATTTCTTAGCTTGTCTATGAAATAATAAGAGGGGAACTATAGAGTATTGAAGCAGTTATTGAATTCGATTTGGTAAATGAAAATAGCATCAGATTTTGAAGTTACAAGAGATTTTGTTGACTGTAAGGTAGACATTCAATTATTGTTTAGATAATTATGCTATTTACCATTTGAAAATTATGAATGGAAGCTGAGAAAATGGAATAAGATAATTAAAAATAGAGAAAAATCACCAGTAGCTGATCCACACTGAATTTCTGGGTGGAAGGGATCATCCGGGGGGTCTAAAATAGATCCGGGAGTTCCCCTCGGGAAAATTTTGGAAATCAATCTCCCTAAAATCGCATTCTAAGTGATTCTAGACTCATGTCTAGAAAATCTTAAATCCATTCATTTTATTGCACATAAAATGACGCCTGGTCCGAAGCCACACACTACATAACATTATGTAGCCAAAGTGACACTATTATGTAGTGTGGCTTTGCCTGGACACGCAAGTGCTTGAGTCATTGTTGATACGCACCAGCTTGATAGTGATAGGCAAACTCGTTTATTTACAGGGAATGAGATATTTTATTTATAAAAAAATCCTGGTTCATGTATCAACTTTTTTAAATAACTCCTCTAAAATCACAATATAAAAATTTCCAAAACAAATACATCCAGTTTAGCCTGCACAATAAAACAGAATGGCTTATTGTTTCTGATGCTGGAGTCATCCCCAATTGAGTATTAAGCATCTTTTCTAGAAAGATGTTACAATTTTTATTATATTGCTAACATTAACAAAGTAATTCATTGATTTCCATTAGCTATTTGATGCAGAGTTGTCAATGCCCACAGTGGTGGATGCCTTTGGTATCATTTATAGGATTAAAAAGATGGGGGGCACGTGTTCTGAACATTTATTTAGGAATGTGAAAGCCAACTCGCTGCTAATATTATTAATTAAACAACCTATCAATATGAAAGAGCAATGATAAAAGTGTTCCTCGAAGTGCTATTAATTTATTATGCTGGAGACTTCCGCAATGGCGGATATTGACAGCAGCATTGAATAGCAGATGGAAATCAAAAATATCAGTCACCGCCGGGAATCGAACCGCGGATTGCCGGTCGGGCGCCTTAACCACTTGACTACTATAGCAGTGGCTGATATTTTTGTGTAGTAGCGTTAATCGATTTACATAAGCTATTTGGAAGTCTTCAGCATAATTAATAGCAATTTGAGGAATTCGAAATTAATAAATTATGTTCTATTTAATTTGTCATTGTGATAAATTGTCAGTTCCTTCAAAACCAACTGATGAAAGTGTTTTCTATTAAAAAAAAAAATAGTATATTTGCATTTATATCAAGAAGAAACCATATATATATATATATATATATATATATATATATATATATATATATATATATATTATGGCCTATAGAAACTTTACATGGAAACTCGTATAATTTTCAGTGTGATCCTATGAGTTACTGTTTGGAAAATTGAACAACTTTAAGAGCATAAACCATGCACTCTCTATGCATGGGACAGATGATAGAGCTACATTTTTCTCCTGCTTTCTTATCGGGAGTACTGATGACAAGTTATCATAGCGTAATTTATTTGAAACCTGGTTCCCACTAACAGTTTTCCTGGGCCCCTATCATTTACACTAAATTGGCTTACATATTAATAGATCACCAGCTGTCAAGCATTATGCACACATCAATAATCCAAGATCGGCCGAAAATCGTCACTTTTCTTATCTCACCACTATTTGGTATTGTCCAACCATTATTTTTGATCCATCTTATCAGTCCCACCCATACATCTGTTTATGATCTGTGAACACTATACAACTGAGCCATTCCACGTCAAATCAACACACTTTTTTTTAGTCAATATATCTGATTTTGATTAAATTTGATAAACTAAGTGATGAGACTAACAATAATGCATGATATTAAATTTTCATTACAATCTGTTTACGAGTTACAGCCATTTGAAATCCAAAAAATCCCTAGAAATTGGAAATCCGACATTTATTAAATTGCTCTAGCAGCTAGTGCAATCAAGCTAGAGGGCTGTAAGTGGTATCATTTTGCAGCATTTTTCTTGTTCTTCACAGTAATATGTAACACGATATGTGCTGTAATTAAAATATTTTTTTCATTGTCTCAAAAAGTTCGTTCTTCAACATTTTTTCATAGATACTTTGCAGTTTTGCTAAACATATGTCAAAATATAAAAATGGGATGAGAATGGGTTCACGTTAAAAAAAATAATTTTCAATAAAAGCCTCTATTCGTCAACGGTTTTATATGTAATTCAGAGCGATGAATTCGAATTTCGAGATTCTCAAGTCGTGGGAGTGCCACTTTACCCCCAAAATGCAAAAAACACATAAGACTTTTGGGTTTTCCCCCAGTTTTATATTCAGCCTCATACACAATATCAAGGAATGATCGGTCATAGGATCTACCCTTCTAATGGTGGATCTTATTCCTTCAAGTACTATCATTGAATGAATTAACTTTAATTTCAAGTGCGACACAAAGCTAATGTGCATTTATCTTTCAAACTAATCTGATTCACAGTGGGAGGAACGGGTGACAATCTTTGGAAAACAAGCACTTGGATTTCACTTGTTTCGGACGCCGTTTTGAAACTCAGACTAATGGAAATGGCTTCAAATTGTGAATAAACATTGCCAGGCTTATGAATAGAGGAACATCACATCTTATGTGATGAATGAAACTAAATGCTGTAAAATTCTCAGGTAAAAACAATTTTGAGATTTAAAACAAATTAATTTTACATCTAAAGCATTTTACAAACTAAGTACACTGTTAAAAATGCTTACTCAAAATCACTCTCTTAGTCACCATTGTTTCTTTGTTTACAGTGTCAGCGAAGAGTCTTTTTTTATGTGTGTTGTATGCACACAAACTACACTTCATGGTCGCTGATGAGTTTATTTTTCATCCGTCCACACAACCAGCAGCTGCAGAAAATATTCCGGAATGTAAGGTTTTTTAGGGACATCAAAATTATAATTTAAAAGTATAAAAGAAATATCAAAGCATTTAAGGTGATAAAACTTTGTTAGAACGTATGTTGTACAACGCCTGAGTACTCGCATTATGCAAATGAGCACGAGTGCCGATAGGTTAAAAAATAGGCTAGATAATCAGTGCACTGAATACTGTAGACAGAGCGCATGCGTGACTCTTGAGGAATGCAAACGAGTGTGTACTGGCTCAAGTTGGTACCTGTCCTCGCTCGGCATTCGCCCTCGTTCGTGGGCATTCGCCCTCCTTTGATCCGCGTCGGAGACCGCCAAAATAGCGTGCGCAGGCGAACACTAATGTTGGCGATGCGAACTACCCCGAATGTACACGAGCACACCGGGTACACTATCGCGCTCATCTTAGTTTGCCTACATTCGGCGATAGTGTACTGCTCAACAAACCATAAACATAAGTGCTCAATAAACCGTTCAACAACTGTAAACATCTCCGACTTGCAGCTGACTGCCCACATTCAAAGAGGAAATAACTACTGCAAACAATCGAATAATGATCGTTTCTGTTATCCTAACACATACGATAACTAAGTTCACTAGTCCAGAAATCTAAGATACTATTATATTATAAAAATATAATATACAAATAATATTATATTTTCACTTATATTGAAGAAATTTGTTTTCCTACAGTGACCCGAAAAAGTGCCTGATTTTGCACAAACTGTGGCACGCAAAATAGTCTATTCCTGCACCAGTGCGGAAAAGTAAATTCCAGTACACGAATAGTAGTTTATGCAACGATTTTATTTTGACCCTTATTAAGGCATGAGTTAGATGTAAGTTATAACACGAGCGAATGCGAGTGTTATAAATATCTCACAAGTGCTTTAATGGCCAAATAAAATCGTTGCAAACACTATTTTATCTACGACCACTAGTATACATTTAATTAAAACAATTTCATTTTACCTGTGACTGTCAGAGATACTTAACCTCTCATCTCAAATACGAGAAGTTATAGTAGATTGTTAGGTTAAAGCAGCTGGTGTAGCAGTTTGATCAAATCAGCTGATAGTTTCACAATATTGAATTACGATATTGATTCCATCAAAAATGCTTCTGATTGGTCCAGAACCCGTGTTATAATGTTGAACCTGTAGCCTACTATAATGAGCTCATTATGCAACGGGTTTCAAAAAGCATTTCGAAAAGACAGCTGTTTTGGCATCAATTGTGAAACTGTAATGTATACATTATGACATGGTCGTAGATAAAATACTTTTCCGCACTCCAGATTTGCAACCTAACAACACAAAATAGTGAGTATGTAATACGCAGGTTCCCTATTCTACATTCAAAAATAGGTTGGCTACCCTGCTTCAGTCACGCAAAAAGTCAGCTGTAGTTGTCGAAATTGATTTGACTCAAAGATAGGTTATGGGAAGGTTATAGGATATATCCTGTTTTGTTCTGTTCAAATTACTTTGTACATTACTGTAGGAAAAATTTAATGTGTAATTCAAGCACAAAGTATAGTTTCTGCACTCGAGAAACTTTTTTCACTCGCCTTCAGCTTCTGACAAAAATTGTTTCTCTCGGTCTCTGTGCAGAAATCTACCACTTTTCGCTCTAGTTACACAAATAGCTATTTATACGAGTAGAATAGTTAACTTAGTTCCTTTTTTTTTTTTTTTTTTTTTTGAGGATGAAGCCCACATAGGTTTGAGACCTGTGCGTGGGTAATGAGTTGGATGATGGTGATTTATGAGTTGGACCTACAGTTTTAGCTGGGTTCCGAACCACCGGGAAGTGATTTTCAGCAGAGATCAGTGTCAGTGTTCAGTTATATATGTACGATTCTGTTCGTATGTTGACATTTATTTTTGGGAATACGTATAACTTATATGTTAATTTAACACATTTCAGATAAATGGGAAAATACATGCAACACATTTCAGTTAATGGGAAAATCAATGCTTTTTTCTCTAATTTTGAAAATTTACACAAATTAGACATATACAAAGAGTACAAAATTGTACTTGTTTTTTAATAAATAGATCAAGCTCTATTTGAGCACCAATACTCCTGAATCTCCTTTATTACTACCAAATTGAATTTTTAATTATAATACTGCTCAAGGAAATGCATTCCTTTGATCAGCATTACTACTCTTGAAATTTTCACAAATTTCATTTTTGATAATTTTTTAAAACTTGGAATTAAACCAGTTGAAGAAACTGGCATCAAATACTGGAATAATAATTATCTTAAAAGCGATTGCAGTTTCAATTTTCTAAATGTTTTCAAATATTTTAGCACTGGAATGTCAGCCAGTCCACACCAATCAGCTATGAAGGCAAAGCGAAAAATTGTTGACTAAAATAGAGGTCATTGGAAAAAAATTAATAACTGGCATGCTAGTATTTGAAACCAGTCAATAAGAACAAATTGTCACAAGAACATTAAAATATGAACATTTCCCTAAATAGGAAATATGAACATACAAGAAATAAATATATATAGAATATAATAAAATAGTTTATATTTGTGATACATTTCCTCTTAAATATAATGATATTTCATTTTTTCAAAGAATACACATTTAAAACTAGATAAAATAAATTCAGTGATACAACAATACAGAATATTTACATGAAGGAATTAATGCAATATAAACAAGTAAACAGATCAAACTTGACACATCTTTAAATTACATATAAAGATTGTATTAAAATATAAACGCTATATAAATATATGCATATATACGTTCAATCTTCAACTATTGTACCATGCTAAATCACATAACAAATATTAAAGTTTATTGGTGTTAGTACTGACATAAATTCTTCAAAAATTGTGTTGCTTCTGAGGAAAGTGGGGCATTTATTTTTGTAAATACATTTATACATATAATATCATATTAGTAAATACATCCAAAAGCACAATAATTATTGTGAAAATAATATCACTTTGTGTGACAGAGTAGAGGCTAAGTAATAATATTGCACCAATGTATAGAAATCTGTTTCACGTAATAATCTATACAATTTAGCACCACATTTCTCGTCATTCTAGTTCTGAACATGCATGATACAAAGACAAGACCCTACTGGACAGTCATTCTATGAATTTTGTTGAATAAGATCATGAGAGGCTGTCACATTTGTTTGTTCCGTTTTCGAATCAAATCGAATAAAATTGTTCATTTTTGTCAATCTCCAACATAACGATTCTTCAAATTCTCCAATTTTAATCCAAGATACCATACCGTCGCAGTTAATGTAACTAGATTAGCCTAATGTTTTGAGTATATAAGGTCCTTTGATCTGATAATCTACAATTTGCAAGTTATTTATGGTGTATAGCAATGGAAGAACAAGAACTTGAACACATTCCAATCAATGAAATTGATTAGAGGTTTGAAGGATTAATATTTCTTACATTTAATAAGGCACCAAGCAAGTGTAATAAATTGATAACAGAGAACACAGTAGTGATCCACCGGTGTTCTAACAAATAAATACAAAATATTTCATAAATTTTGGTATGTATCATGTAAAAATAAATAATCACACAAATTCTATTATCTTCTAGCTAGAATTCACTTCCTTAGAGGATCCAGACTTTCTAGCGAGAAATCTTCATTGCCAAAGGACAAGCCGCGGCTAAAGCCATCCTGCAAAATCACAATGGGTAACATTATAAAACCACCAAAATATAAAAATAACAGCGTAACTAGTTGTTCATCGTCACATAATGTTTTGGACAATGTAACATATTCAAAATCTGTGAAGGGAGCAGTTTTGGACTTGAGTCTGTTGCTCCTTCACATTCATTGTAAATTTGTCACAATATAAATATTTTTTTTACCCTATAAGCCACGCACAAGAATACGTGAGCTGTCCGAAATAAAATTGATACAAAATCAAATAAGTCTTGCAGATAAAATTAAAGTGATAGCGCTTTACAACACAGGTAAATGTTTCAGGGGTTCAATTTCGGTTAATTTCATAAATTATACTACAGAATTCATTAATTGTAATTACTAGGTAATATAAAAATTCTGTAATGCGAACTAGACCTTTTTCACAGCCGAAATTGACTTAGAGATTATATATACATAAGCGTGATCATTTCAGCATATCTATTCTAGATAGTTTTATAAATTATACTAAAGAACCAATTGTTTGTAATAAATTATAAAATAAAATCATCATTTAACACAACTTAAAACTTGGACTTCCATCAATGCATCATTTTTCTGCATTTCTTGTGCATTGCATAACCATTGTACTCCTACAAATTAGAGCATTGTTGACTTTTTTCGGAGGATGAAACCCATCTGAGACCTGTGCTTGGGTAATGAATTTGATGATGGTGATTGATGAGTTGGACCTACAGTTTTAGGTGGGTTCCGAACCACCGGGAAGTGATTTTACAGCAGAGAACAGAGTCTTTTTGCTGACCATTCTAATCGGTCACCCACACAAAGATGGCCCAGGAGTTAGTTTCGTAGCTTATCTCTGATTGAACAGATATCTGCTACGGCACTCGGCTATCAATTCCCAAAGAGCATACTTACTTTCAAGGAGCATACAAAATACAGTACGAGTAATAAAATAAATTTATCAACTTCATCAAGAAGTTTAGTTATATACCCAGTATGTGTGATTCAAAAATGACTATTTCAATCGAGATCAATCAAATAACAACGATTAAAAGTGATCCAGTAGGTAGAGGCCAAGATATTCTCGATTAAGGTTGAGGTAAGATTAAAGTATGTTTAAGCAGAATTATTACAGTAAAGAACTGATGAATAATAAGACGAAATTGTCACAGCCATATTTATTAAAAATATTGAGATACTACTTTCGGTTGTTATACCATTATCAATCTCAAACAAACTAAACTAAAGTACAGAGTAGCTTAATACTTAACATGGAATGATACTATTGGCTAAGCGAGAAAGAGGCCGACCTTCATTGAAGGCTGTGATTGGCTGAAGGCCATAGCAAGTCACGCCCCCTGGTGGGAGGAGTAACAAGCAAAAAAAAGTCAAATCAAGAACCAAAAACCATGAACATCAAGAAAGCAACAAAGAACAATACACAATTAGGCTAGAATTGAATCAATTTAAAATAAAAAAAAATCTCACTGAAATGAAGTCAAGGTCAACCGAGAAAAACACGAAAGTACCGTTTTTAAATTGTAGGCTAGAATTATATATATATATATATATATATATATATATATATACATCTTCCTATAAAAGTGGCAGCCATAGGTAAAACATACTTTTGGCAGCCACCCTTGGGAGTGGAGTATATGTTGTTTTTATCGTGAATAGTGTCTTAAAACATCAAATTTAGGTCCAAAATCGGTTTTTCATTCTGATCAAGTCAATGAATAAAATGTTGCCTAACATTGTGCGGTTGTACTATCATATTGGCAGCCATCAACTTTCAGGTATTGTGGCAACCATTTGTATATTTTTAAATTGCATTTAAAGTGGCAGCCAGTGTATATATTTTTTTACAAATTCCAGCAATATGACAGCCAGCGACGTTGCCAATTTTATCATCAACAATTTATAACAACATTCTCAATCAGGCGTCATCAGCGACTTCCCCCCAGTCTTTCCTTCCGCCATTGTTAGTCCATCCCTCTCACTCATTACTCTTTCTCTCACAGAGGGACTGATATCAAATTGCGGTACGCTAGGCATATGTTCAGGGGCAGCAAGCTTCAGGGGGCGGCAAGACCAAAGAAAGCTAATGGCTCGAGCAGTTTCTTGATAACGTTCTTTGTTTTTCAATCATAAGCATTCAAAGCTAAAAGTTATATTTGCTTCAACTTTGAGCATGCACCGCAACATCCATTTTATTATTTTTCTTGTTAGATATGATCATTTCCAGGAAAAAGTGGTACTTATTTATTTATTAATTTTTTACTCAAGTCTTTATTTTAAACCTGGAGGGCGGAATTAGGACGCAGCCGGTCCTCTCTATGCACTCATCCTTCCATATATAACATCATCCTTCCATATATAACATCATCCTTCCATATATAACATCATCCTTCCATATATAACATCATCCTTCCATATATAACATCATCCTTCCATATATAACATCATCCTTCCATATATAACATCATCCTTCCATAGTATTGAATGAAAAACTATGATTAAGTATTGCAACAACCTTACTAGTGTAACTTAAATTTAACCTGAGTTGCTACTTTATCGAAAATGCTCAAAGTAATTAACTACTTTAGCCTATTTAATACTGAATGTCAAATTGTCATCACATTATCATGGAACAATACAAGTGAAACAATTGGGGGAAATGCACTTTACAGTGGGTTCTACCTCCACCATGTACAATATTATAATACTCTATCTCTTCTTTGGTTGGTTCTACCGGTTTTATTGTAAACACAATTTTTGAAAAAATTATGATACATATAAAAAAAGTGTTTGAGATGTTATTTTCTTCCTAAACTTCACATTAAAATAATGTTTCATACATTACGACGACCTCTTAATATTCGAGATAGGAAAGTTGAATCAAATATCACAGACAAAACTTGCAATAACGCAAAAGTTTGGATTTTCGAATTCATGAAGATAAGCATAAATTTTTCACCAAGAATGACCCAGATTAGATATGCATTATAATCTTATTGATTGTGTAAGGTTCCACAATCATAAACATAATTATATTTTCACAAAATTATCCTGTTCATGAGACTAGGGTGATTATAGGATTCGAATGTAATGGGTAAATGAGATTGTCAATTTGATGCATAAAATATTTTGAAAAAATTGGTTAGTTTATTGAAATATTTTTGTACATAGGAATATAGTTTATAATATGTGCAATACATAAAAATAGTGATCCCAGTACCACCACTGTATCCTACAAGCTAATACAAACAAAAAATTACCTTAGAAAAAATTGCAATTTCCTCTCAGGTTTCCTGTAATCTGTCATTTCGTTTTTCCAAGTATTATTTTTTTTTAATACTTTTTGATGGCTTATTCGGGTATGAAAAAATACGGGAAAACAAAGGGGAAATTGGCATTACTTCTATAAGGCTATTTTAGTATAGCTTGTAGAATACCGAGGTGGTACTGGGATCACTATTTTTTGGTGACACTCTTCATAAAGAAACATAATTAATTTGCAGAGATATTATCCTAGAAATCCTTCTCATCAAAGGAACCCAAACATATCCAGCTACCAATCATAATATGATAGAATCAGGGGTTAATTTCAAACGGGAACGCAAGATAACGGCGTTTTCTTACCTCCCAAAAGTGCCGGAACGCAAGGGAACGCTCAGTTTGCGCTAATCTGATTCCGAAGGTGTCTCATTTAATTATTTATTCAGATAATCATACTAAATATTGCGAATAATAATAAAGTACTGTAACGTAGGGCGAAGCGAGATCTGTGTACTGTATATAAATAAAAATGTAAAGAAGGCTTTATTTGTTTTTATTTCACCATTAATTAAAAAAAGTATTTTGCTTAATGTAAGCTTCATACAAAATAAATTTTTGGTGCAAATCGAAACAGGTTTATAGGAAATTTAGAGTAGGCACCGAGATGTTAACGGGGTTGGGAGAGGAAGTGAGGGAATGTTTAACTAGGCCTTAGTAGAAACTAGAGAGGGTGGTTTATAAGAATAAATAAGCGTTCCCACACCTAAAATTTTAGAAATTAAGCACTGAATAGAATATAATTTGCATGATAGTAAAAAGTCACACAAATCAAGTCATAAGCTAATTCGGAAAACATCATAAATTTATTTTATGTCAATAAAGATATTTATTTATTTAATGGGGTCCGGTCCCAATTAGTGATAATTGGAGTTCTACTGTATCAGATCGATCAATGATTCATTGTTATAAAGAATAAAAAAGGAAGATGAAAAATGTATTTATTTGATTTGAATAATAGAAACATCAATCATATACGAAAGTGTACAAAACAAATATTTAAAAATGAATATCCAGAAAATTATTGTTATTAATATTATAAATAATAACTCAAGACTCACTTATGACATAACCAGAAAGATTATCTGTTAAAAACAATAATGTAAAAAAATAGTTTAGATATAAATAATTTAATAGCGTAATGTAACATGAAAAATAGGTTATAATAAAAAAGTAGTCAAGAGTTGAATATGGTTATTTAATTCTGTAGGCCTATCCAAAGCGGATAATTATTTTGTGCAATAAAAATTGTTCATATCGCCAACATATTTCAGTTTTCGAGTAAAAAGGAATCAATTAGGCTGTCTTCAGTATAATAGTGATTTTTGAACTGGGTGGTTTAATTGGAGTCATCCAATAGTGTTGCTCCGCGGAGATTTTTGTCCAATCCTATCACTTGGCGCCGAGCAGGCAGCGAAGCGGGAGATTTGAAACTTCCCGCAAAGCTTAAGAGCTCCTGTATGGTTTTCCAGCTTAAAAGGGTTGGAGAGAACATGGGAAAATTCTACAAAAAATCATGAACGTTTCCCTTCATACTATTAACATTCCCATGAATTTTTAAATCAATCTGTCCAAAATTAACAAAGTTATAAGCGTTTTTCAAATTTGATTCTAGTTTACAAGCAAAATGAAGTATTATCCGTAGTTCTTTCCTGGACATTGAACTAAGTTTTGGGTTTTCATATTATTTTTGATAAAAAAGGATTATTCATTGATATTTAAGCTCTTCTGAGCTTAGGATCACATTTTTGACAAGTTTCTTCATACCTATATCCAATCAGATATATTTTATATGGTACAGTTCTTCAGTAATTAACATTTATATAATATACTTGTGTATATTTTGCCACTGAGTATACTCCTTACTGGATGAATACTTCTTATACAAATCAATTCATATTCCATATAATTCGATAATATTCTAGTTATTCGAGTTAGAATAAATATTCTACAAGTAACTGTCATACTTGAAAGCTGTTGGAGGAAGTTTATTATAGAATGTAGTAACAGTTTGAAGCATTCGACGTTTTAGTTCTAGTTTAGGCATTTTTGATAAAACCCTGTTACCCAAAAGTATCCTTTCAACTTTAACAATCAAAACCTTGAAAATTATTCCTAGCAATTCTAGCAAATAAAAAACTCTATGGGCGTTCCCCAATTTTCTTCAGATCTTCACACCATAAAAGTGGTTGGTTACTGAAGAGAAGGTCAAATACAATTTTTCCTTAATTTCAAACACTTTATCGATCCCCAATAATTACTTCAATTCCTTATTGATCTCTGTTAGATTTTCATAGGCTGTTTTTTTACAGTATGGTGTTTCTATCTTCAAAAGAAAGAATGTGTCAAAACTTTAGTGTCAACGTCCGTAGCCTGGAGGGCTAAAGCGTCAAAACTTTAGTCTGCTTCTGCTACTGCGGTGATTGGTTCGATTCCCTTCCCGCCTGGCATTTGTCTGTATCATCCCTTACCTCATTACCCAAGCACAAGTCAGGAACGCATGTGAGCATCATCAGAAAAAATATCCCCTATATTTTGACTGTCTCTAGTGCTCTAATAAATGAAAAAATCATTTTTAAAATCTTGATTTTTAAAATGATCAGAGCTTACTCACCCTCCCCTAAGTGAGTAAGAATATGAGTAAGTAACCCTCAGAACTCGGAATGGCGTCAACCTTATAAGCACAGTTTATTTTACAGTCTTCCTCCGAAAATAAAATATAATTTAACTAGAATAGAATTTTCCAAAAACTATCATGTTTCTTTAGCCAACAAAATTCATCTCAAACCATCGAGGTCACCTTGTGACTATACAAGAAATAATTCACTCTGAAAAGATGGTAATGCTCCTGTAACAACGTAACAACAATGTGTGATATTTTGATATTTCGCGAATCACAAAGGCATGAAATGATGGTGACAGTTATAATTGTAATTATAGTTAACAAAAGAGAGTTAACATTTTAGTTTTTGGAATAAGTTGAATAGTGCAAATTAAACATTAATATCAATTATATCATTAAACATTAATATCAAATTAATATCAAACATCAAACATGCAGGTTTAGCTGAGGAATTCACTTGATAATTTTTCTGTATTTTGTGAATATTGTGTTTATTTGAGTGAATAAAGTATTTGATTTGATTTGAATGTGAATGATAAATCAGAGAATCATTTTCAAGAATAACAATAGTGGGTGATGAAATTTTACAATTATACTGACCATAAGAATTGGTATTGAAAATCATTTAAAACATGTATGAAACTTTCTGTGTATATGAAGGCTATTAATAGCTGGTATGGATATTGAAGATTTATTTCATTCAGATGGAAATATTGATTAGATTATTTACTTTATTCATGTAGATTACAAAAAAATATAATCGGCTCAAATTCTTGATTACGATAGTTGAAAATATAAGTGACTAGAAGGTTACCCGTGCTTTGCTACGGGGTTCAAGCAAGAGACTGAATGCTACCAATCAAAAAATATAACTGTCCTTAATTTGAAACAGATCGGCTGGAACTGTTTGCAAAGGACGATTCCCACCTATACACTTGCTGGGTACTGTTACTGAAAGATGGGAAAAGCAAGAACGTTCAGTCATTCCACACACTTACCCTCTGAACGGAGTTCGGTCTCCAGATATTAGATACTGGATTGGAAATATCAAAATGATCAAAAAAGTTGCTCTACAACTTATTTATAAAATAGTCAGTTGTTTTCAGCTTCATCAAGTACCCACATCGAAGCCTCAATCATCTGAGATAATTTAATAAACCACGTAGCAAAGCACGGGTGAACTGCTGGCAGATCACCTGGTCTTGCCCGCTGTTTAATAAAGAAGGGCGTCTCCATTATGTTTTCCTCCTTGACCATTACTTTTCATATCTCTACTCTATTCATCCTCCATGATCATACCTTTTCGTAATGTAACATGATCTTTATGATTAATATGGTCTTCATAAGATTAACATGGGATCCTTTCTGGTCCTTTAGGGAGGAACCCATTCAAGTCAGGGCGCCCCCAAACGCAGAAGTTGAGGAAGAAAAAGAAGGAGAGAAAGAAGAGGAAGGAAAAGAGAGAGAAGAAAAAGAAGGGAAAAAGAAGAAAAGAGGAACGAATGGAAATGATAGGAAACAGTGGAAAAGAGATGACAAGAAGTAAAAGGATAGAAATTGGTAGGAGAGAGATGAAAATGAAAAAAGACAAAAGAGGAAAAATAAGGATAAAATAAAAAGTAGAAGAAAATCAGAGTTTTAAAGTTGCTGACAAGGGAGAAAATTGAGACAGCAATGCCTGACCAACAATTAATTAGCTATTAAAAATATTGTGTACTACTACAGTAGTTGGTCTAAAATGGTGCCAGTTCTGGAAGTTTTTTCTGGATTACTATTTTCTGTTTTTCTGACTGAGGACTACTGTGGCAGAAAAAGCTGACTGGTTTTACTAGCACTGCTTCATATCCATTAAGATAATCACCCTAGAGCCTAGATCGAATCTTCAAAAAATTGTTGGGAGATTTTGGCTAATTGAATAGTTTTTCAATTGCGAATACTGTATGTAAGTTTTCTTCTAAATTTCATTTTTCATTTTTTCAATTTTTGGCAAGAGTGAAAGAAAACTCGTTAAAAATGTGGTTTTGTAGGAATTTTATTTAAAAAACGTTTTCAAGGAGTACCCCTCAATTTTATTGAAAAAAAATTTTCAAGTAGCCTACGGTACTGTATTAAGCCCCAATCAGGATCAAATATATAAAAATGGAAGTTTAAAGTCAGGAACGGATCTCCCATTAACAATAACACAAGAACTAGATAAAATTTACTTTGCCACATTACGTGGGTTGAAGTGTATGTTAGAAGAATTAATGACTAGAATCACTTGAAATGTGGTTTTAGAGATGATTTTTTCCCACTTTTCTCGGGGAGTACCCCGAACCCCCGTTTTGGAATAAGAAGCCATGTATATTGCTTCAATTTATCGTTAGAGGTCTACTAATCCAAATTACTATTTTAATTATTATACCGAGAGTCTAACCTTCCCAGCAACATCATTGGTGATATTTTCACTTAATCTTTATTTGAGATAAAAACATTAAATAATTATGGGTTGAACTTAAATTTTTTGCTGCATTAATTATTATTCTATTTACACCCATTGGTTAAAGTTTCGGGTTGCTTGGCAGTATAGGACGTGAATTCATTTTATCATGAATCATTTCGTATTAACAGTATAATAGGTGAACAATTAAATTTGTTATAATTTCAATTGAAAATAACCTTAAATTACTTCAAATTCATGATTTTAGGCCTTTTAACCCCCCCTCCGTGATACCAATACCATACCCACTCAAGTATATTCCCCCCCCCCCAAAATCTTCTGCTGGATCCGCCCCTGTCCGAGTCTATAAACTTCAAACAAACAAACCAACATTCTCTTTTATTATAAGATTATTCGATGAATTTCACTAAATAAATGAATAAACTGAAGAATTGTTCAACGATATGAGGATGAGATGCAATTTGATAACGCTAATATGATTGTGATGTATCTATCTACATGAAACGTCGAAGTTTAAAGATTTAAACGTCAATTTCGGAGAAGGATATTCAAGGATATCAAGAGAGATAGAGATAGAGAGAGAGAGAGAGAGAGAGTGAGAGAGAGAAAGAGAGAGAGTGAGCGCGATTGATTAAATGTCTTTCACAGAGGCGGAATTAGGACTTCAGGCTCCAGACCCTCTCTGCCACCCAACCCTACACAGAGAGAGACTTAGTGCCAGAGAGTGATTGAGTGTGGGTGGTGAGAGAGAGAGAGAAGGAGAAAAAGAGTGAGAGTGAAAGAGAGAGAGAGAGAGTGAGTGAGACAGATAGAGAGAAAGAAAGATTGAAAATCAGAAACAAATGTAGAACTAGCAATAATATGAGAAGGCTTAGTATTATTCTTAGCCGAGACACTCAAGCGGGAAACACAAGTTCATTTACCCATAACATGGTTGCCGGTTTACCGGCTGCTACTTAATCAGCAAGATGTATTTTTTATATACATGGCAAAATATACACAGGTGATAGTGGCGCCGACCTGGCGTTAAAACACTGAACCTCAAGTTATACATTTCATACAGAATCCAGTATTATGGCAGCCAAAAAAATAATTTTCATTAATTTTTATTGGTGTTTATTTACTTCAAGAAATCATAAAATCAATTTTATTGAGTTATTTGGATCTTAAAGATTATCAAACATAATTTATTAGTGGGTTTTGGGTTTCGGGAAGTTGATTATAATGGGAAGTTGAAGTGGCAACCGTATAAGGCTGCCACAAGTCGGGGCTGCCACTTCATATGGGAAATTTACCATTGACGGCTGCCACTTGTACAGGAAGATGTAAATATATATATATATATATATATATATATATATATATATATATATATATATATATATATATATATATATATATATAATTCTTTCAAGTTTTACCGATCATTTTATTCAATTTTTTCACATTGACTGTCTAAAACCTACTTACGTAGTATAAAGTGCTTAATCGAGTTAAACCGAAAATTTGAACTCAAGTTGGTTTTCACAGTACTTTTACCCATCTAGTTCAAGTTGAACGAGACTAGTGTTTAGTTGGCAATGAGATGTCTTTGTTAATACCATTGATATATTGAACTCGTTATACATACATATAACGAGTTCAAATTTTAGGTTTAATAAGCGCTTCGTACTACGTAAATAGGTCTTAGACAGTCAATGTGAACAAATTGAATAAAATGATCGGTAAAACCTAAAAAAAAAACTGAAAATATGAAAGTTATTTACAAGGAAACTCACCTTCATTTCCAGGATTTTCTTATCAAGTAATCCAATGGCATTCTCAAAGTCAGATTGCGAAGGTTCAGTGCCTGATGCGCCGAAATCTCCCATTCCGAAAGGATCAGGCGATGCGGCAATGGTATTGGTGTTTGAGCGTGGAGAAGGAGTAGGAATGTTGAACGGTGTTGAACCAAAAATGTCTTCCTTCTGGCCATTGTTAACCTGTATACTTCTGCGAGCTGGATCTCTCGCTGCTTTTGGAGGTGGTGCTACTGTAAAACAACCATTCACAATCGAATCAATTTTCCTAAATAACTATGATGTTAATTTATGTAAATACATAACTAAAAACGTATACAATATTAAAAATAAATCTGAGAAACTTGTTACACTTATGGGCACTATGCAATCGTTTTATCTTTCGCTAATTGCACTTACTTTCATGATTTCTTTTATTGAGTTAATACAGAAATACCTTGATTGCAATAGAACAGATTATTTATTTCAAATCAAGTTGAAATTACGCTAAATAATACTACAAAATAAAAACCTTCAATATACATCTTTTGCTGATTATGCCTAAGACTTGTGCGAAGGTAATGAGGTGAATGATGACACAGTTTACGCCAGGCGGAATAGAACCCGTGGCTACAGGAGTAGCAGCCAGTCAGAGATCCAACGTAAAATATCAAAGGATTGATCAAAGATATCCGACATCAAAGGGTTATGTTGTGAGGGTTAAAAACAGATATCAAATAAATGTTTAGCCCATAAATTTTATTTACAAATACAGCAAATAAATGAACCTACTCTACTATCGCAAGTTTAGAGTCGATGATTTTTTATATTCAATTTTTCTTCAATTATTTGAGAAAATTATTTCTGTTGAGCCCACATCTGTTAGCCAATTGTGTATTAGCTTCTTAAATTTCCTGGTGAGTGCTATTGCTTTGGTGTCTTTTGGAAGTACCTTGATATGCCTTTGATTGAGCTATTGACGTCACATTTGAGATGATAACCTTGTGTTACGCTCATGATTCCTGTTTTGAATGAACAGCTATTGTTCGAATTTCGATAAAACTATCAAGGCCCATCCAAACGGTGTAAATTATTATCATAGAATGAGATCTTAGAGCAGATTTATCAGTGTAGATTCTATCTAGACGAGCTGTGAGAGCAATTCATTGCAGTACGGTCGGAGTGTATACAGTCGAGCACTCCAGCAAAGATCCAACTAGAGCGGTCTCGGAAACTCAATCTGGGTTCAACTGATACATTGTAATGCAACTAGAGTAGCGCTAGTACTCACAGTTAGGACGGGCCTTCACAGTCATCATTCGATCTTAAAATCTTTTTGGAATTGGACGTTACAATTTTCTATTTTTAACCATTCAATTACTAGTAGTTCTGTAAACAGTACACCCGACTCGTCCAACACTAGAAAGGGGATGATAGTTTCTAATAAGTTCAAGAGCACTTTGTGACAATGTATTTTTGATGTACTGTACTGTACAGTAGTCGCCACGTAGCTGTGCCCGCCGGCAAAGGGCCAGGAGAGTACGACACTACCCGCGCTGAAAACATTTAACCATTTTCCAAAAGGTTCGAATATTGTTTTAGAACAAAGTTCATTCTATTAAACTAACCGATGTTCATCATTTTTGTCCTATGCACTTTCAACGAGAATCTACTCATTACAAAGATATTTGGAATTTAATAAAAACCAGACTTCATTTAAAAAATGTGCTCACATTTCATTCCCAACATAGCTACTGTCGAACCATTCATTAGAAATCGATGAAACTTTGGTAATATAATAAAAACAGTTCGAGAATGCCGTAACCATCGATTAAATCCCATTTCAATCAAAGATTTTCCGAGCACAAGACAATTAATGCAGAAAATTTACAAATCAAAATTTTCATGACACTGAAAAGTTATGCATCGAGAAACTTTTTTGTCTTCAATAATTTTTATATACATTAAATTGAATTTATTTTCTGTGAAAGAATCATCTGACTAGACCTATTTGGTGAGATTTTGCAAAGATTCTAAACACGCGTATCTATGCTCCCTATAGGCACTTCCAACAATACAACAAAGCAACTTGTCTTCGCCTTTGCAGCAGACTGACTGATCTAGTTTGTTCAATTCAGTGAATGAAATTGGACTCTAAGGTTGCAATATACATTTTTTTACGAATTCCACTTTATTAAACTAGAATAACAACGAAGAGGAGAAACACTTGACCGAAAAGTAAACCCGAATCACAGACCGAATGCAAGCAATCTGAACGCAGTGTTATAAGTGCAATACAGTACAGTAGCGTTCAATGGTTCAATGTTAGCAGAAGACAGCAGACGTATGTAGAAAGGCATTGATATCACCCCGCGAACCTTACTTTATCTACAAGGTATTTCAAGGACACGCGGGCACAGCTATATGGCGCGTACTGTAATTTTATTGGTAAGGTGATGAATGTGATGTGTTTTTTTTAAACCAAATCTGACGTCTGCTATAATTGTAATGAACAATTTCTTGCAATAAATTGAATTGACTTTCGGCTCAATTTTCAATGCTTACTGTTTCATTGAAGATAGAAACTGCAAAAATCAATATTGGAAAAGCACAAAATTTTCGATACACCCTCGCAATGACCCCTTATACCGAAAAAATAGAGGGTTACTATACATTTTTAACAGCTCTTAATATTTACTTTCAATCATAAAAAGCAATAATTATCAACAGACAAAAAGATCAAAATTTGTTCACCCCCCATTTTCAGTGAAATATAGATTTCCGCCCCTAGCTTCAAACGGAATTATTTGAAAAGAATTTAGAATAGAAGCCTCCAGACTTTTTATGCTCTACCTGATGAGAAAAAAATTCCCAAATCATCTCAATATTTGAGTTTTTCCAATTATCTCAATCTCCCTTCTAATATTTTAATAGAACTTCTGTGTCAACCTACTTCTTCTAGTCATCTTCCACTTCCAATAAAAAAGATTATTATCCACAAAATGCGTTTTAAATAGTCAGAGTTCTTACAGAGAGGCGCTGGAGACAAAGCAGGACTTCCATTGAAAACTTGCTGTTGGTCTGGTTGAGAATTTCCTTGTTCATAAGCTCTTGGGTTGAAGTCTTCTTCAAGTTCATCCATCAGAAGCCCTTCCAGTTTGGTACCAACACTAGGTACGTTGACATCAAGATCACTGAAACAAGAAATAGAATAATTAGAACTGCTTTAAAAAATATAAAAGTTTAAAGTCAAATAAAACAGTGGAATTATAATTTAAATTCAAATTATATACATTGAAATAATGTAGAACCGATATTTTGCAGAATATCATTTTTACTATGGTATTTTGAGATAATTAAGACGTTTAAACACTTGGAAAAATATTTTTCTGGCGTTTGCCCGTGCGGGGAACTTTTTTAAATGCATTGCTTATGTATGTATTGTGGAATAAAACAAATTTCAATTTAAATGCATTGGTTATGTATGTATTGTGGAATAAAACAAATTTCAATTTCCTTTCTGAAGATGGCGCCGTCTAATGTGCATTCAACACAGTTATTTGTTTTTTGTGACGATGCAAAATATTTCTTACATTTTTTCAAATGTGAACAAATGAGTATGCAATATACTCCAGTGTGATGGAATGAATGAATCGATTTATTTTTCGAATTTGAATAGAACTTACAAGCTCTTTTCTCACTCAAACCCCCAAAATACATACTAATTACATTTAGCTAGAGCAAATTCATGAAAAATAAAAATTGTATAAATAACTTAAATACATCTTCGTTTTGTTTTTATACATACATAATTAAAAAGAAACAAGTCACACTTTTACCAGTCTTAAACAAGAATCGCTTTAGAACTTAAAACCACAAAAAATCAATCGCACTTTGCTCAAAAATGTATGCAAACTTCGTAAATAAATTACACAAAATCAATAAATCACCATACAATTCAATTGTTACCCAAGTTAGAATCAATCAGCATAACGAGATCTCAATTTTGAAAGAATCAAAGGAGGATTTTTCTTTTATGTACAAGGGGAGTTCATTCCAGAAGCGAGTTGCAGAAACCGAAATGGAATTACTGAATGATGACGTATTGTGCTTAGGGATTTGCAGCATTTATTCCCCTCTTACAGTAGACCTTCCATGTATATAACTCATAAATGTAAACGATTCTGATAAATATTTTGGTATATTGAACTTCAATATTTCATAGCGTAAGCAGCCTATGAAGTATGTTATCTCTTATGTTATCTATTTTCATGAGATTTATTGATTTTCTGAATTTCAGTTCGTCATAATTTAAATAAAAAATAAATCTCATGCAGATGCTGAAAACTACCTGGAGTCTGTGAGTGAGAACTTTTAGGATGTTGCAATAGACTGGAGCGCAGTAGTCAATGATAGGAATTATTAAAGATTTGACCAGAATAATGCGAATTTGACGGGGCATAAAGTGTTTCCTCCTACTAAGCTGATACAGGGTACTACTATTCACCCTCTTAGACGCCTGCATAACACGATCGTTCCATAAGAGGGAAGAATTGAATAAAACTCTCAGATTTCTGGCTGCTTCCCCATGGTTCAAAAATTCATCCTGAATTTTTATTTTAGGCAATAACTTTCTATCCATGGTTCTGACTAGTCTTGGATGGCATTGAGAATTTTTTGCATTGATCACCAGACCATGTAGTTGGCACCAAAGTTCCACACGTCCAATGTCTTCATTTATTTTCTCTACAGATTCAGAAATATTTTTCAAATGAGAAAGAATATAAATTTGCAAATCATTTGCATACAGATGATAATTAGTAGACTGCAAATCTTTTGATATCTCAAGGAGGTATATAGTGAAAATAAGTGGTGATAAACTAGAACCTTGAGGGGTTCCGGATGTGATATTAGCCCAAGAAGATTCCAGAAGCGAGGTAAAACAATTCTTGTCTCCTTCCTCATAAATAAATCACAAACCAGTCAACAGAATTTTCTGAAAAGATAAGAAGTCTTAAATTTGAAATAAAGATATTATGTCTAATTGAGTCGAACGCCTTTGAGAAATCAATCAGGCATTATATGGTGGCCATTTGATTGCTCATAGCTGCTTTAATATCATGGGTGACTTTAATAAGAGCTGTACTAGTACTATGTCCTGGTTTAGTCGAACAGATATTTATCAAATACATCGTTATCATGCATAAACTGGGCTGGGCTACTTGTTTTTGCACTAGGTACTCCAGTGCTTTAGATAGTGTTGTACATAATAGACTGATGGGGCGAAAATCTTTCAGTTCTGAAGGGTTAGAGGTCTTCGGTATGGGTTTGATAATGGCATCTTTCCATATGGAGGGAAATAATCCCGTATTGATAGAGCAATTGGAAATATGTAGCACGATAGTGTAAACTTCATTAAGATATTCAATAACATTTTACCAAACAGTTCATCTGTACCTTTTGCTGTATTGGAAATATTATTTAGAGCTTCCAACTTTTCTTTTGAAATTTCTTTAAAACTGAAAGAAGGAAGATAATTTCTGCGATTGGGGTTAAGATCAGGTAAAGCATCTGTGTTATTAGCGCTCGTGACTCTAGGTCGATAGGAAGAATTCATTGAGTTTATTAAGATTTACCGGAATGTTAGTGTTGCAATTTTTCCTTTGTGAAATAAATTTGAATCTGCGACAGTCGGTCCAGTCATAATTTATGTTAATTTAATTATTAAATATCGAGTAAAAATATCTGAGTTTTGAATTTCTAATTTCTTGCCTCATTTCATTTCTCAATTGTTTATACAGAATCCAATCCGCTTCTCTCCTATACATGCGATGGTTCCGTTTAGCGTTGTCTCTTTTCCTCAATAGGTTTTTGATGTTTTCATTTCACCAAGAGGCTGGAGACATTGTTTTCATTTAGCTACCATAGATCTAATGGGAGCATGGATTTTATATAGAATAGTTATTTGGGTATTTAAATAATCCAATTTTTCAATAATGTCTATTGAGTTGAATATTGGGTCCAATCGATTTCTGTGGCATCCTTGACAAGGTGCTCAATGTTAAGGTTTTTAAAATTATCCTTTTCTTTTGTTGCTTTCGAGTTTTATAGCGTGAAGTGATAAAAATAAGGTCATGTTGACAGATGTCAGGTACGGGAAATTGGCCACAATTTATCATTGTTCTTTCTTCATTAGTGAAAATAAGATCCAGTGTATTATCTGATGTTGCCGTATGGAAGATTAGATTGAGAGGTAATAAGTTACAATTTAAAACATTAGTCATATCAAATAGTCGTATCTTATCGTAATTATTATGCTCTAGGGAAGTATTGAAGTCTCCCAATACTGGGACGGTTGAATAATTAAAGATAAGTTGCGATAGTGCAGATTAAACTTCATACATTAGTTCGCGACTTAATGATCACTCTGTATAAACAAGCCTAAACAATATTAGATAAAGATAATGACAATGCGAGAAACCAGACTGTTTGGAAGTGGTAAAAAGTAATCACTTATAGTTGACCCTAGTCACCTTATGTCTCCAAATGTTTGGCTGTTAAAGTTGGATCCTGAATTCTGTCGAGGTGGAACTGGTGGGGGAGGGGCCATAGTTGATCCATTGTTCAGACTCCCACTTGAAGACGATGAAGTCAAATTGACCAAAAGATTTCCTGAAACAACACGTTTACTCATTAAACTACTTTTTTACACTGAAGACTTCAGTTCGTTCGGATTTATTCATTTATTGTGACAAATTGACAACGAATGTGAAGGCGCTGACTCCAGTCCAAAACTGCTTCCTTCACAAATTTTCAATGTTACATTCTGCAAAACATTGAGGTTAACACAGACTAAAAATGTAAGATTTGCTAAAAACCTTCACTCGAAAAATAACAAAATGAATCTTCTCACTTAACCGCTATTAATTTAAAAGTTCACTTGAATTAGTGTTTGAAACGGAGCACTAAAAACGGTTAAAAATAGTTTATAATATTAAATTTTTATAAAATCTTTTGAGCCGAAAAATATTATCTTGTTGCTATTTAGACAAAGTTATTAAAAAAATGGGAATGAAGAATGCTATTACACTAAAAACTTTCATCAATGTTTGAAATTGATTTAGTCACATGAAACAGTGGTTCGGTTCTTAAGATTGTAATAGCTCATAGATTGTAGCTATATGATATTGTTGTCAATATTACAATATTCGTAAGTTTACAGGATAATTATTTTTATCTATAGCGATAAATGGACAAATAAATTGTAAATTAATGCTGTTTGTTGATATAATTTTATTTCATACATTGCAGTCCTGTAAATTTATTATATTGTTATACAAATCATATTCAACTTTGAAAAATATTTGATGGAATGATTGATGATTTAAAATGGATCATGTGACTGTCACCGGAGTTACTAGGGATCAAATATACTCAATGATGATGACAAAATAATATCATACTGCAGTATTAAATAAAGTTGTGCAATCAGATATTCTGTAGTAATATCTATTTAACAAATCGTACTTGCATAGTAAAGTACTTAGCCTACATATTCAAATAAGTTTAAAACAAACAAAAAATAGAACTCATTTATTTTTAACAGCCTTGTTAATATTTAAGATATTATTTATCATAATAGATGAATCTAAGTAAAAAAAATGTTTTATAATTATTAGAGTTGATGGAAAAGTTGCGCAATCCAAATGCTTCTTATCTGAAAGTATGGCAATAATATTTTAATTTTAGAATAGGGGGATTATTTTGTTTAATAGTTAGATGTACATATTGCAGCATTGTTATCAAGTATATGACTCTTTTGACGCCGCTGGATAAAAATGAGAAATGCATTTCACTGGAAATAACGACCAAAATTAAAGTTTACAGCCTGGTGGGCCGCTTAGCGCAGTTAGTTGAGGCGTCGCAACTTCAGCTTTCTGTCGTTTCAGCGGTTGTGGGTTCGAAACCTCCGTCTGGCATCATTCATCTCATCACCCACGCACAAGTCTCGAACTCATGTGGGCATCGTCAAAAATTAAAAAAAGAAGAAAAAATAGTGGCCATCTCTGTATATATTTTAAAGTATCTCAAATTATATTACAAACTCTTTGTCATTTAAAAGAATAATTTTGTAAGTCTAGTAACTATCAAAATTCTAAAAAATAACATTCAAAGAACGCAACAAACTTTTCTTTTGACTTGTAGATGATGATGAAGAGTTGCCATTTGTATTTGGTGATGAATAGAGTGGTTCAATAGAGGCTGTTGATGCCACTGACGTATTATCATTTCCATGATTCACTTCAAGCATATCAGTGATGTTGTTTTTTCTCATATATTCCTCTACATCCTGAAACAGTTCGATGAATCTTAGAACCAAACCTTAACAAACTTCAGGTAATTTAAAATTTATATAGATTGACAATGGTTCAGTTCATGGGTGCCTTACAGTTTACTGGTAAATGGAATTTCACCGGAAACCAATGAGTCTGATTGATCTATTCAAAAAATTCAATAGACCAATCAGACGCCTTAGTTTCCAGTAAAATTTAATTTACCGGAAACGGTAAGACTCTCAATGAATATCTGAGCAATCAAAATTAACTTTTTAATTAATTAAAATCTTGATCGGATATTGTAATAATCTACATTGGCAAGTAGAAGAGCAAAATTCTTCTACAGTCATAAGAAATGCAGGTCGGTTATTCCATCTTTTAGTAAGGCTACAGACATCTATAATGTAACTAGAAATGTTTCGGAGAATGAAGATTATATAGACTGTAGATTTGTGTGTGGATGATGATGTTGGACCTACAGTTTTATATGGGTTCCGAACCACCGATTTATTGAAAAAAGCTGGTCTTTTAGATCAGACATTTTTCAATTAAACAAATGAACAGTTTGGAGGCAGTTATGTTATTAACAAAGTTCCCATTCATGCAGTGGCGTAGCCAGGATTAGATTTCGGGGGGGGCTCACCAAGGGGGGTGTGGGCAGTGGCTTAGCCAGGATCAAATTTTTTTTTGGGGGGGGGGGGGGGGCCTCACCAAGGGGGGGTGTGGGCAGTGGCTTAGCCAGGATCAAATTTCGGGGGGGGGGGGCTCACCAAGGGGGGTCTGGGGTACAGGAGGGACCGGATTTTTTTTTAATTTAGTGGTGTGAAAAGCAAATCTAGACAACTTGTTAGGCTCTAAAGTTCAAAATAAATTTTTGAAAAATTACTACCCAAGAACCTAGGTGGCCAGGTTTGAAATGATAAAGTTTGATATACCGATATCTGTGACTATTTTGAGTCAAAACCCTTGAATTGGAACTAATCATACTTAACTTATGTACTGAATCTCAAAATTAATACTAATTATTATTATAAGTTACAAAAATTTATGACATTAGCCTAAAACGCACCCAACCCAAAGTTCATGAAATCGGAATTTTTTTTAATCATAGCACACTGATTTTACACGCTTGCATAGAACTTGCATTTATTTGTGTGTTTTCATTTATAAAATCCCGATTTTATGAACTTTGGGTACGTTCAGGCTAGTAGGTTATACTGAATTTTAACTTCAAAACTAAATTTTCTACAGGATGAGTTTATTCAAAAAGATGATTTATCAATAATTAACAAAGTTAATCCACTTCAAACTTGAAAATTGCATTTTATTTAATGTAATAAATAAATAATTATGGTAGTCACAGTTTTCTAACATGTTTTATTCGACTTCGTAGCTCATTTTAAATCAAAATTATCCATTTGAGCACCTAACAAGTTTCTATATGAGTAAATATTGAGGAAAATTTTGAAAAAATGCATTAATCTGACTATAACTGTAGCTATATTCCATTACACAAACAGGGTTTCTGTAATCTGTTCGTTATAATACAACAAAACAGATAGAACCCTTCGGCTTTATTAAGTCCTTATCTATTAGTTATTTGAGAATTTTTCATTTCTGAAATTTCGGGGGGGGGCCCGGGCCCCATGGGCCCCCCCTGGCTACGCCACTGCATTCATGTCTTTGCTGTAAAATTATTTATAAGATTATAAAATTCTGTAGCATAATTGATGAAATTTGGCACAAGTAATTAGAAACGCATGTAAATGAACTAAGTCCCAGAACATGATACTGTATTATATAGGCTACCAGCTCCACACACAAATAATAATTTCAAGAAAAATGCATTTAAAAAAAACGCCCCTAAAATAGGATATAATAAATTAGATTGAATTTCCAGAATAGATTGGATCGAATAATTCATAAAGAGCGGAGCAGGACAATTCGCTTTACTGAATTGATTGCTATTTTTAGTAAATAAGTTATTTTTTATTAGTTTAATCGTAAAAAACGTACGTACAAAGTATAGGAATGAAAGGAAAATATATAATGGGATATAAACATGCCGGAAATTTTGCTTAATAGGGAGTTTTTGCTAACTGTTACGTTATGGTAGTGACGCTACTAACTTTTAATGAAAAAAAGTGAAATACGTTTTGAGCGTACAATCAGAAAGCCAACAGCGTTGCGTTACGTTAGAGTAACGTAGCGTCACGCTATAGTATCATGGCAATATGCAGAACTTCATAAATGAATTATTAGGCTCAGAGTGACGAAGCTCTCTTTTTGTCGCTCGCTTACAGTTCAAGGGCTAAAATCTACAATTTTATTTAAAATTAATCTGAACAATGACAATGAACATCTAATAGCATAAAACAGGCTCAATTAACACCAGAGTGTATGTATGTTCTATGATAATCTGAACAAGTATGAAATTGATCTGAACAATGAAAGTCAACATCTAATAGCATAAAACAGGCTCAATTACCACTAGAGTGTATGTTCTATGAAAATCTGAACAAGTTGAAATTAATCTGAACAATGACAATGAACATCGCTCAATTACAACCAGAGTGTATGTATGTATGTTCTATGAAAATCTGAACAATTATGAAATTAATCTGAACAATGACAATGAGTGCGCCGCTTAGCGCAGTTGGTTGGGGCGTCACAACTTCAGCTTGCTGTCGCTTAAGCGGTCGTGGGTTCGAATCCCGCTCCACTGTCAGACATTTATGTGTAATCATTCACCTCATTACCCACGCACAAGTCTAGGACTCATGTGGGCATCATCAGTAATGAAAAAAATGACAATGAACATCTAAGTACATAAAACAGGCTCACTTTTTAACAGTAAGTAGATTCCATGAAAATCTTAATCAGTATACTAATAATAATAATAATAATGAATGCTGTTCATGGTTATACTTTTTAAATCCATGTGATTTGAACTAGATTTCAAAAAAGTTCTGCCTTTTTATTACCAACCACAAACTTTGAAAAATAATTGATTAAATCCAATTGCTTCAAGCGTGTATAGTATTATAATAAATTTACAAAGATACAAATAAGTAGAGAACTCACTTGTCCAGCCATCATATCAGTAAGCCGCTGTCTCAGAACAGTATTTTCGGTTTCTAATCGTTTTACTCGTTGCTGCATTACAATCAGACGTCTTTGAACCTCTAAATCTTTTCCTGCAGTTTCTAAAAACCGTCTGAAAAGAATAAAGTTATTAAAGCTCCATTGATAAATCGAAATCTTTTAAATTAGCAGGAAAATGATATGTTTAATGAATGTCACGGTCATTTTAAAATTGAGGTAACAACAAATATCAAATAAGTACCTGAAATAGCTCGATTATTAAATCGAAATCTTTTCAATTCGTAGGAAAATTATACGTTTAACGAATGTCACGTTCATTTTAAAATTGAGGTAATAACAAATATTAAATAAGTACCGGAAACTTTAGTATGGAATGCAAATTCTAGATGAATAATATCACTAACACAAATAGCATATTTAAGCATTTCTCCAACTGGTAGTAACATTTTTCTGACCATTTTAGTTTTCTAATTATTGTTAGGTCAAGATTTTATTGCAATAATGTATTAAAACTATGGCCGGATGCAGAAACGTCAATCAAATTTTGATCACCAATGCTTATTGGAAGAATTCTTATGAGTGGTCGGACATCAAACTCTGATCGAAGTTTCTGCAACCGGTCCTGAATATGTCACTTGGAAAATTAAGATAATCGACCGGCCCAAATTATGACAATTTAAAAAATAAATAGACGGTATGCCATCTATGTTACAATAGGATGCGGTAGGATTCTGCAGCCAATATTTTAAATTATATATATAATTATATTATATTATAAATTATGTATAATTATATAATATTTTATTATGTATTATGGCACAGTCTTAGTTTCAGTTCAATAGATTTAGGTCTGTTTACTATGTGATACTAGCTGATAAAGATAATTTATAATTTATTGTACTGAGTTAGAACAAACGATGGAAGATGAAAAATTAATTTCATTTCAATTCAAAGATGTAAAAACTGTATTTAGTCCAAAATAATGAACTGTCATTGACAGATTACTATATAATAATTAATGAGAAAAATAGAAAAGAATCAACTGATTCACCTATGCATAACCTATTACAAAATAAGTTTGTGGTACCGTAATGATTTTTTCAATTCAATTTTGATATGATAAAGCTCCAGAAATATATAAGAATTTCATTTTATTTATTTAAAAAAATGTAATTTGTTTAGTACGCTTTTTGAACCAAAACATAATGTTGAGGTCAGAAAAGTAGCCCACAGTCGAAATCAACTAAATCGACTAAACATACATACATTCTACTTCTATTAAGAGGTGCAGTGATCATCTCTGAACCAATGCCAATATTATGTCTCATGGGAATGAAAAGCTCAACTTTCATTTTTTCCAATTAACGAAAACTATTTCAAAACTCTATTTACCATACAAGAGAAAGATAAAAGCTTAAAATACTGCTTATGCTTATACTTGCGGAGTATTCTCTCACGTCAACAATGTTAATTATTTTTGCAGTTTAAAATTCTGCCAGCGTCATAAGAATGTGATTCAATAATATTTCATGTCAATTAGATACCACAAAATATTAACAATGATACATAGTAACAGAAATAAACAAAGAAATTAATTTCCCCGCATATACAATATTAACCCACTCTTGCACAAATGTCCTATCATAATGATGTATCATTATCTATGCCATTATGTTTACGGTAACAACAAATTACGAATGCCTAATTACACCGCATATCGTGAATGAAGGTACCTTTATCAGCTGAGCTTGAAAATGATTTTCCCATTTTGCATGGTATGCAATAATTTATAATGAGTAATTTGATTGAATTGTTTTGTTTGACAGATTGGTTTCTACTTTCTTGCAATTTGACGCCTAGTGGGTGTCGGACTCCCCACTGATTGACGACAATATGAAATGAATTATGTAAATAAATTATATTATTAACTAGTTTGTAAAGTGGAATAGCTTTTTGACTTATAAAATTCTTGTATTAGCGATTAATTAATATTGGCAATTCATATTACGGATTTTAGGTTACGGTAACAACAGGGCGCCATATTTATATGAAATACTGTGCATATCAGAAATGTGTGTATATAAAGCATACAAATGATAGGATGTACATAGGTATGGGCATCATATTATTAGCTTATTGTGACAAAATTACAATGAATGTGAAGGAGCAACAGATTCAAGTACAAAACTACTCTCTTCACAAATTTTGAATATGTTACATTGACCAAAACATTGAGGTTAACATAGACTAAACATTTAGATTTGCTAAAGATTTGCTAAATAACTTCACTCGAAAAATAACAAAATGATTCTTTTCCACTTAACGACTATCAATTTAAAATTTCACTCGAAACAAACATAAAACAACAGTTAAAAATAGTTTTTTTTTCATTTTGAGGCCACATAGGACCACTTTAGTCAATATTTCAGTCATTTCTACGTCCTCGCATCAGCCTAGATTCTAATTTCTTTCTCTAATATTTCTTCATTCTATCAGATCGTAGTTTTCTGATCTCCTCTGAAACCTCCACTGTCCTTTGTCTTTCTGGTATTTCAATGTTAAACTTATTTGTTCGTAAAATTTTGTTAATTTTTATTTTATCTGGAGCATCTTCAATTCTCAGACCAATTTCTTGAAGATCCTTTAAAATTTGTGAAACATAAATTCCTTGGGTTTTTCTATTAATATTCCTCATGACTAATTGTTTTAAGGTTCTGCTATCGGGCATCCTGAGTATGTGGAAAAAATGGGAAATTCTTCGTTTCTTCATGACGCTGATAATTGGCTCTATATTACTGTTTCATTTCATTATTATAAAAAATAGTTTATTACACTAGATTTTGATAAAAACTATCTCGTTGCTATGACGATCTCGATAAATTATCAATTTGTTGTTGTCGTGAACATAACGATACATCATTTAATGATACATATTCAACGTTTGTGCAACCAGGGGTATAAGTGTCATACGCAAATTAAATACCGATGTAGAGATTTCATACTCCACATCAGAAATATTCATAAATAGGTAATACACCGCACTACGAAATTGATTTCATATAACCTTCAGTTCTCAAACTATTACATTCAGATATAGTTTTGTTTCCATAAATTTGTTTGCTGTTTTCCATAGCAACGAGATAATAGTATTTTTAAGTAAAAAAGAATCATTTTGTTATTTTTCGATTGAAGTTTTTTAGCAAATCTAAATTTTTAGCCTGTGTTAACCTCAATGTTTTGGGTAATGAAAAATATTCAAAATTTGTGAAGAGAGCTGTTTTGGACTTGAGTCTGTTGCTCCTTCACATTCATTGTAATTTTGTCACAATAAATAAATAGTAAGATATCAGATAACATTAAATGTTATTACTATCAGAGAAAGTAAGTATCTTACTTGTAAGCCAGATCAAAGGCTTGTCCGATTGTTAGCGTTATTTCTTCAGCGAGTTTATCACTAACGAATACATAACATGAATGCTGTTCTGAGTCAGGAGATTCCTTAGCTATAAAACTGAAGAATTTCTTTTCGCCTTTGTCATCGGCACAATAGGATATTCTATGGAGTGGATACTGATGCAGAATCCTCTGAAAAAAACGAATGTGACATCACGAACACGTTTTCAATAGGCACAGGATAAAAAGTTTCAACTGATAATAGTATTTCACTATAGCATAGTATTTCACTGAGTCTCATTAGATATGAAACTGTAGTGATCTCTAGAACTAATTAAATTTATATTATACAACCGGTTTTAAGGTGCATTAATAACAACAATAGTGTTAGCAGTTATTTCAATAAATGGCTCCAACTAATGGCTTCTCTATGTTCTTGGGCTGCGCAGTTGAGCCTTTTATGTTTAATGTTTTAGTTTGGTTTAAGTTTGTATTTTTTACGTGTCCCATTGTGGATGTGCTTCCGTTGGTTTGAGCACTTGTCTGTGATTAGATAAGACTCTGGCTGGCTTTGTTTCCTGCAGCCTTGGGTTCGAATCTCATTTAGCCATGGATCATTCTCCCATTCACCTCATTACCCACGCACAAGTATCCATAATCATGTGGGAATCATCCGCAATAAAAAAAAACAAGACACATCTTATTGTACATGATTCAGCTGACAGCAGATGCCAAGCCTAAATGAACTGTGTCATCCAATCTGTTTAAAAGTGATTTCAAAGTGGCGGTTGCTTTTTCTGCATATTATGCAACAGAATAATAATAATAATAATAATAAATCATCAACCACTTGATAAAACTAGAAATTATTTTAAGCAGTCCGGTATCCTTAGTTCAAAAGAACGAAATCGACTATTATAAAAGAAAATTATTCAATAAACTTGTATTGTTACAGATATTGAACTCAATTGTAAAAGCTTCTTTAATTGCCAAAACAACTGTTACAGAGCTTCAGTTGTAAAATAAAAAATACCGAATACCGTACACACATAAAAAATGAATCATCAACACTGGTTTAGTTCAAATATATTTCATTATATTCATGTTAATAAAGATTGTATATCATCAATGTACTTACTTTTGTTTTAGGTTCTTGTACAGCAACACCATCTATACTTATTGTTAGTTCAACTTTTGGTATTTTTGTTCCTTCAGATTTCCGTATTTGTTGACTAAATTTCAATTTTCTTATTCCTTCTTTAACTACTTCGATACCCTTTGGCTGATCTACCTCTGTAGTGCCCAGGAACTGAAAACATTCACAAAGTTTAAAATACACTATATTCGAGTAGTTTGAATTTGACAGCATTCTCAAATAACAAGTTCAATGCTGTAGCACTGTGGGAAACGGATAATAAAAAATATGTCGCCTCTAAATTCCATAACTATCAATAATATAAAATTACTACAGAATATGCAATCTTTAAATATCGTAAATATTTATAATCGAAGTCATACAGTTTACAGTCATACGTTTATCAATTCAATTTTAAATGTCATCAAAAAAATTGGAAGGCCTAATTTTTTCGGTGGTTGAAGTTGACGGAATTTCAACAATGAATGAATGAATCATTTTTATTAGTCAAAAGTACAAAACATTTCTTACATAATAAAAATCTCTTATAACTAATAAAAAGGTTTGCATCCCGAGGCTACGCAGAGCCTGTGTGGGATAGTACACATGAAGATATAATAAGAGTATACGCTCTAGAAAAGCTGAAGGCCCAAAGATAATCAATCCTAAGATAATGATGATTATAATGGAATGTCCTTCATACCAACCCAGAGGATTTCTTAAATAAGAAATCAAATCAACATGTTTGTTGAAATGGATTTATTAAAGTGAGATGGATTCAGATTGCGGGGGACTACTTGGGTTTGCCAGTTGGATTTGAGCATTGTTGTTTGAAACAGTTAGCAGCTCGAGCTCACAACTTGCTCTACGAAGGAGATAGTGCAGGATTGCTTTTTGTAGAAGAATCATTTCACAGGATTGCTGAAATCTCCTGGTCTAGCTATTACAGACCTTTTGAGGGTCTACTTAAAGGAGATTGTTTAACGAAGCAATCTACATAGGAGGCCTGCAGGGAATAATTGAGAACAAGCATCATCAATGAAATAAGACAATAAGAAAGAATAAATTGAGAAAACTGATAAGAAGAGTAGTCCAAACATGACGACAACTACATAGGGATGGACGGACATATTTCCCATCACCTGTGTATGTAATAATTATTATTATTAGACGTAAAACTCCCAAAGTGGAAGACGCTGAGTAAAGATGGTTCATTTTTTTGGACTTGTTCTTCTTGTTTGCCCACCAGCTTTTCATTTTTTGTGCGAATTCAGCTTTTCTCTCTTCACTACATCTAGTTCCAACTCTTGTGTATGTAATTATTATTATTATTGTAATAGACCCAGTATGGATCACGTAAAGCCTCTACGTTTCTTCCTGCGGCTCGCACATGAGATTTTCATCTTTTCACTCATTTCTTTCTTTCATCGGACCACTTTGTACCAGTCCTTTTGTTTTTTGTCTCCGGCTGAACTACCCATTTGTCCACTTTCTGCCCGTATAAGTTGCGATCTGTAATATTTTGTACACTTATTTCAGCATATATAAGGTCTTTCCGAACTTGTTCAGCCCATTTCATGCCTTTAAGGCTTTCAGTAGCTAAAAGTATCTGGTGTTTAAGTCATTGGTTCAGAGACAAGCAGTGGCGTAACGTACACCCCCGCAGACCCCGCGGCGCGGGGGGGCCCGGGCTATAAGGGGGCCCGGAATGAAAATATATTTTTTCAAGAAATGGCCCGTGCCCAGACTGAAATAAAAATTTTTTCCCAAAAGAAATAAAACTGAAACACTGAAGGAAGAAAGAAAGAATGAATTGGCTAAATATTGTCAGGCCAATGTTTATTGTTTACTTTATCAATTAATTCTCAGATAGCAGATAATTCGCAGATAGTGAAGGAATTCAGAAGCAGGATGTTGTGACTTCGGGAATGGAGACATACCGAGGACAAAACACTCTTCAAACAAACTTATCTAGACTGTTATAAATCATGACGGCTATGTCTCCACAGTGCAAATATTAGAGGAAATTAATATTATTTTCCCATCGAATTCCTCAATGTATATTAGCATATACGAAGTAATGAAAAGTGGGGGGTTGTGTAGAAATTAAAGTCAATATTTTTCTTCATACAGTATTTTGAATTTAGTCTCTTTTGAATCGTCGTATTGGATACACGTGTCCGGTAAATTGGCCAAGAGTAAACCGTATATTAATTCATTATTGAGTTCGTGATCGTGAATTTTATTATTATTTTGGGGTGCCATTTTTTTCTTCATTTCTATTCTATTTTTCAACATACTGCGTTTATGGTATTGTGATGTTGTACGGTCATGCTTTAGTTATTTCTATTTTTTATCGACTAGTACATTTTTAAACAATATGCTCAGAAGGAATATTTATACCCTTGATATATCGGATAAATTACGTGATTATTGTATAAGTATATAAATAATAGTTTTGGAACAATTGTCAGTTCTCCCAACGCAGTTCAATTTTTTTCTTAAAATAGGATCAAGTACTGTATAAAGTAGTTTACGTTTTCTATCTTCTGTCTCTTAAGAATGAATTTCTTAATTTTTTCTCTTTTCCCGACTTAGTAATTTCGCGGTAATTTAGATAAAATGCCTTTTTATTAAAAATTGAACCTGTGTCCGTGTCTGCAAATGAGGCGAATTCTGAGAGAACACATTTTCTGGGAAAAGGAGCGACGGTGCTAACAAGGAGAGGATGTGAATGTGGATCCTATGGAAGACATCAATTTCAAGGTTTCTAGGTTTCAAGATTAATTATTTATAATATAATCAACTCTCAACTATTTCCATCTTTCAGAAGCCCGCACGCTACAGCCCAAATCATTAGACTTGCCCCCCTTGAAACATGATTGAATTTTGAAATTTAATTTATAAAAAGGTGTTTAGTTCTTACATAATTATAACTGCCCACAAAATAATTATGCAAGTTTTTCAGGGATGGGTGGGGGTGGCAAGGGTGAGGGGGGATATTTATATGATTTTGAGGGGCCCGGAAAATCGGTTGCGGGGGGGCCCAACTGGAAAACGTTACGCCACTGGGGACAAGTGGTCATAAAATTTTCAACGTCTTTTCCTCATGTCAACAGAAATGATTGTCAATTGTGGTTTTATTGGTTTGAAGTCTGTATCCATCATCTGTTTTTCGAGGACCTAGAATTTTTCTAATGATTTTACGTTCCTCTTTCTGTATATTTTGCAGAAGAGTTTTATTGTGAAGTGACAAAGTTTCTGCTGCACATAAAGCTACACGTTTTAAGACTGTGTTGTAATGCCTTAGTTTTGTTTGTATGGATACATTTTTTTTGTTGCCATAGTTTCTGTATCCATATTTCTTGGGTTTTGTGTATGTAATTTATAATATAAATGTTTTTTACATTGATCTACTTTTTGTTTTATCTTGTGTCTTAGCTTCAATCATATTTTTCTCCATTTTCTCATATTAGATCTTTATTACCTTTTTATTTTAGAATATAGAAATAATTAGCCTATGTAAAATGTTATGTTTTGCGCTATTAAAGTGAAGGCTGTTTTAGGCGTTATGCCTGTAGCTCTTCTAGATTTTAATATCAAATAACGTACAACTATTATACTTAGAATAATGCTAATTGAAGTACCTCTTTCAAGGGATCACCATGTACATGAACAACATAAAGTTTTTATGAGTTATAATAATAATAATAATAATAATAATAATTTTGAATTATGATTACTATAATACGCAATTATATTTTATTATCAGAATAAAATGTTTAATGTTACGAGTTGGGACTTGGTTTTCTTGGTTTATACCAAAAATATCCGAATGAGGTTATATAAAAATAACTGTTTTACAATTATTGTCTCTTGAATGAGAATAAAAATCTAAACTTTCTTCAACTACAACTATACTAATATCAAAATAAACAATAAAACTGATATTGGTATATTACAAAACACACAATACAAGATATATATATATATATATATATAGTAGATATTTGATCAAATTTTACAAAATATATTTATTTACTCTGATTTCATCACAGGTGATTACCGTCATTTCAAACTCAAAACTACACAGCAGGTGTATCGAATAATGAAATATTCATTCAATTTTATTTCACACCCTGCAAGAAAGGGGTTATTTAGCACAGGCTAAGAATAGAAAGTCCTAAATATACTATTATTACACTGAATATATGCTGGCATTATTACATAATTTATTCATCACATCAATATATTGCAATGTTTGTTTTTATGAAGAATATTAAAAGTTAATTTCGAATTGAGTGAAGAAAGTCGTTGAATAATCTGTAGATTAAATAGTCCTCTTAATTTTTTCAATTAGGTTATAATTTTTTGTGAAACTTTTCCCTTTTTCTATCTAATTATTTATATTCTTTTTCAATAAGGAATTTAGAAACTGGTCTAAAAGCTGTACACTAAACATAGAAAAAATCAAGTTTTGTTGTTTGATTTAGCTTATTTAGTTACTTGGGTTTAGTTTGTTTTACTCAGATTAGCTAAGATTTATGTTACCCATCCCGCGTTTTGATTGCTTCTTTGGGGAGACAAAACAGGCTTTGGAATTTCACTAATAAAATACTTTATTAATAAATACTTCATTAATAAATACTTGAGCTTAAAATGGAAGGAATAGAGCTAGTTGTTGAATGATAATGACCTTCAATTTTTATTATTAAAATCTTTAAACTTGTTTCTTAAAAATAATTAAGACTGTGACTACTAACATGATAATTCGTCATTTTAAAGAATTAAATCAGTTTATTTATTTAGAAGATATTCTCATTTGTCTATAAACCGACTGAAGCAATGGCAACACTGCTATTTCTAACGTTGGAAATGTTCTAGCAAACAGCAAGCGGCACTGCACGCATATTGCATTCAATTCCACATAAGATGATAACTAGTAGTTTACCTTGGCAAGTGTGCATGAGTTAGTAAGAAATCTCAATAATACACCATTAGACCTAGAACTAACAACAGCTAGTTTCTATGACAGCCAGTGTTGTCATGTTTAAATAATATTTACGGTATTTAGATTCCAGCATAGTACCTGTGCTCTGCTACAGGATCTACATTAGTCAGATATTCAAAATATAATTCAAAGTAGTCAAAATCATAAAATTTCAATGCTTCGTAGATTAATAACAAACATTTGCTCCCGTACACTAAGTAAATTCGTATGGCTTTTCGTGGTGGGGAGACCCTTACGGGTAGTTCCACCTCGCCGTTTTTTTTAACGACAGCTTTTTTTATATGCAACCGGGACCGACGGCTTAACGTGTCCTCCGAAACACGGGAGTGGCTCGAGAAAAATATCTTGTACTCAACTGGGATCGAACCCAGGACCTTTGGCTTATCAGACCAGCGATAAGCCAATTCGGCTACGCCGACTACGTACACTAAATTTTACTCATTGTTAATCTGCAGAAATTGAAAAGTTTATAATTGAAGTTTACTGGTTATATAATTCAAAGTATCCACCATAACCATAAAATTTCATTACTTAGTAGATTAATAACAAATATTTATTATAAATATCATTCCATCATATTGAATTTTACTCATTATTAATCTGCATAAATTGAAAGTTTATGATTATGTTCCTGATTAAAGTTTATAATGACTTTTTATCCTAATTTTCATCAAAAATAGTAAAATCAAGTGCAGTAATAACTATTATTAACCTACTGACATATTTATATACATAATCAAACATGCATGATGTCTTATTACGACAATCAGGCTAACTAATCACTTTCATTGAGCTAAAATGGTTCATCGGATTAGACGATCCAGCCTGATGACTGATCGAACGTTGGACCAAATTAAATATTAATATAACTAGTGAGCCCAACGGGCTGGAGAACTCGCTTGCAAACAATCAATTTTTGAAAATGAAACTCATTTGGAAAGCTTATCGAAGGGGTAAGGTAGTAACGAAAAACGGTAGCTTTGAAGATACTTATTTAAAAATTCACAAGACATATCACTTTAAGTTCAAGTTCATCATTGCTCTGATGCACAGATTTATTTTCCACAAAAAAGACCTACCGTAATCATATACCTATATATCAGGGCAATGGAATATATTTAGTAGATATATTTACCACATAGAAAACAGCTGTTCATAATTATATCCAAATATCAGGGCAATGAAATTAGTATATCAGATACAGATTCTATAAAAAACCTGATCACATTTATATTCACCTACAGCTGATAATAACTCAAAATATATTTTGAAATCTATTGCAAATGCCATCATATGGTAGAATCGTAGAAACAACTATTTTCTATATATAGTGAGTGATATATAGATATATATATCAATGAAGGGCCTATTTAATTCGCCTCAAAAAGGATGAAGGTGTCTGTTAATTTTATTGGCCAACGAACTTGACCTGTCTAAAGATACCAAGAATCTGTGTTTCAAATTTGAAGTTGATTGATAAAGGCGTTCGAAAGTTATCGTGGAACATACCCACAAACACACAATGCCTCGAGCCTCAAGTCAAAAGGAAGAACTCGCTTCGCTCGTTCAATAATGAATGTAAACAAGCGAAAAAAGCTGCATTTCTATTTAAAAAAGGACATTTTTAAATGATTTGAGTTTGGCAGTTGATTGAATAAGAGTTTGTTAGCGAAAAATTTGAGTTTTATTTTGAAAGTAATTACGTAAATTGTAGGGGCCTTCGGATTATAATAAAAAATATAAGATTTTGTGTCAGTTTGCCTCATTACATATAATTAACATTTCTTGACAATTAATGAAAAATAAATTTTATTTTCCTTTCCAAAACTTCATTAAGTTACCAAATATTTGAACCATGTTTGGAAATTAACTGATCACGTTTATACTAATACTCCAAAATAAACGTGGATAAAAAGTACCGGAATCAAAATAGTAATATTATTGCTGCAAACAACCGTTCTCAAGTTATTTGAAAATAGAAAAATACATAAAGAAGGTTATGAAGTTGGGATGAAATAATAACAGCCATAACAATGCTTCCTAGCACCCTATTTATGAAGAATGTCTTTTTAATGAGTGATTTCTGTTTCTATTGTTTCATTAAGCGAGATTGTTCCAAGTTTTGGAATGTTTTAACAGAAAAATCAGTCTGTCAGTTCGGGAGCATACTCGATTTAGAAGTGTTAAAAGGCCCTGATACCAGTGGCGGATCCAGATTTTTTTTGGGTGTGGCTGGTAGCTACTGTTGATAGGGAGGGGGGTGGGGGTAGAGGTGTACTGAATACAAGTAGTATTGTGAAAGCTTTTGAATTTTTCATAATCAATCATACCCGAACCTATTCATATTATTGGGAAATAAAAAATAGCTTTACGTGATTTGAGCCGTATCAGCGATAAAATTAATTTTAATTTAAAGTATATTGGAAAATTTTGATTGAATTATGGCTGAAGCTGTTGTGTTCAGCAGTTTGTCAAGGAACATAGTATTATTCCGGTATTCCAGTCATATTATTGTACTTTTAAGAATGAAAATCAATGTGAGAGCTGTAACACATTTTTCAAAAAACTAATGTTTCATCTAGTTTTAATAGATACATTTTTTTCTGAATTCCACACTGTCAAGAGAGATGTTTTTCTAAAGTTTTTATCTGACGATTAGTTTTCCTCTTGAGAAATCATTTAAAATGGTATTAGATACATATTATATATAAGTAAAACCAATGCAAGCGGTGTATCTGGAATTTTTCCACGATATAACCTATATCAGTAGCTGGTGATCACTAGTGGTTTGCCGACCATTGTGATAGAATGTTAAAAAAACATTGGTTTATATGTTAATGTAGTTCCTCATTACTTTTCATTAAAAGAAAGTTGGAACTGTCGTGATTCAATTACTGCAATTTTATGTTGCACTACTTTTTCTATTCAGCAAGTACAAAAATCTAAACACCAAGTTGATTGGTTGCAGGCAATGTAAATGTAACTAAGACATTATACAGTATTAAAACTGATTATATTAATAAAAAATTTACATTCTTCCAAAAAACTTTTTGGAGGTTTTGGGGGGCTTCAGCCCGAAATCCCCCCCCCCCCTCCTAGATCCACCACTGCCTGATACAGCACCAAAAACCTACTTCTTGTTCTTAACACTGCTGTAAGATTGGAGTTATTTAATAATCAAACTGAATATAAATTAATGTTTAATTTAGGGTCAATAACCCTTCTCTAGAACATGACTTGCCATAGTTGGGTAAGGTAATTATCATTGAAAATTTAAATATTTAGAATAGTAATTATCTTGCAGTGGTAGATTTAACCTTATTAGGCATATTATGTATTTTTAGGAAATAAATTATTTATTTATTATAGAAATAAATAACAATGTACAACATTCGAGCACTTAATGGTGCCTTTAATCAGCAGATAAATTCCGCTTTCTTTGTAGTGGTGAAGGTGATATTGTGGAAGATATCCATAATGATTAATAAGACGAAGGTGTCACAACCACATTTATTAAAAATAGTGAGATACTAGTTCCGGTTGTTACACCATTATCGATCTCAAACAAACTAAAACTAAAGATAAATTCCAAGTCTTTATTTGGTTTCAAATCTTGAGAAAGTTCTAGAACCCTTCATGAATAACAACAATTTCAATAGAAACTATCTATTTTAAAACTGATCATGATAATACACAATAAGCTAAAACAGAAATGTATAAATAGAAACACAACTGAAAATGTCTCATTAATGTGCATGAAGATGTTTATAAAATAATTATAAATTTAACGAACAAAAAAATATTTTGAAGAAAATTAGGAATAGTTTGGCAACAAGAATAGAAAAGTTGAATTTCATAAGGAAATTCGTAAGACTGAGTAGTTAGTAGCATAGTTGGTAGTCATATCACTAACGCTAATGCATTAATTATGCTAGTGATACTCATAAGAAGGAAAGTCAAATAGAAGAGTAAAACAAAATCAAGAATGCAAGTAAAAGGCGAAATATTGATTGCCAGAATTAAAAAAAAAATTAATTTAATTTAAATAGAATTAAAATAAATAGAATTTAAATTGACTAGTGATTTATAGAACCATTTGACTTATTGTAATGAGACACATTGAGACAATCAGACAATCATCATTTTATGAGAAAGAATCCTTAAAAATTGAGTATTATCTCACCTTGACTAGATAGGCTATATGTCCTTTTTGTAAAGCATCTGGTGGATGTATCCATGATCTATTTCCTAAAAAAATAAAACAAAGTCAGAAAATAAATAAGTAACAAAATGGTTGGTTATGATAGTTTGTGGTTATTGTGTATACAATTTTCAATTGAACATAATAAAATTATGTTGCCAATATTTTCAACAGATGTTTCTACTTCTTCCCACTGATTTTTTTACTATAAAACGTATGCATAATACAATGCATGTTTCAAATGCAAAATATTTCAAATTTTTTCAAATGTATTACTGCGATAATATGAATTTATAATTGAAACTCTAATCTCTGCAGTAAATCACTTCCCGGTGGTTCGGAACTCACTTAAAACTGTAGGTCCAACTCATCAATCATCCACACACAGGTCTGACTAATGTGAGCCTCATCCTCCGAAAGAATCAATAATTTATTCTGCATAGAATATTGTTCAATTTACCCCTGTTATTGTCAAAAGTTTTTATTTCAGTTTAGATTTGAAAATGAACTCTGAATCAACTTTAAAAGAGTCAATAAATTTAATTTTTAGGACGCCATGGGGTTGATTCAACTTCAACATCTAGCATCAGTTTTAGTTACCATATTTAATAATGTAGTTGTAATTGGTTAAGTGTTCCAAGAATGGACGAAATTTTGACCAAACTTCACAGTTTCATGTAAATGCATCACCTACAATAACACTTAGCTCTACTGATAAGATCACTGTTCATATTTCCAACACTATGTATAAAGCATCGTCTAAGTCTACGCTCTATGTTATGATGTTAATAATATTGCATTAAAGTACTCGTTTGTCAAATTTGTAAATTTACTTGAATATTCTAAACTAATAAACGTCAGAAAAACAATGTAAAAAATGAAAATTGGGAGAACGAGTAATTATGTACTGCACATATAAAAACCAATTCAACACTTTTCATAATTGAAACAGCTGATCTACCACGAAGAACTTTTAGTAATGGGTTTAAAATGCGAACGACATGAAGAGATTTTTATTTATAGAATACATCTACATGAGTTTCCCATATCTATTTTCACGGTTAACTTTATGGATATGTGTTGAAAACACAATTAGTTGGAATACTTGAAAGAAGTAATGATATCAAAGAAAACTCGATTTTCATGTGGAAAATGACGAGAACTGAATTTGCAGTTTTTATGCTTGTCATGTTGACGATACAGCTCATCTAAAATTAACATGAATATTTAGTATTTTTGTGGGCGAAAAATAGTGGCACAATAGACTTTTTCATGAGGCGTTGGGATTAAATCACCGCTAACCTCTTTGAAATGACTTTTTATAGCACTACTGATGCCTTGTATTATCTAAAATGGTTTCAAGGTTAAATGATAAGCCGTTCTAGGAGAATGCAAAATTCTGCAGAAGCTGGTCAAGGTTAAACAATTCTATTATAGTCTTTGTAAAATTTTCAAAACAAATAGCAAGCTTTCTTCTCAGAATATAGAAATATTCTATATCGATTCTAGAATATAGAACTATCATTGAAAAAGTACATACAAAAATGTTCTGTCGTTTACAAAAATATAGACTACCCTTACGCGTTTAATCAACCTCAAGCTTGATAACACCTCACTTCATTAACATTAGGCTTAGAAGAACCAAAGGCTATTGGATACCAAAACGCAGGTATTTAAACCTTTATTTATATTAACTGGTATCCGGAGGCGAAATAATCCAATATGAAACTTAGAAGAACCTTGAAACTTTATTTTGAAAACACAGGATAATATTTTCCAGATTTTTAGAACAATATTCCTTTGTCTATTTGTCACTCCACAATCTATTATTAATTACACATTCGTTACAGAACTTAATATCAAGAATAAGAATGACTTTCTAGTGGGAGTAAATACTCTTATTTAGGTGTGACAGCCGTTTCATTTCATTATATGATCATCTTCAGACACCAATAACAGTGAACTTAATCAAAAAATTATTTTGCTTCATCACATCGGTGAAAAAAGATGGAACTAAACGAACAAGAGCTTTATAGTTATATTTAAAAAAAAGAATAAAGTATTGCCCTTGATACATGGAGAAGGTAAAAATGAGTGAATGTTTCATTTTCAAGGTTTGAAAAGTACAGAATGGATATAACCTGAGTTTACTAACCTGATTTATCCGTCTGCTTGTTGGTGTGCGCCCATTTTAGCAGGTTGGAATTCCTCATTTTGCCGGCAGGGGTAGGCCAGCCCCCTGTAAATAGAAATTCAATCATTATTCGGCTACACATTATACTGTAGTAGAATATATTTTAAGGAAAACAAATTTTTCAGAAGAAACTATTATTAGAAAAAACTCACGAGGGAGTTTAAGCAAAACTTGAAATTGATGAATAACAATGGACACAATTATTTATTCACGGTAACTAAATTAATATTACCGCAGAAGTGCTTCTGTAAGAGAGCATAATAATTTAATGGAAATGGGGATTGATAAATGTAGACCACATGGAAGAACAATGTTTTGGAAATAGTTATTTGTGTAACTAGTGCGCAAAGTGCTCTTTGCTGCACGAGAGAAAAGCATTACGCACGAGCTGAAGACGAGTGCGGAATAGTTTCTCGAGTGCAGCAAAGATACTTTCTGCACGAGTTACACATTAAATTTTTTCTATAGTTGGCACACCTGGAGTGTGACAAAGTAAAATGAGTGCGGCAAAGTCAGCTGGAGTGCGGCAAAGTAGAAGAATGCAGGAATCAGCTGTTTTGCGGTCTATAATGAGTGCATAAATGATAAATGTTAGATAACTATAGGAAAACGCATTTTATTTTCACCTGGTTAAAATTCTTTTGTGAAAATTAGGAATTTAATAATGTACAATAAATTATTCTGTAGTAAGCAATAGTACCAATAGCACTGAAGTATTTTGGTGCAATCTGAATGAAAGGTTTCTACTTCTTAAAAATATATAAATCAATTCGATAGTTCTTTTAAACATGAATGCATTGAAATAATACAGGTTTGGCAAGATTAATGTATTAATCAAAATTACATTTAATTCTGTAATGAATTTCATTCTAAAGGAGAAGCCTGAGACGTTTTAACAAATAAATATTTTAAAGAAATGATTCTATGATGATGGTTAGATGGTGACAACATAAACCCATGAAGTTAATAGACTCTTGATAATCTTGAAGGATCCTGAGAAAAACTTGACAATCGAAAGGTCAGCAAGAATAGAAAAAAGAAACCATGAAATTCAAAAATATTTTCTAAAAGATTTAATGTTAAACAAGTACCGGTTTAGAATTACTACATACCGAGTGACTGAATACTCTATGCAACTATCGACTCTTGATAATTCGAAGTTGAAGGGTCCTGAGAAAAACGTGAATACCAAAAGTTCAGCAAAAATGGAAAAAAGAAACCATGAAATTAAAAAATATTTTCTAAAAGATTTAATGTTAAAACAAGTACCGGTTTAGAAATAGGCCTACTACACACCGAGTGACTGAATACACTAAGCAAATTAGAGTAAATTAAGCATACCGGTACCTATGCATAAAACATAAAATTAGTAGATGTGATAACAGGCTGATGTGAAAATTAGTTATCCATGATAAATAAGTCTAGATTTTGTTATATCATTTTACAAATATTACAACACAACCAATATGTTTTATTCTAACACAAACATCCAATAGAGAAATAGGTATTACAATACTCCTTGTAGCACTATACTCAATTTCTAACCCCATATCCAACTAAAACAAAAAATTAGACATCTGCTCAGCATTATGCAATATGGGATCAACATGCTGATAAGAAAAGATTAACTAAGAAAGTCGGTAATTCAATAGAATTGGCTGGGAAAGGTGCGAGCTAATGAAACACAAGGATACAGGCAGACCCACGAAGTAATAGACAAGGCTTTTGAGAAAATAAATGTTACATTACAATCACTGGCAACGTTTGATTTTAGAAGGAAACATTCATTTATAAAATTATAGATAATAGAGGAGTGGAGTCGAATTTATGTTCTATGTTATTTATAATATAACTATCAGGTTGCCCGATTGAATTGAATCTGGGTTTCTAGACTAGAACATGACATAACTTATTTACAAATTTAATTTCTAATAGTCTAATTTTTCTCAATCATCTCCTTATTCGTCTTCTTTTTCTTCTTCATATTCTTCTCCTTCTTCTTTTCTCTCTTTCTCCCTTTTCTTCATTATCATTATCATTATCATCATCATCATCATCATCTAGGAGCACAAGACTAAAGGTCTCTGTCAAGACGTTTATTAATAAGATATTATCGTTCGTTTTAATAAGTTTGTTTTCAATTTAAAAAATGTGTATTTCTTTTATTCGTTCAGCATATTTGATATTATTATTATTATTATTCGTTCAGCCAATTATCGATTCTATAATCAATGAGTAAATTAAGATAGAAAATTCCACTTCTAGATCGGGAATGGAAATCTAAACCGTCGAGAAAGGAAATGAATACATACTAATTTATGTCATTATTGATAAGTACTCACAAGTACTTCCCGGTGGTTCGAAACCCACCTAAAACTGTAGGTCCAACTCATCAATCACCATCATCCAATTCGTTACCCACGCACAGGTCTCATACCTATGTGGGCTTCATCCTCCGAAAATAACATATACAGTGGCAACATGAAATAAATTATTCTTTATTTGGTGGAGTAAAGATTGTAGAGTATTTTCTATGACTGAACTTCGGCGAAATGCAAACCAAAATTTACATTTTTTTTAATTGTTGATGAAGCCCACATGAGTCCGAAAACTTGTGCGAGAGTAATGAGGTGAATGGGTGAATGATGAGAAACATCCATGGCTGAATGAGATTCGAACACAAGGCTGCAGGAAATGAAGCCAGCCAGAGCCTCTTATCTTATCATAGACAAGCGCTCCAACCAACTGCGCTACCAGAGCCGTACTACAATTACAATAGCAATATCAATCACTCTAGTTCAAACTTCTAATACAAGCTTCAGTACAAATCATAATTAAAATTTCAATATCAAATAGACGACAGTAGAGACGTCAAATAAGATGGAAATCCAGGTCGATAGCAGCAGATCAACTAACTAGAACTATGTAGGTAAGTAACATTCAGGACATGTCCACTGTCCACTGCTCAGCCTAGTTTCAGCTAATTGATGAGATAGCTTCACACCATTGTCAGGGCATCATCATAACAGGCATCATCGACACTCCCCATGGCACAGAACTCAGAATACATCTCTTCTCATACAATCAGCCCAATTCTCGGGCCTATTAAATAATTGTCGACCAACTAAATCCTAATGTAGGCCTAGACTTGACACACTTCAGACTTAGAATTCAACGTAGTCAAAAGCGAAAGATAAATGCCTTCAAGAGGAGCAGAAATTAGTTTTTTTATGAATACAGTAGTCTCCCGAGGTAATTGGGGCTCATGGTACCTCGGATTACACGGAAAAACAAAAAAAAAAGTATTTTCATCAAAATTTTATTTAGAATGATTAATTGTAATGTGTCGACTCTACTGCAATGTGCCTTCGAATGGGAACAGTTTTGTTCTTAAATATCGACGATTAAAATCGTCCATCAAGAATTTTGTATGAGAGTGTACCTATTTAATGTAATGTTTCACATAGAGTTACCAATAAATCGTGGTCTTTTACTCACTACAATAATTATTGAAGTTACAAACATTATTGAAGTTATACAAATACATGAATTCCGAATTCCGGGATCTTATAAAGTAGAAAGCGTTTAATGCTTGAAAAAATTGTCCAAAGTCTTCTGCTTCAAAGTGGAGAAACGTTAATATTTTGTATTTTCAAGTTTATGTTTATTATTTTAGGCACCTCGAATTTCACGGAATCTTGGACTAAAGAGGCTCGGATTAGCGCGACTCTACTGTAATGTGTCTTCGAATGGGAAGTTTTGTTTTAAAATATCGACGATTAAATTCGTCCATCAAGAAATTTGTATGAGAGTGCTCCTATTTAATGTAGTGTTACATAGAGTTACCAATAAATCGTGGGCTTGTACTCACTACAATAATGAGAAAAGTTTATATAAACATAGATCCCGAAATGCTTCGTAACAAAATTAAACGTGGTGGAAGTTACCCACTAGCCCCATTCCTCTTTCAGAAATGTATAGTGCTTTAATTTTACTTGTGATTTTGTAACTAGGGCCCCGAATTATGAAGCAACTATGAAATGGGGCTACTGCTATTTTTATGTGGTTTAATTAATTATATAATTCTAATTTTATGAAGTTTAGGTGCGTTTTTGGCTAGTAAGCTATTTTACATTTTTTGTTCAGAATTACTCACCCTAAAAGTTTTGATAGGAAAAGCTACAAGTTTATTGTACAAACAAGTGTAGTTGAGCTAGTTGATTCAAATAAAACCTAAAAACCGTGTTTTGTGGGCTATTTTCGCATATTTTGTTGAATATCTCAAAGCTTACTGTAGTAACCGACTTCCAACTTGTTTTATTCGTCTTTTAAGTTTATTTTACATAGAAATTGACCAAATTACTAGAAGAGTACGAGAAGTATGTATTGCGAATTATATATTGGTCACAAGTTGATGCGCGAAGATTTTTCCATAAAAAACAAAATCTTTTTGTATCTTTAATAAACACTACGAAAGTAGTGGAGTCGTAAACAGCTGCAATTTATCAACGAAAGTTGCTTGAACAAATGAGATGTAGGATCGCCAATGTAGATGCTGAACTGTATGAATGAATGTTTTTTTACATTACATAAATTAAAATAATAGAAAAATCATTATAGCACTAGAAATAATCTAAATTATATATATATATACATTTGGCAGTTGGTAACTGCCAAAAATAAAATAAAATTATGTTCTATATATAGCCTGCATGGGCCTATGCACAAGATAGAGTTGAAGGCAAAGATGAGCTTTGACTTGGTCTTTACAAGTGATTATACTGTGCGCAGGGGTTTTGGTCACAATTTTTTTCCAGTTCCTTGTATTGAATATTATTAGGACTTTGAATGTTATCTATTGCTGTGAGGAAAAATGTTTTTCTCCAATTATTTTGTGAAATATGGGGGTTCAAAGTTGAATTATTTTGGTTTTTGGGGGCAATTGATCTCACCTATGAGTGATTTGTTTTGTAGGATGAAGCCCACATAGGTCTGAGACCTGTGCATGGGTAATGAGTTGGATGACTGTGATTGATGAGCTAGACCTACAGTTTAAGGTGGGTTCCGAACCACCGGGAAGTGATTTTACAGCAGAGAACAGTGTCTTACTCTTGATAACGAGATTTTAAACTCTTGATAAATTTTCTACAATTAAGACACCTAGAGGAATAAAAATACATAATTTTTATTTCAATCTAACAAATAGTTTTTCAAAATAAGTTTTTTAAATCTGTAAGAAATTTAAGTTTTTTCAAAAATTTATTTTGAAAAAACTATTTGTTAGATTGTAATAAAAAACATGTTATTTTATTCCTTGAGTTGTCTTTTAGTTATAGAAAATCTATCAAGAGTTTAATATAATTAGTAGAATGCCACCAAAAACCGAAAATTTTCAAATTTGAGCCCCCATATTTCACAAAATCATAAAGAAACATTTTTTCCTCACATCAATAGATATAATAATATCCAATACAAGAAACTAAAAAAATATATGACTAAAAACCCTGCGCACAGCATGACTTGTCTATTAAATGAATATTTTTATTCTGTTAAATTCTGATTAAAAAGTGTAACATAATAACTCGAATAATTTTTAAAATATGCAATTGGTCACTGGACAAAGTAAAAACTTTAGAGATCTCAGGAGACGGCCTGAGATAGGAGAGTGCAGTATATCATAAATTATGCAGCATATTAAAAAACATTTTTATAATGATTTATAAAATAAATAAAATTAATCGCCATCCTGACTAGGGCAATATTCTTCACGCTAACAACTTTCTTGTGCTTCTCCGTGTTGTGCATGATAAATCATTTTTATAGATTTTTTTCGGAGGATGAAGCCCAAAGAAGTCTGAGAAATGTGCGTGGGTAATGAATTTGATTACGGTGATTGATGATTGATACAGTCTTAGGTGGGTTCCGAACCACCGGGAAGTGATTTTACAGCAGAGAACAGAGGATAATAAGGAGAATAATGTGGATTCTATTCACTTCAGTAGAACTTGAAACAATGCATAACAAAACTTATAGCAATAAAAAGTTTCAATGTTAAAAGCAGATTACATTTTTATTGATGAGTCTTGATACAACTGATGATGTAATGTGCATTGAAACCATGAATTATTATGCATCATACGAAGAAAACAAAAACATTACTCTTCTAATTATTACTTTTAGAATCACATTTTCTTATTAAGTAATTATCAATTTGTAAATATTAAACCAGCGGCAAATTTTATAGCTTTCGAATAGACAAGTTACAAGCGAAATAGCTTTGTCGTAGTGAAGTGAATCAAATTGACAACAACTAACTATAGCTCACCACGGGTCTTAAAACTATCTAAACTATACTTTTAATAATAAATCATGCGGGTCTTTTCTACACATTTGAATTGGAAAATTCCTTTTGTTGTCTGTCGTTAACGGTCATATGGCAAATGGTAAATGTAATTTTTTTTCAATTGGTGGTTTAAACGGAAAATTCAAACAGCTATATCATACACTATAACTAATATAATTGTCTGCACGAATAGAGACGAATTCATTAGAGACGAATATTTGAAAGATGTATTCGTTTTTTGGTGGATTTACTTACATCAGTTTTTTTAGAATTAAATTCTCTACAAGTTTTGTATTCAAATGTCATGCATTTATTATTAATTTAACAAAGTTATTGTACTTCAAAGCTGAAAAAGCGTGTTTTTAGGCACAGAATTTTCTGTTTTACATTATAATATCATAAAAACTACTGAAGATAGAGTTCTGGGACCTATATTATTCGTTTTTTCCGATCAAAAACCATAAGAAATAACTGTATTTGGTCCTTAATTTACATTCCCAGAATTTCAGTAGGAGTTTCTTTTACCGAGGGTACTGAATTCTGGGCGAAATCTTTCACTCTGTATAACTCGCTAACGAAGCGTTTCCGGACATGTTTATCATGAATTTTTTCTAATTTTTAGATCTAGAATCAGAAGCCGAAGTTTGAAACTTTCCTCCTGAAACACCCTGTATACTCCGAAACTAGTGAGAGCTTCTTTGTTTGAGATTGATAATGGTGTAACGACCGAAACAAGAATCTCACGGTTTTCAATAAATGTGGTTGTGACAACTTCATGTCTTATTATTAATGAGAATCGAACTCCTGACCGCATGAGTAGCAGTCAGTGTTGTCACAAATAATGCTCCAACTCTAACCGATTACACCAACAAGGCTGTTTATTAACTTTTCATGTGAAATTCAACGACTTGCAGTCAAGTCGTTAAATTTCACATGAAAAGTTAATATTAACAATGCAGTTCGTCATGGAACAAGAAATCCAGGAAGGCTGTTTATTTAAAACGTAAGTTAAGAAATAAAATATGCAAACAATTATTGATAATAGATTATTTCAAGGAATTTAATTATGGGATAAAATTTGATTTTTGAATCGAGGGTTCCAGGACTCATCTCGGCGAGTGATGTGGTGATTTTTAGCGAAATAGCAGCCTTCACATATACTATAAGAAAATACATCCTATCCTATATCCTACAGGAATATATATCCTATCAGATAAGAGAGAGATCGTACATCCTATAAGAGAATATCCTGGAGAATAAGGGATTCATTTTTATTTATTTATTTATTTATTTAACTAACATACAATCAATTGAAGGAGGAGAGGAAGAAGGATGAGAAGAAGGAGAAAACAAGAAGAGAAAGGAGAAGACGAACAAGAACAAGAGCAAGAAGGATAAAAATTCAGAAGACGAGAAGATGGAGGAGGAGGAGGAGGAGGAGGAGGAGGAGGAGAAGGAGAGGAGAAGATGATGGAGAAGATGATGAAGAAGAAGAAGAAGAAAAAGAAGAAGAAGGATAAGAAAAAAGGACCATTAAATGTGCTGATTGGTTTTTGCAAATTCTAGAAATCCGGACTTAATTGAATCAGGCACTCTGCTAATTTGTTTATATTGAGAAGTGAAAGATAATAATCTGTGAAAGAGAAACGATAATTGAATAAAAAATTGAATTTTAAGGAATTCAATATTGGAAAAAAGTTGAAATTTTGAATCGAGAGTTCCAAGACTCATCTCGTTGAATATGGGGATTTTTAGGGAACTAGCAGGCTTCGGATCTGTGTTTGTTTTTTGAGAGAGGAGTTAGCCTGTGAAAAGAAAAATACTGAATGGATTGTATGGAGCCGTGGGGAGGGTGGGACGGGGTATTTAGGTGGGTAAGGAGCGGCGACATCGCAGCCTAGTACCAACGGCGGCAGAGTGACTAGCACCAGTACCTATCATCCAAGGCCAAATAATAGCAGAGCGCACCTCAGTGCCTCTCACTCACACTATTCGCCTCTCACCATCAATTCAATTGGACTTTGTCGACTACTTGGACTTCCTCCACTCTACAGGCTACACTGTGTTCAACTTATCAAAGGCAGCCGGCCTCCTTCATGTCAGTTCAATGCAGAAAATAATGCCGAATACTCGAAAAACAGCGAAATTTCGAACGAAATTTAGAAAGCTGAACTGACAACTGAGATGAACTAGACATTAATTTTGTTTCGCTTCTGAAATCCTAATTTCTTCCCGCCATTACGCGTTTGCTGCTACATATAATAAATCAATCAATCAATTTTTATTGCCAGTGATACAAATAATAGTTATTTGTGTAACTAGTGCGCGAAGTAGCTCTTTGCTGCACGAGAGAAATGCATTTTGCACAAGCTGAAGGCGAGTGCGGAATAGTTTCTCGAGTGCAGCAGATACCTTCTGCACGAGTTACACATTAAACTTTTCCTACAGTTGGCACACTTGAAGTGCGACAAGTAAAATGAGAGTGGTAAAGTCAGCTGGAGTGCAGCAAAGTGAAATAGTTCAGGAATAAGCTGTTTTCCGTGCAAATAATGAGTGCATAAATAGCCGCTTTGTTGGATTTATGTAGGAAAAGTTAATTTTTCCCCCTCTTTTAATCTCCGGGATCACAAATGATAAAATACATTATTTAACTTTCTTCGCAGTGGCGAAGGTGATATTGTGGAAGATATCCGTAATGAATTACAAGACTGAAATTGTCAGAGCCACATTTATTGAAAACAGTGAGACACTAGTTTCAGTTGTTACGCAATTATCAATCTCAAACATTGTTTGAGTTTGAGATTGATAATGGTGTAACAACTGAAACTAGAATCTCACTGTTTTCATGTGGTTGTGACAACTTCAAGTCTTATAATTCATTATACATTATTTACCAAAACTAGAGTATAAAACATCCTGATGTGAAGGAAACTAAGAAAAAAGAACGATATACAGTTGAACCTCTGTATAACAAAGTCGATTATCCTGAGAAAAAATTCGCTGTAGAGAGGTATTTGTTATTGAGAGGTTGTTGTGTCAAGAATACTACCACCCCATCTTACAGGTCTTATAATATATTGTGGGCGGTAATTAAATGAATACACAATACAGTACATCGCGAGCGTAGGTAGAGTAATAGGCCAACGTTAATATAGAAATTTAAAAATTCATGCTGTTGAAAATAATAAAAAACATGTTTTTTTGAATATGTAAAGAATGTAATAAGTAAGTAAGTCCATTTCCAGGAAGCATGATTTGAACGTAGTGGAATTTAATCGAAGTATACTCAGTAGAAACATTTTTCTACTGCCTTTACTAAATTTATTTCAATACTTTTTACACATGAAACTATCAGATTAAACACAACATAATTGTGTAAATAACTTCGTATAGGAACTTTTCAAATTTTATCTAGTTTTTTATGTTTTACTATAAATGCCGAGTTTTAAGAACTGAAATGTGTGACAATGGCGAAGGATGGGAAAGTATGTGCAGTAGACCTACATAATGACGAGCCTATAAATGACGAGTTCTTAAAATTCTATAAAAATTCTTAAAATTCTTTGTAAATTCTTAAAAATAACCTGCATTCAATTTCCGACATGTGTTTCAACCTCTTCTAACTGTCTACTTTCTCCTACCTACCTGAATCTCTCATTATCTTTTGTTTTATTGACCTTCCTGCTGAAAAGAAACAATTTCTTGGAAATTACTTTATGGGCTTCCTATACACCTACATTTCGTAAGTTGAAGTGAAGAGAAAACTTCGTTGTTGAGAGGTCTGAAATTCGTTACATAGAGGTAAATAAGAAGTAAAAATTCTAAAATATCATGGGACAAGGTAAAAATTTGTTATGTAGAGGATTTCGTTATTTGGAGGTTTGTTATATAGAAGTTCGACTGTATTTTTTTGGGCGCCACCAGCAGAAACCCTAGTTTGAGCGCTAGCAGCGAGATATCAATGGAAATAAGACTGATTCAAACTAGAGCATACTATACTAGCAGGTTGCCCGATTCAATAGAATCCGGATTTCTAGAATGTGTAAAATCCCATCTACAAATTAAATTTAATCGTCTCTTTTTTTCTTATTCATCATCTCCTCCTTTTTCTTCTGCCTTTTCTCTTTCTTCTTAATCTTCTATTTCGTTCTCCATCTCCTCCTCATTCCACTTCTTCTTCTTCATTTTTATATTCGTTCTTCTTCTTCTCCTCCTTTTGTAAAAACAATGTTTGCCAAGCTCTCAAGACCAGGCAATGCACGAAATTAAAGAAATATTAATATCAATTTCTCCTCATTCCAATCCTTTATTCTTCAGCGCTTGAGTTTCGTCGACAGATAACAGTAAGTAGCTGTTTATTGTACCGTATAGGAAATGTGATATATGCATGTCTGTGCAACACAATATAAGCAACAAAGTTGTAAAATTTGAAATAATATGACGCAAGTTACAAATTATAGTTCAAGTTATAATGTAACTAATAGTCAAGTTTTCAAGTTAAATAATAATATAGTATCTTGGAATAGTGAGATAACTTACTTAAAAGGAAATAGATGCGAGGCCGGAGACATTCAACAATGATCTGTGGTCTGTGCTCATAAATATGTAGGTGGTAGACTTAAAAAATGAATTTGTGGTTATATATTATAGAATATCAATATTTCATATATATTATAATGCTGTTGAAAATGAATCATCACGATTCGAAAACGTTTCAGCCTACGTGAGTAAATATCTATTTATTCTCTATTAAAACTGACTGCAAGTCGTTAAATTTAACATAAAAAGTTGACACTAACAACGCAGATCGGAAAGGATCAAGAAATTTAAGAATATTTATTATACTCTTGAGATCAGCTTTGAACCGCCGAAATTTGGTGGTTCGGAACTCACATAAAACTGTAGGTTCACCATTCATGTATCATCATTACCCAAGCTGAAGTCACAAAAACTTATGTGGGCAGATCAGCAAGAAAAAATAAATGGATAGAATAGATACGATCAAGCGGCTACTCTTAAAGGTGGATTTGTCATACACGGATTTCTCACAATGATTTTAATACCTGAAGAACTAATCCTTAATCAATGAGGAACAGGATCTAGAATCAATCTTCAGGAGCTGATTATACAACTGAGAATATGAAAATAAATTAATTTGAACATGGATGTGAGGGTGCGCAAAAGCTCATATCCCTGAAAATGTACACATTCTTGCATATAGATTCTATCTAGATTGATCAGGAGAATAAAATGATCTCAATAATAGCTGTATCAATTACAGGCTTGTGACATGTTTTACTCCACAAAGAACCTTAATTTAGAGCCAAAAACCTTAAAGAACCTCAAGTTTAGTGCCAAAGGCACTTAAAACTTCAAATGAGGATAGCTAGAATCCCTAGACATCTCAAAAGTGTCAAAAACCTTAAAGAACCTTAAGTTTAGTGCCAAAGGCACTTAAACATCAAAGGAGGATAACTGGAATTCCTATGTTTCTATTGGCCTTTTTTATTATTTTTGCTAGTGCTATGAGCACACTAACATTAAGCGAAACACTATGAAGATCCGGAGATAAATCTTTTAAATCCTAGATTAGTATTGTCAATAAATAATAATATTGTGTGACCTGGCTGGCTAAGGTCTGGTGTCAGAGTCATCAGGTCGCACCTGAATAAGTTCAGGGCCTCTGACTTGACAACGACTGTGCCTAGGGGCTTTGACAGTTTTCAGGTAGTTGAAACCGACAAGCTTAACGTGTCCTCCGAAACATGTGAGCGGCCTGAGGAAAAGTCTTTGGGTCAGAACCCTGATCGAACCAGGGACCTTCAGCTAAGCAAACCATCACTTAACCCACTCGACTACGGCCAATAGTATTGTCGACAATAGGGTGAATAGGGTGGAGATCTTAATTAAGGCATTTCATCTATCACGTAGAATAACACAGAGATAGCACAGTAAATCAAGAGAACATTCTATTGTATCTACTAAAAAAATCAGGGGAAAAAGAAAGTGGATACGACGAAAAGTTAATTGCAATTTGAAATTTTATCACATTGATCAATCTCGTGTTCATATGCTCAATGGCTTAAACTTAGACACGGATAATTTCAAACGGAAGTGAATTTCGTGCACTGCAACTCACAAGCAATGCCTTTTTAATGGATAAATGTTGTATAGTGAGACAACAATGGATGAGAATTGCACGCCTAATCGCTCTCTACTCTTCCTTCTTTGCAGCCTGTACAGTAAACAAAAAATACTATTCTATAAATGTATACTGTACTATACTACTATATGTATAACAAACAGAACGCCAACTGATTCATTTTCAAAAATCTGGAATGGCCTACTGCATCAACTTTAAGCAGAACACTACGTAGCCAATTAAATTTGGAGTTTAATGCCAGTTAACCAACTTTAGTAAGTGTAAAAGCTTTATTTCTGTAGCAAAAATATACATTAGTTATTTTTCGTTAACCGAACGGGCACAATCTGGCAATACTGTAATTTGATCAACAGCTGATTCTGAAGTTGAGAAAAAATGAATTAGAATCATTTCATTGTGAATTATTTGAATCCTTATTCAACTATCTCAATATTATTATATTCTTAACAGATTTTATTCATTTTGAAAATTTTTCAACACCTACGACCTACTTTGCAGTTCAGTGTTCTGGTACAATGAACATAACCTATAAAATGTAACTTAATGGGCATTAGTGAGATTTAATCATCGGTGATCGGGCGGTTAAATATCTTTTACGCCGGTTAACCTAATCGGCGTTATCGCTTGTAATTGTCCTTAGTGCAACTACATTCTCTCCTTTAAGGTTCGTAGAATGACGTCATTCTATGAGATTAAATTTAATTGACTTTCGTGCAACCGGCCGTATATCTTCCAAATCCTAGATTAATATAGTCAATAAATAATAATAATTTCGTGTGAACTGGCTGGGTAAGGTCTGGTGTCAGAGTTATCAGGTCGCACCTGAATAAGTTTATTACTGCATTACTGTAACCCCTTGAACACGAAATGAAAGAAGGAAATGGAAAGATGAGAAACGTCATTACAAAAATTAACGGATTGTAACGAAATGGTGAAATGATAACTGATTTGCAGAGGATAAGATCTTTGCGAAATACTTCCTTTATAATTTCGTTTACAATTGACACTTTGCCAATTACATGTACTAACGTAGTAATATTGATATAATAGTGCATGGTGAATAACGTGCTTCGTTTTCTAAGTGAACTTCTAAATTAATATTATTTATTGGAAAGTGAAGTTTCTAGTTAAACTTGGACATAATCTAAAATAAGGATTTTTCCTTATTTTACATTATTTCACATAAGGGTAGTAATTAATTACTTAAAAATTAAGATAATTAGTCATTCAATATAAGGCTCAATTAAAAAAAACTGAAATAAAAGTAATTAACTAAAGGCAAACTATATCTATCATTCACTATGTTCAGTAAGAAGGATTTATCATTTAAAAATTTGTGAATAAAGCAGTTGTGGGCAATAGCCTGTTGCATATTTCCTAGATCGTGTTTTTGTTATGGATAAATAAATAAAATAAAAGTAATAAGATGTCTGTTGCATAACAATGTACAAATTACAATTGAAATCTACAAAAAGAAATATTACATATCATTATTCAGTTACATATGCAAGTAATGGTAAAACTAGTTTGTGAATTTGTATGTGACAAGTCTCAAACAAGCCTGATGTTGACACAAACTCGTTTATTAAAATAATATTAAAAACAAGATCCTCTTTTCTGCAGTTAACTATTCATTTATTTTCAATCTAAATCGAAATAAAACTGAAATTTTTCGACAGCTACATTGCAAAATACTATAACCTTAAACAAGGTATTAATTAATTTAAGTAAGGTATCAAGTAAATAGTAAATGTGAATGGCTTTTATTGGTGGGGAGACCCTTAGAGGTAGTTCCACCTCACCGCTTGAGCCATGTTATTGGAAACATGGTGGACCTACAATTTTAGGTGGGTTCCAAACCACCAGGAAGTTATTTCACAGAAGAGAACAGAGTCTTTTTTACTGGCTTATCCAATCGGTCACCCTTACAGAGAGGGCCCAGGAGAGTGTTGCTTATCTAATCTGATTGAACAGATACTGTACCTGCTAACAATGAGTGACTAACAGTTGTTGTATTGGCTAATAGATGGATCTGATAGGCTGAACTTGCTACGCTGTAACATGTTGTGTACTGAGATCTTTCACACTCACTAGTAGTAAAATGGGGAGGAGCTAAAGAATGAAAGACAGAAGTGAAAAAATAACAAACAAGTGAAAAACAGTTGACTCTTTTTACTGTCCCATTGTTTAAACTTGTAGGACAACTTAAAGAATGAGAAATAGATTAATACAACTTGTAAGGTTTTCAAGAGGTTTGCCAAGGCTGATAGCTATAAAGGCTGAGGGCTGTGGTCAAGTTAATACATAAATAAAAAGTATTGTAATTTTTTCATCTTGGTATACTCTATTGATTTTTCATACTATATTATTAATAGCATAGCAATTGCACTAGGAATTTCGTAGATTTCACTACTTTAATCGTACTTTATTAATTTTTTAAATATTTATCTTTATACTGTATATTAAACATAAAATAGATGGATCTATGGAAATATTTGAAGTCAAGTCTCTATAAGTCTCATTCAAGGAGACAGTAGCAAACACTTGGGACCAACCAAATGAAGACACTGAGGTAGAGCGCTCTCATAGAGCAATCTAGATTCTTTCTTCTGAAGTAGACTCATCTAGTTCCAGTACAGATTCCTCTAACGCAAGAGTCTCAGTTTGGTTGTGCCTCTTGTTTGGACTGGCTATTCCATAGAAAATCACAAGAGGATGATAAAAGAAGCATCAAATAGTTCCGATTTAATTGGTCCAGTGAAAGGGACCAGAAAACCAGTTGATGCAGGAACAACAAACAGAGTAGGTACAGAATTCTAATTAAAATTTAGATCTCGATGTTAGGTGGCACGGACAACAGCTGAGGCTCATGCACGTAACCATGTCTGATGTCATACAGTTTCCCCTGGCATCCATCACCAATTTGAAACAGTTACCAATTGAAACAGTACAGCAATTGAAACAGTACAAGGCAGGTATCAATCTATCTTGTTTAGAGATTAGTTGATTGATTATCATTCCTGATAAGATGGATCAATGAAAAAATTAAAGCCAGGAAAGAATTGTAACAAACCAGCATCACAAACAAAATTAAACTGTAAATCAATTAGAAACTTTTTTCGTCTTTAAACTGGCGATTTAGAAGCCTTTAGTTTGTTGTCTAGTAACTAAAAATGTGTTTTTTATCAAATGAAATTGTAACTACTGTACATATAATGCTATATAATAAAAGGACATATATTTTACGATCATACCATTTTTTCACAAAAATTCTGAGCGCAAAATATACATAATTTTCGTCCAAGTATTAAGATAGCTTATTATGTTATGATTGAAATTAGCATAAAAAACAAGAATCTTCAAAGCGAGAATCATACGTTAATGAGATATACTAGCTCACTAAGCCCATGAAGGTCACATAATGGTCGTAATTAATTACTTAAAAATTAAGATAAGTAGTCTTTTCAATATTTAGGTTTAATTAAAAAAAATGAAATAAAAGTAATTGATTAAGGGCAAACTATATCATTTACTATGTTTGGTAGATGAATAATAATATGAGAATATGAATATGAGAATTCATCAATTTATCGTTTTTATCTCGTGGAATTGTAATTAATTTAATTTCTTCAGTTGTTTGCTATTTTTTCTCAGTTTTGGCTTTCATTGGTTAGCTCCTCCCATTGTCACAGACGATCAGCCAATAACAGAGCTAAAACGTAGGCCAGCCAATGGCAGAGCAACAAAATGGGACAGCCTATTAGAAGCTCTGATTCCTCTCATTCCATTAGACAATAGTATTAGTCCATATGAAGCTATTCAGCTATTCAGCATTAAAGTGTTAGTTTTATTGGGACTGAGACGAGAAACTACTTTGGTGCACAGTTTTTAAAATAATAAATGTGGTATTGAACATCGAGCCCATTAATTTTGACAGATGCTGCTTCCTTCACATATTCTATGCTCTCCTGCAGCAATGTTCTGTTATGTTACAGCCGTACAAAAATGGTTATCAACACCTATAACTTATTAATTACTGAAAAAAATATAGAAGGAAAATCCTCAGCCTACTTTTTATATATGGATCATTTTTTTATTCAAATAAAAAATCAAGATGGCAGTTATTACTTACTATCTAGAGGAAATAAAAATCAATTTCTAGTAGCTACGTCAGTAACTTCCTAGATACATTGCTGTGAATTGGATCACCTGTGATTGTCGCGTGAGAAAAAAAAGAAATGGACATGCACTTCTACTGAAAACCCTTCAAAGCAGACACATTCTTTTGCATTTGCAATAATTACAATAGCAAAGCCTAGGTGTTGTGAGATCTCATGAATGATTTAATAACTTACTGTACTTCCAACACGCAGATTGTATTTCACAATCGGAATTGTTTCACATGTATATTTTATTTATTTAGTCTGAGCATTAGGGACACCTAAATTAACTTCCTATATTGTTTGATATTATGTGATTAATTGATTTTGCCCTAGAATTTCCTGAAGAATGTTTCAAATACCTGAATTTGTGATGGATAAATTCTAATAAATCATTTGTAAAATATCTACAGTGAAATATTATCGTATTAATTCTAATAAATCATTTGTAAAATATCTACAGTGAAATATTATCGTATTCATATGACGTTTTATTAAATTACCTGTTATATCATTCAATTAGTTCACATTCTTGATACTCGATTGCATTCAATTTGAAAAATTATATTACAGATGAATTTGGCGGCTCTGGTAGCGCAGGGCTGAGATAATATAAGGTTCTAGCTGGCTTCGTTTCCTGCAGCCTTGGGTTCGAATCTCATTCAGCCATAGATGTTACTCATCATTAACCCTTTCACCTCATTACCCACGCACAAGTCTTCGGACTCATGTGGGCATCACCAGCAATAAAAAAATATACGATATTGAGAGAATTGTTTCTGATTTATTGCAGTCGATATGAAATTAGTGAGTGATGTCAGTTGAGTGAAGCGATCTCAGGGAATTTAATCGAGGGCAATTTTATTCAGGAAGCAGAGGTCACATACAAGTGTATGAATGATCAACTTCTCATAGCCAAGTCAATAGTCAATTGATCGAGTTAAATTCAATATATCAGTCAGAAATCCGTCAATTCATTCATAGTTCTACTGGATCTATCACGAGTCCTAGACATGGTGTCGCCCCCGTTGCGAATCTGTGCTCAACAAAGAGTCTAAAGTCTAGAATTTAGATTGAGAAAGTGAAAACTTGTAAGACGAATGGAATAATTTTAATAATTAAAAAGCAATTTAACAATCTTTTATTGATAGTGTGAGCTGACTAATAGTTTATTACCTCTTCTAAACTCATATGAGTATAAAGAAACTGAGTAATTGCAACTACAGATCAACAATATTGATACGCATAATAAATACATCTACATCATAACAAGGTAAGTGATAGCCGAGTGCCGTAGCAGGTATCTGTTCAATCAGAGATAAGCTACGAAACTCCTGGGCGCTCTTTGTAAGGGTGACCGATTGGATTGGCCAGCAAAAAAGACTCTGTTCTCTGCTGTAAAATCACTTCCCGGTGGTTCGGAACCCACCTAAAACTGTAGGTCCAACTCATCAATCACCATCATCCAATTCATTACTCACGCACAGGTCTCAGACCTATGTGGGCTTCATCCTCCGAAAAAAATCATGATTATATGACAAAAAAAGAGCTGCGTGACAACTTTGAATTAACCTCGCTCCCTTAGCCATGAACTCATGCATGCTTCAAAAATGTGAGAAAATGTCAATTTCTTCTCTCATTGAAAATATTCCAAATGATAGATAAGGGCGCCCATCTCGTAAGATACTCATTGAAAATACTCCACAAATGAGAAAATTTCAAATAAAGCTTGATAAAGAGAAGATTATCTCAAAGCCAAAACAATTGCAGTTAATCCTGTGATAAGTTAAGGTCGATTCACACACATCAGTCACGGCACGTCTCTGTTCCGAGCTATCCGTCTCGTCACAGTCATAAAATATATGCTTATCTGAGTTCCCGGTTTTGCTGTCTACACTCGTCCGGCGCCGACCCGTCAGGTAACTGAACTGAGACGGAACTGTGACTGTGGTGTGGGAGTCGACCTTTACTGCTGAATCACGGTTTGTAGGGGAAAGATTAAGTTCGGGAGCCTTATTATAGCAAGATCACAGAGGTGTTTTTTTTTTAGGTGATACACATATGAGTCTGAGACTTGCGCGTGGATAATGAGGTGAATAATGTCAGATATATCCAAGGCTGAACTAGATTCGAATTCATGACCGCAGGAGTAGCAGCCAGAATCAGAGACAAGCGCTCCAAACAATTGCGCAACTATGGCCGCCTATAAAACTTCATTTATTGCGCCTCCCCCCCCCCCATTTGGTACAAAAAACGGCAACAAAAGATCAAACACGAGAAATTGTAAAGTCAGCAATTTCTATCAAGTGAATTCGACTAATTTAAAATTAATGCTTTGTAGCTCAATTTTATTTCTCAGGATTGGACATAGAAAAAACTCTATACTCGGAACCCACCTAAAACTGTAGGTCCAACTCGTCAATCACCATCATCCAATTCATTACTCACGCACAGGTCTCAGAACTATGTGGGATTCATCCTCAAAAAAAAAAATTAATTGAATAGAGAATATTCCAACGGTATTCACTGCTTCGGTTCAATACTTTTCGGTTACAATAATTATACTATTTCCACGGTGTGGAACCTTCTGTCTATCAATTTTATGAATAAATTTCATAGGCCTAACTCATATGTGAAAAACACTAATGGTTAAACATTTTTTATAATATATTATTTCAGATTAGGCTATGTTAAGGAGTCCATGAATTCAAAAACCATGCGACGGCAAAGTTCAAGCTTGTTAATTAGATACTGCCCTTTCTTCGAAAGATAAGATAAACCACTCATAGCCCAAAATTTCAAGCAGGGATTGAACATTTGTATAAAAGAATTCATTTCTTTCGACTTTTCAATTTGCCTGTACGCTATTTGTTGCAATGGTAAATTAAAAAACGCAAAACTTTGAATTTCAACTCACCAAATGTCACCTTTTAAAACAAGTCGGATAACTCCTGAACAGATATTTGTTTCTATTGAAAGTTTTAAAGAGAATGACAGTAAGTGTCATACAGAACAATCGTAAATCAAACACAACGCAACAAATTACAGGCTATTGTAGTAAAAACACCAACTATTCAACTGGATTGACTAGAATAGACCAAACAAATGCAATTGTTCCTTCTCAAGTGATTCCAATAACGGGCTTCTAATCCTTATACCACGATGCTAGGATACTACAATTCTCCTATGTCCTGTTACGAGCTGAATTCTGAACAGATAGCAAGTCAGTTTATCGCATAGCTCACCCAAATTAAGATAAAAACAGATAAAGCAGCACAACCAATTGTTGATTGCATAGATTTCATGACTGCAGTTTTAAATCAGCTGTTCCGATGTAGGAAATAATCCTAGAATGGCCTAATCACCTAATAGATGTTTCAAGCTAATATTGAGGATGCAGTCCAATTCCAAGTGGGCATCAAATGTTAAATGCACTAAAATCTGTTGCACCTTTGCATTGTGATTTTGTCTGAATAAATAAATAAATGTTATTGTGCTCTATAGGAAAAGGTTATGAGTATAAAACCTTAAACGCTCATATAAACAAGCGGCCACTAGAGAGAGAGAGAGAGAGACATCAATTAATCAAGATCAGGCACCAGGGTTCCCCAAACTTTCCAGCCTCAGGGCCAAAATTATTACTCTAGTAAGTTCTGAGGGCCAGTTTTAATTTTTCTACTATTATTAGTGGTGTAGCTCGACGTTCAGTCTGTTGGTGGGTGGGGGGAGGGGGTCATATAGTGTAGTGCGGAGTGTACATATAGTTTAGACTCTACTGCTGTAAAATCACTTCCCGGTGGTTCGGAACCCACCTAAAACTGTAGGTCCAACTCATCAATCACTATCATCCAACTCATTACCCAAGCACAGGTCTCAGACCTATGTGGGCCTAGGCTTCGTCCTAAAAAAATACATTATCTGAATTTACTATAGTATCTGTGATGTTGATAATCTTGTTTTTAACTACTTTATGCAAAATTTGTAAATTTATATGAATAAAGAAAGATAATCTAATCTAATCCTCTTTCTAAATAATTTATTAGAACTTGTATTAATCAAATGAAATATTAGAATGGAAAAATTGCTTGTGAGGTCTCAAGATAAAGACTGTAAAAATATTGGAAAACCGTTTTGTCAAATTTTGTACAAACTGATACGCTACACAGCAAATAACGACTATAACTAATGATCCATCCACCGTTTCCATCCAATAGTGTTTAGTGAAAGTTATGCTTCACTTGATGACAGAAATAGAGCCGAAAGATAGCAATTTTATTACCGTACTACTGGGTTCCCAATCCATAACATCAGAAATTGGCCGGAGTTCCTCGATCGGTAGGAGGCGATAGGAGAGATGAAGGTGAAAGTGTTACAAAATGAAATAAAAAGAGTGTGAGGAAGGGAAGGAACGTTGGCCAGCTAGTTGGATTAGGATTTCGATTAGTAGAGGAGTGCCAGTGCCACACAGCCCGAGCCACTGAGTGCCACATTGTAGCACCGCACTGCTAAAACAACAGTCTTAGCTCGCGACTCGCGTCCCGGCCTTGACAGATTGCTGTACAACAGTTCACTGAACTTCTAAGCTTTCCCACACTAAACGTTTCTATCTCAATGCAGTACCTGTGGATCACTGGCCATTGCGCAATAGCTGATAAACAGGCTCTGATCGGGTGGGGGGGGGGGGGGGGGGGGGGGGTGAGAGGAGGTTGCAAGCCACGGTTAACAACAATCGTTAGCCACCCCCCACAAGGTGTACGAGAAATTTGTGCCAAAATTTCATCTGGATTTTGTGGCAAATGCACAAAACCAAGCTGACAAACTAGAAAGGTATAGGCCTACTATTCTCATAACATTTCTAAGATAAATAGAAACCAACTGCTTAAGGCTGTGCGCAGGGCTTTTGTTCATAATTTTTATTTGAAGTTTATTGTATTGGATGTTATTAGGGCTTTGAAATGTTATCTATTGCTGTGAGAAAGATTTTTCATCAATTATTTTGTGAAATATGGGGGTTCAAAGTTGTAATTTTTCGGGTTTTGGGGGAAATTGATCTCACATATGAGTGATTTTAAACTTTTGATAAATTTTCCATAACTAAAAAACACCTTGAGGAATAAAATGACATTTTTTATTTCAACCTGAAAAACAGTTTTTTCAAAAAATTATTTGTTAGATTCAAATAAAAAATATGTCATTTTATTTCTCAAGGTGTCTTTTACTAATGAAAAATTTATCAAGCATTAAAAATCACTCGTAGGTGAGATCAATTGCCCCCAAAAACTGAAAAATTTCAACTTTAAACCCCCATATTTCACAAAATAATTAAAGAAAAACATTTTTACTCACAGCAATAGATAACATATCAACACCCTTATAATATTCACAAGAAACTTTGAAAAAAAAATTGTGATCAAAATCCCTGCGCACATCCTCAAGTTCAGAAAGAAGCCATGCCATGAACAAGAAGTGTAAACAAATCAGTGGCGGTGAGTAGTGGCTGAGTGGGGGTTTCCCATTTGCGCTGTTTCATTTCCGTTTCATTCACAGTTCATTTAAGGTTGAACAATCGATAAATTATTATTTTCTTCTTCTTCCAAACCATTAGACAGGTCATAATGTATGCGATTAAAAAAAACTATTTTCTCCAGTTTGTTCAGAATGGGGCTTCAAAAGTGGCTTTTTTGAGGCCAATACACACACTACATAAAAACTACTAATCAAAAAAATATATGTCTCCTTTTTACTAGAGCAAAAAATACATCAACCTTTTTTAAATAATCTAAAAAAAACATTTATATGCATTTTAAACACTTTTATCGTATTAAATGATTCTCAATTATCATTCTTATCCCCTTACTATCATCAACCATGCCCACCACACCTTTTGAGGACGATATTGATAGTACTTTTTTCTTCTGACAATTCTTTGCCTGCTTCTTCTTCTGATTAGTTTATTCTTATTATTATTTTTCTTCTACTTCTTCTTCTTCTTCCCCCTCTGCTCTGTCTACTTTTTTTGAGGATGAAGCCCAAATAGGTCTGAGACCTGTGCGTGGATAATGAGTGGGATTATGGTGATTGATGAACTGTACCTACAGTTTTAGGTGGGTTCCGAACCACCGGAAAGTGATTTCACAGCAGATAACAGTGTCTTTTTGCTGGCCAATCTATTCGGTCACCCTTACAAATAGTGCCCAGGAGAACGCAGCTTATCTCTATCTGATTGAACAGTTACCTGCTACGGCTCGCGGCTATCACTTCCCTCACTTCTACTTCTTCTTCTTGAGTCTTCTATTTCTGTTTTTCTTCTTCTTCCCCTCCTCCTTCCCTTTCTTCTATTTCACTTTTTGTTCCCCCTCTTCTCTTTCTTCTTCTACTCCTCCACCCTCTCTTTCTAAATCTACTCCTCCTCCGGGTTGAGTGGCAAAGAGAACCAGGAGTCCTAGCTCCTCTTAATAAAGGCTATTAATCAATCATTCAATCAATCCTCCGGTTCTGCTTGTTTCTTCTCATCATCATAATCATAATCATCATCATCATCTCCCCCCCCCCCCCCCCAGGACGTTTTTAGGTGATTCGCCACCAAATATTTCCTTAGTTACTAGTATTATAAAAAATGCCTGAGTTTGTCACATATATCATCTAGGCAGAGAAACTAGGCCTCAGGGGGGAACACCGCTACACCGCTTTTATCAATAAAATAAATAAATAATTATCATAATCAATTATAAAGAAGTACTATTGCAGTAATTTTGGAGCTAATTAAAATGTTATTACTATCTAAACAATGATTGAGAAATAATTAAATTTTTAAATGTTATATTATGTACAGTGAGTAAAAAACTTCAAACATTTTCAACTATATATTTGAATGACAAATAATCATTATGATTTTATATGGATACCCAGACACTGTCTCCTGTTTATTTATTGTTAAAAAATAATTGTTACAATATTGCTACAATGAATGTGATGGAGCAACAGACTCAAGTCCATAACTGCTCTCTTCACAAGTTTTGAATATGTTACATTGTCCAAAACATCGAGGTTAACTATGAAAAATTTAGATTTGCTTAAAAAACTTCACTCGAAAAATAACAAAATTATTCTTTTTCACTTAACGACTATTAATTTAAAAGTTCACTCAAAACGAAGCACTAAAAACCGTTAAAAATAGTATATAATATAAAATTTTGATAAAAACTTTTGAGCCAAAAAATGCTACCTTGTTGCTATGGAAAACAAAAAATTATTTCGCTGTTGACAAAACACTAGTGGTGGAAAATAATGGATTGAAAGAGTAGAGGGAGAAGAATGTGGAGAAAAATGAAGATGTGGATGTGGAATGTGTGAATGAATTTTTTGAAGAAGAAGATGGAGAAGTAGTAGATAGAGAAGAACAGAAGAAGATGGATAATAAGAGGAAGTAGGAGAAGTAGAGGGAGGAGACGAATAAGATGCAAGAAGTAGTAGAAGAAGAAAGTGACGAGAAAAAGAAGAAGGGGAAGAGGGATAAGAAAAAAGAGTATTAAATTAAAATGTTAAATAGGCTAGGACATCTAGATATCTCGATTCAATAGAATTGGACAACCTGCTGAAGTCCGTGAGAAAATACTTCCAACAGGAATAGGGGAAGCAATCTTCCACCACCACAGATGCTTTGTATGGAAGTCAGAAGGAGTGGAGGAAGAGAGGAGAGTCGGACCTACGCACAGTAGAATGCGCATTGTCACTTTTCTGTTGTTGTAGTGATGAACGGAGGGAGTGCTGCTATGTGGTGGGGGTGAATTGTAAGGGACAGAGCATTGGACCTCTCTCTCTCTGCTGTCTTGGAAGTATTTTCTCACAGACTTTAGTGATTTTCTATTGAATTAACAAAATAGTTACTAATATCCAAAGAATAAAAAATCGAGATTTTTGGTAACGCGAGGGGGGCGGTGAAATGGAAGTAATAAGCCTAAGGCGCCAGCAACCTGCTTATGATTGCTATGAATGGAGCATCTATCTCTGTCACTGTCAAACACACAGCGATGTCAGCAGAAGCTCAATTGAAAATTTCTCTTTCTGTCTCCAGAAGATGATATGTAAGAGAAGGCCTACAACCTGTGTAATATTGCATGTGTGAATGAGCGAACATGCAGGCAGGTGCGTGTGTGTGTGTGTGCGTGTGTTGTGGTCATGTAGACGGTGAAAGCGAGCAGCCACACATATACAAGCACACGCCACTAAGAACTGAGTTGAAAAATTTCACTCCAATGCTTCTTGGTGACAACACTCTTCAAACACTTTGAGACAGGGCACAGCGCAGAGGTAATGCCTGAATAATCGATCTAATCTTAGAGTTCATTTCTTCCTTCCCTATTTTCGTTTTCATTCAATTGTGAGACAATACAGTCTGAAAAATTCCAGGATTAATTATATTCAATATTTTTTAAATATTATTGCAGTGCGGAAAGAGAGAAAATAGATGATGGAGAAGAAGGAAAAGAAAAATATGAAGGAGAAGAAGGGAAAGGAAAAAAGAGGAAGGTGACAGAGACAGTAAGAAAGAGACGATGATGAAGAAAAAGGGAAAGGAAAAGAAGAAGAGGAAGGAGGAGGTGAAATGAAAAAGAGTTGAAGCCGAAGAATCAGAAGAAAAAGGAGGAAGAAGAACTTGTTTAAGAAAAAGAAGGTGAAAGGAAAAAGATGAAGCCGAAGAACTAGAAAATAAGAAGAACGAAGAAAAGGAAGAAGAAGAAGAAGGCATAGGAAGAAGATTAAAAAAGAATAAAAAGAAAACAGTGAAGGAGAAGGAGTAAAACTGTTCGAGAATGAGGAAGATGATAAAAAGGCGAAGGTGGTATGTTTAATGGAAATAGGAAAATGGAATAGTTTAATGGAATAGTAAATTAATGGAAATTAATTCTAAATTATAGAGCTAATATTTCAAACAGTTATGCTTGAAAACCTATGATTTAGAAATGTAACCATTTCGCATTACAAAGCTAATTTTCATCATATTTTATATAAAAAGACATTAGTTTTCTGTAATTAAACAAAATGATACAAGGGTTGGGAAAATGATACTTTAGAATGAATCACCTATTGTTTTCTTTGATATTTATTAGTGGCAGGTTCAGAGAAGTAACAAATTTGTTCATTACTACTATTAAAATTATTAGAATCGCAGTCATTAGTTTTTTTTATTGCTGATGATGCCCACATGATTCCGAGACTTGTGCGTGGGTAATGTGGTGAATGATAACATATAGATGCCAAACGAAGGAGCGGGATTCGAACCCATGACCGCTGAAAGGACAGCAAGTTGAAGTTGTGAAGTTGACTCAACCAACTGCGCTAAGCCTTTTCTTTTCTGTTTTCAATATCTATTATTTCTTTATTTTATTAGAGGCTGCCATCAGGGAAGAAGAAAACAAGGGTCAGGCAACAAAAGAATTCATTCACTTTTTCAAAGGATGAAGCCGTTTGGCTTCAGGTTGACTTTGGCTCTAAGATTGAGTGGTAGAAAGTATACTTTATAGTCTTAACTCCATCTAAAAACGAATTATTTCATTTCAAGCCCAAATAGGTCTGAGACTGTGCGTGGGTAATGAGTTGGATGGTGGTGTTTGATGAGCAATCACCTACAGTTTCGGTGTTCCTACAGTTTTAGGTGGGTTCCGAACCACTGGGAAGTGATATCACAAAAAAGAACAAATTCTTATTTTACTGGCCGATCTAATCGGTAACCCTCACAAAGGGAGCCCCAGGAGTTCGCAGCTTATCTTATCTTATCTGGCTGAACAAATACCTGCCACAGCTCGCAGCTATCACCTTCGTTGAAAGGACTTGATGAGTTTAAAATATTTATCCATAAAAAATGAAATGCAGTATACATGCCAAAACTTGAATTTATCATTATAATTCAAATAATTAATTATTTATTGAAACAATTGAAAATAAATGCATTAATTATGCATATTTAGTCAATCGTTTAATTAGTTATTCAGCCGAACCAGTGTACAATAGCAATTAAAGTTTATATAACTCCAAGCCCCCCCCCCCCCCCCCCCCCCCGCCAACAGGTCGCGTAAAAATCATTTGAAAAACAGTCGAAACAGATCAGAAAATCCCAATTGAACGGGCTAATTGAAGCTAATCCTGATGATGAACTATAGCGCGAATCATAAAGTATACAAATAGCATCTATAAAACTAGAAAAAAGGACAAAAAGTGCACTTATCTGGAACTAGCAGGTTACCCAATTCAATTGAATCTGGATTCGTAGATTTTTTGTGTCTATCCTACCTACAAAATTTTATTTTCTTCTCCACCTCCATCTTCTACTTCTTTTGCTCCTTTATCTTCTTCTTCTCCTCCTCCTCATTCTTCTTCCTCTCCTCCTCCAATAAATTTACACCAAACATTCAAAGCTGTCGATCGAAATATTTGTTTAAATCATTGCTTTATACTTTATTGTTACAAGGAAACCTCAATTGAAAGTTTTTTCTTTTTATTTCCTGTGACTGAACACAGATATGTATAAATCTATTTTTAACTATGACTGAAATGCTTTAAAACTTATTTCCCCCTTTTTTTGCAGAGCATTTCTTATGAATAGTTATGCTACTTTAGATGTAACCAACTTGTAATTCACTTTTTAAAAGTAAATTCGTATGGCTTTTCGTGGTGGGGAGACCCTTACGGGTAGTTCCCATAGCAAGATATAACTACTTCGTTCCTAGAACAGATTTAAATGTTTGCAGGAGACAATTTACATACATAAGCAATAGATTAATAAACTTCATACCGGAACATTTCATCTCAAATAGAATCACTAAGTCAGCCATAAATGTAATAGAGAAATGGGTTCTATCTAACAATATAACCACTTATATTTTTTAATAATATCTAAGCTATATAAATAACCAAACATACTCAAAGCAACAATAACAGATGAAATTGGTCAATAAAAATAGAATCACCATATCAGGAAAGTAGAGACACGGAAAATCATAGGTACATAGTAACCTTTTAATATATATATATATGTTTCATTATTTCACTTACTTTCTTAAATGTATTCTTTCTTTTTGTCACTGATACTCATTGCTAGTGCACGAACTTAGGTTTTGCTGGCAATGCCCATATAAATTATGAGTAATATTTATATATTATTTTAGCTTTGAGCTTTTTTTTTTCTCAAACTGTAAGATACGGTATTTATTTTTGAAATTCTGTTCAATTTGTGAAATGTGGCGAATAAAGAATTGATTTGAGTTCCACCTCGCCGTTTTTTTAACGACTGCTTTTTTTTATATGCAACCGGGACCGACGGCTTAACGTGTCCTCCGAAACACGGGAGTGGCTCGAGAAAAATATCTTGTACTCAACTGGGATCGAACCCAGGACCTTTGGCTTATCAGACCAGCGATAAGCCAACTCGGCTACGCCGACTCCCTTTTTTTTTGAGTCGGCGTAGCCGAGTTGGCTTATCGCTGGTCTGATAAGCCAAAGGTCCTGGGTTCGATCCCAGTTGAGTACAATATATTTTTCTCGAGCCACTCCCGTATTTCGGAGGAAACGTTAAGCCGTCGGTCCCGGTTGCATATAAAAAAAGCAGTCGTTAAAAAAAACGGCGAGGTGGAACTACCCGTAAGGGTCTCCCCACCACGAAAAGCCATACGAATTTACTTATTCACTTTTTGTGATGTTGGATATTTTATTCTTTGTGAATATGAACTTCTATATGATATGAACTTTTACAGTGATAATTAGAAAGCAATCATTTAATTTCTTTTGGTATTCATAATATGTATTCAATTATTGTTTGAAGACCGACCAATTTTTTATATATATTTTTTTTCAAATTTTATTGTATTATTTTCATCTCTTGTATTTTGTTAATTTTATGTAATGGGTTTGGATATGGAGCTATTTACAGCCTTGCCCGAGCTTAAATAAAGTACTTCATCTATCTATCTATCTATCTGTCTCTTTCAATCTCTTATTCTACAGCGTTGGAGTTTCTTCGACAGGTAACAGCGAACAGCTGTTTATTGCATAGTAGTTCTGCGAATAGTAGACCTCATGTCCAAAAATAAGGGTGCTTGCACAGAGGAACAAACTCCATGTACTCAATAACAATCACCAACCCAAAATTGAACACAATCATCAGACCTAACCCTTGATTCAATTAGCGTAGTCTATTTCATGTCTGTTTTCCACAAAAAGTCACTCTGTATCACAATCACCAAAGCTGCGTTTTTATTTTCCAGACAGCCGATTGCTTATTCAGATTAGATTTCACATGAATTTATAGAAAATATTAATTAAATTTGTATAATCATCATTTTCTTAGTAGTTACTTGTTATTGTAATTAATTTAAAATTAGAAATGAATTGTTTCAAACAAATATGTTAAATTTAACGACTTGCAGTCAAATATTTGTTAAGAATAAGTATAATAACTCACTTAATCTCGCCGAGTACTTTCGAATCTATGAGATTCATCTTCAGAGGCTCCTAGATCATCGACATGATGATCTAGGAGCCTCTGAAGATGAATTTCATAGATTCGAAAGTACTCGGCCAGATTAAGTGAGTTATTATACTTATTCTTAACAAATATTTGACTGCAAGTCGTTAAATTTCACATGAAAAGTTCATATTAACAACGCAGTTCGTCATGGAACAGGAAATCCAGGAAAATATGTTACTCTTATGAATGGTGACTTAATTCAGATGAAGGCTCAATAAGATGAACAAGAGGGCCCGAGGGCTATCTTGAAATCTGATTACAATTCCATATGATGGAGAAGCTCATTAAAAAAATGATATGTTTCCTATAGAAGAAAGTGTGAGTGCTTTTCCTTTTTATCCTTTGAATAGAAGCAAATTTTGAAAATTAACACATTCATCGCTGGGCATTCCTCAAAGGAAGATCCATGCAAAATTCAATACAATTTGGTCCACGCGTTTAGCCGTAAATGCGTTACAAACAGACAGACAGGTGTAAAATGGTCGCCTTGAAAAAGAGTCCTCTCTCCGTTCGGTCAACAAAATTAATGTGAGAAAAAAGAACACGACTTATCAAGTTAAAAAACTAGATGACTAAAGACTGATACGAAATTATCAAAACTTCGTACGAACTTTCCAAAAATAAGTTTTTCAGAACAATGTAGAAAAATGACAGACCTTGGGTCTGATAATGTAAGAGGAGAAGGAGAAGGCGTTGAATGTGATCAAAGTGGGCGTGTAACCAAACGATATTTATATTATGCGAATGGCACAGACTGTTACCGAAATTTAGTAGATATAGATGAACTAGCTGATATAGATAAAGTTGAGCTATTGATAGCTATTATAGAATATTTTTATTCTACATGAATATGATACGCATCTATCACGACCTAACTGTCTAGAGAAATTGTGTCTCTGATGATGATGATAATAATAATAATAGTGTAATTTATTTATTGCTAATCAATTACATATTTGCATTTCTCAATACTTTTTAGTGCGAGATATTTGGAAAAAATTGGTTTCGAAGTTGAAATACATAAATTGTAACAGCCGGCATAATATTGGCAAAAACAGATGGAAAAGCCCATAATTTAATAAATTGCAGTATTTTCTCTTTTTAGTGTATGAGAATATTATTGTATGTCATTAAACCCTTTCAAACAGTATTTTGTGAGTTTTTGTATTATTCAAATTTTGGTCAATTATTTGGAAACTGCTCCAAGCGGAAAAAGAAGGGTTGATAGAGAAATTAAGATAAAAATAATAAAGTTTGAACGAATTTGTATGAACGTACAGCTGAGAAATTTCAGAGTATCCACTTACGGGAAAGTATCTTTCAATTACTTACACTTCATGTTAGAGTCAGAGATAATGGAAAATATAGGGACTAGCTAGGAAATAAAACGTCACACAATTATAACTTTGGGCCGGCACAGTATACGTTTCAACAAATTTCGGAAATTGTGGAGTTTAAACTAATGATTAACTTGACAATCGTCTTTTCAGTCTGAATTTAAACTGTGACTGGAGTTTAAATTCGTGTTACGGTTTGAACGAAATATGAATAACAGTACTAAAAAAAAAACATTTAGGCTGTTTGTTTACAGTAAACCATAATGTTATTGTTGTGGAAAGTATGAAAAAGTTGATTGAAATTTCAATTTCACTGTCTGAGAGACTTTCGCACGTTTATTACTTTCGTTGTACCACTTCTGAATCCAAATAAAGCCAACATTCAATATTAACATGTAATAAACAAATTTTGTGAGCATGAGCATTAATTTCATTCATGACAGTCTTATGTTTCTTCTGACAGCGGCAACCATTGCTATTTCATGGTTTAAACTAGAGGTTAAACTGATTTGTTTATCCTACTTGCAAACAAATGTTTCATTAATTTAGCAAGTAGTATTTTTGTTTTGAAAAAGTATTAGTAAGTAACTCAACTTTATAATCTTGATTTATCATGTTGTATCTTTGTCTAAATAAAAAACAATTTGATTTTGAAATGAATTTTCAACTTATACTGTGCAAATGGGCCTCAGTTTCGTACAAATTTATACAGCTTCTATTCTTGAAGGTAGAACAATCAACTTAGACGAACTCTTAAGCTTGTAAATTGCTTTATACATCAAAGTGAAGCTTTTTACATGAAATATGGGACATAGTTATTATAGCGACTACGACAAGGCCACTGAAATATGTGCACGAGCATCAATCAAGTGCTAATAGAAAAGCAGCTGTAATAGACTGGTGTGCACTCTAACTAGACGAACTGTGAGAGCAGCTCTATTGCCCACGCAACTCCTCGTGTTAGAATCTACACTAGTCTAAACCACTCTAAGCTTTAAATCAGAGCTCTCGATTAGTGTCGTCTAGCCCTCGCTCGTTTGAACGGCGTTTTAAGTTAGGAATTGTGATAACTAGGCATTAAAAAATATGTGTGCATTATTTCCTAAAACGGACTACAGTTTGTTAGAACCTATTGACAGTATGATATTGCATATATTAATTGGAAGAAATACAGTAAAATAAAAACACAAAATACGATCTTCCCCTCGTAAATACCAAATCGCACATTTATCGAGGATGATTTTGTTATTACGCTTCACAATTTTAATACATCAATTATTTACAGTAAACCTCAATTAGCCATACGCTACAGAAGAAATCCAATTATCAGAATCACTTGGTGTCTGAACAATTCAAACATGTATTATACATTAATAGAATCTACTGTGTGTATGTGTAAATGGAGGTAACATTATTCAACGTGTAATGAATTTAAGCTAACTGCTATACATAATGTAAGTTCAGTAATAAAAAAATTAATTTAAATACGATAAAAATCAATTGAATCAATCACTATCAGTTGATATAGTTAGATACATTCTTGTCCACATTATACAACCGAACTAATAAGTGAATTTAATTTTATGAATTTATTTTCCTGTGATGTGGAATTATACACACTCACATTTTGATATAACGGTAGTTTCGCACAAGCAAAGATAACAACAGGGCGAAATGGTTGCCTCACCAAAAAAGCAAAAACCGAGTGTCCACAGGTGAATAAATTTATAGCCTACTGTATTTGTCTTGCACAACTCATTTGTATAGTTTATAACACTTTGTGCAAATTAATCGATAAATAAATAAATTCTAACAATAAAAATTTGAGACTCCCTGTTTGTTATTAATCAAAATTCAATCACAAGATACATAATTGAGAGTTTATTCAACTGTGATTTGGATAATTGCATAACTTTTATAGTCAATTACAGAAAAATATAACTATCCCATGATAAACATACTAGACAATGAAGTAGGAGACATACTATTGGCTGATGAGTTATCCAATAAAATACTTTAAAAAGCACACACAAAAATAGGTTACCGAATATCCCAATATAAAAATTTCAATTTGGTGCTCACCTTGCAAAAGGACCTCACTCAAGGTGTCCATCACAATATATTAACCTGAAAAGTGTAGAGTCAGTTTTGTACGATGAAAATACTGAGACGAACTGTCCAATTTGCTATTTAATTTCTGATAGTAGCAAAATGGCCTTGACTGACTACTACAAAAGCAGCATAGAGCTTACTGAGATTAACAAAACGTGTCATTTGATGTCAACCGATTTCGTTATAAACAACGAAACAATAGATTGAAATGGACATAGAATGAAACACATTATTTTCAATGCTAGCTTACAATGAAATCCTATCCAGATCCCAGAATATCATGATACTGTATAGATCCGACGTCATTGTAAACATTAGCGTGACAAATTCATAAAAACTCAGGAAATGTGTGAATACACAAATTCATGTTTTATTATTATAAAAACATAGCAAAATAGGCAAACACTTCCGATACCTTTCTACTGAACAGAATATTTTTTTACGTCGAGAAGACTAAAAGACAGCTGCAAATCCCTAAGGGTGCCCGGCTGCTGAAAGATGTGCTGTGCGACATCTCTTAAAACAAAACCAATGGTTTTCAATGAACGCCCAGCCATCGGCACAGCGAAACACAGCACAGCACAACTTTTGGTGGCCGGGCGTTCATTGCAGCGAACACATAAGATCACTGAAAGCTGTGCTCTGTTGGGATAGCTTTTGGAACCAAACCAATGGTTTTCAATGAACCAGCGAACACATAAGATCAATGGTCTTATGTGTTCGCTGGTTCATTGAAAACCATTGGTTTGGTTCCAAAAGCTATCCCAACAGAGCACAGCTTTCAGTGACCTGGCGCCTTAATAATAGCTATTGATAGTTCTAACCTAAACCATCAAATTCATTTACAACCTGTCAAATTGACAATTATCAAATCTATTTGGCACGTATTTAAGCATTTAAACGTCTAAGCTATTATATATAGTCAGGCTTCACATTAAAATATAAATATTTATGTCTGCTAATTTGATGAATGTCCGTTCATTCTTCAAGCTTAATGTTAATAGATTTTTTATGCTGTAGTAATGATATCCTATGATTATTGAAGTGTTCTAGCTATTATTTTCATTAGCTAGATATTCTTTCATGAAAACAATTTTTTCTTATCCAAATACAGTGTGAAATGAGTGGTGTACATAGGGTAGGTTTGAGCCCTACTGTTATCGGTTGGAAATTTGATTAACATTTAATTAAAACTCGACAATAGCTTTTTATAATTACAAAAAGCTCTTATATAAAACATTTTATACGATTGGTTGCTTTTATAATCATGGGAAAGGGTATATTCATTCTATTACAACGTAGGTGCCGGTACAATGATAGTAAAAAATTAAAAACCATGAGAATTGATCAAAGATTTGGATGGTTCGTTGTGCATATAGTTTATAGAGAACTTCTGTCAGCCGAAAGTAAAATACAGTAGTAATGCATAGATAATAATTTTTGATAAGCATTAATAAACAAGAATTAAATTTTGCACCATCTTTTTATAATAAAAGGCTTCAAATCATTAATACTGTAGCTTTTTATAATAAATTATAAAAGGCACTTATATTAAACATTTTATAAAGATTGATTGCTTTTATAATCATGGGAAAGGCACATTCATTTTATTACAACGTAGGTACCGGTATAATGATTGTAAAAAAACAACTTAAACACCATGAGAATTGATGAAAGATTTGGATGGTTCGTTGTGCATATAGATTATAGCGAACTTTTGTCAGCCAAAAGTAAAAATACAGTAGTAATGCATATATAATTATTTTTGTTAAGCATTAAGACAAGAATGAAATTTTGCACCTAAAAAAGGATTACTCTTGTGACGCAGTACTCTATGTAGAACATTGAATTGTAAGAATTGGGTGATTAGTATAAGGGGATATTGAATGTAAGGAAAAACTTTCAAGAAAAATGAATGAAAGAATATTCATATTATCACCCAACACTTAACTATCGTAATACACATATATCTTACAGATAGAAAAGTCCAGATCAACAACGTTTAATATGTAATTGTCTAATTTCAACTGACAACATTTACAAACAACTGGTTGCTATGGATAATAACTTTCACCAAGCAAAAATTCCTTGAAAAAAATCAAGGCCCTAGGAACTATGGATTGTAACTATTGCAATCTAAACAAGTATACAAAAGCATTTGGGATTAATATTTGGATCATTTCTAGTTAACAATTAGTGAATACTACAACTTTTGAACATCGTGTTTCAGAGTTGTCAAAATCTAATGTTGACAAATTTTGAGCAATTAGATAAAATTGGGGTTAAGTGTATGGTATAGCCACCGACAGCTAGGTGGATTCCGTGAGAATGCCAGTGGAAACAATCGCTGAGAAAATTAGGAACAAAAATCAGAAAACCACAAGGATCATTTTAAATAAGAATTCTTTGTAAATAGGTATTTGATAAATGTCAATCTACTTACCCAACTATTATCTGCGCCTGGGAAAAATACTGGAAATAATGATGAGTTTGAAGTTGATGACAAACATTCACCATAAGTTCAAGAACATCCAAGTGAAAGCAATCAACCACGATCAACAGAACTGACAAGAAGTTATGAAGCTACGAAAAGACTAGTCAATGCAGGACAAGAGAGGCAAGTCAACGCAACTAAACCATACCAACTCCAGCTGCCACTCGGTCGGTTTCATTGTTTCATTGAATGTTTCAGAGATCGGAGGCTGACAGAACAGGTTCACCAACTACGCCATAACAAAATTACCAGCTAACGGCCAGTTGATTTGACGTACATTATACAAACTTTACAGTCATCAATAACTATTTTGTTGATTACGATTATAAATAAATTAAACAGCAAAAATTAGAGGAATGCTCTTTTATAAAACCACATCATCATAGAATATAGAGAAACAGTGATAATATAAGTACAAATTTAGACATATAGAACCCAGGGAAGTTTAGCTCAAAATGGCACACCGTTCGCTCACACGAACGTCATTGGATGATTGATTGGAGGAACATTTTGAAAATTGCATAACTTATTTGATACTAAAATAAATAAATAATTAATTATTATTTGTACATTCTAAGTATCACTAAACCTGTATTAGGGTGCTGGTACAGTATAGACAATACTTGGTGATAATCAACATTACAATCATACTGTGGAATAGTGATTCACGCTGCTTCAATGTGTCATACACCAATCCACAGCATGTGTTTGATTCTGCGATAGTAATAATTATTATTATCATCGATTATTGGATGCTTTACTCTGCAAGCACACTTGTGCAGACTTGACCTTCGTAAAAGTAACACACATTCTGTACTGACAGCTGATGACAGTGATAACTCTTGACTCATCGGAGACGAAATAATATTAAACTTGCAATGCCAAAAAAATGGACCAAGAATAAATAAGATAAATTAAAAATAATTATGTCTTGAATGAATCACAATTTATCACTCGAAAATCATATTTTTTGTGTTGAGGGGTTTTGGGGTCAAGCTTGAGGACTATTTCTTTTGGTAAACTGTTATATTAATTATTTTGGATTGCGAGCCGCCACTGGCGTAATGTATGAAAAATGAGAAATATTCATATCTGAATGAGATTCGAACTCAAAAGACTGCAGGAAACTAAGCCAGCCTGAGTCTTATCTATCATACACAAGTGCTCCAACCAACTGTGCCATCAGAGCCGCCATAAATGGCATAATTTTAATTTTCTTTTTCCATGGTGAATTCTTAAACTAAAGTTCAACACAAGATAACTTTCAAAGTGGGATATAAACACTCACTTTTATATTATGGTCATTTCGCACTAGTATAGTGCTTCAAGGTTGGTAGTCTACTCAATAGTAAACAACAGTTTGATCAAATAATCATCAGTGCACAATAAATATAAAAATACTCAAGAGAAATACAAAAATCTTGGATTTCTTGTTCCATAACGATCTGCGTTGTTGATATTAACTTTTTATTGTAAATTTAACGGTTTCTAGGTTTTCGAGTTATGGAAACTCATCTTCAAGGCCTTGAAGATGAGTTTCCGTAACTCGAAAACGTTCGGCCAAGTGTGAGTACAATTATTATGTATTCATAATTTAAAACTGACAGCAAGTCGTTAAATTTACAATAAAAAGTGAATAGAAATACTAAAATTGAAATAAATGCAAAAAGTCAGTCAGAACTCTTATATTTCTAATATATCTAACAACAGGAATAATTCATTTACAATGTATCACAGATTTTAATAAATAACAGAAAAGTGCGTGAAGCCATGATTCTTCTAAAAAAATAATACGAATAAACACAGGCAATATTAAAAACTTGTAGTAATAAATATGGAACTCATTAATTGTCTAAACCTAAATCATCTAATTGTAGCACCAGAATGAGAGTACTTCCATGAAGTTAGAAATTACACTATAAAAAGTCTAGTTTTAAATCAACACAACCACTTTGTTTTGCGCATTTGAAATGAAATTCTACTACTGCTACACAGAATAGAGGCGAATTTTATTATTAGAATTACCTATAAATATTTTCAGAAGAAACAAATATGAATTGCCATGAGAAAAATAAACCTGTAATAATTTGAATACACTATATGGTACATATATTATTGAGCTACGTTTCTATGCTGAATCTATTATTGGTATCAATTGTAAAACATAATCTAGGACCGCATAACATTATAGTATCAAGAAACTGTAATTTGAAATTATATTAGAAATGTCGAATCAGGAATCATATCTAGCAAACTACGTTCAAACTTGGCCTGTACTAATACAATAATGGTAGCCATAGCTACTAGAATAATACTAATATATTAGCAAAGACTAGATAATAGGCCACTTTTCTTAAGCAAATTCAACTAACTCATCACAAAATCACTGCTCCAACTTTTATAAAATACCGTATCAGACTCTTTCAGACAAAATCTTCGATGTAATATGATATTTATAGAAAATTTCACAGAGCAAAACACAAACAATTGCTCGCTCTCCATTTGTAACACTCAGTTGTACACATGGAACATCAACTCATGAAAATTACAGTCAATCTAATAATTTACAAGTGCGTGACAAGACACAAAGTTTAGAAGTGTTATAACACAATATGTCTGCATGATTAAACTTGTATGATACAAAATTGGATTTTCAGATAATATTTATAAAAGTGTAACAAAAAGACAACGTTTGGAACTGATAAAACACAATATGTCTACATAATTCAACTTCTATAATTGTTTTTACTTATTGCAAACTTAAATGAGCACAGTCACTGAAGAAATTTGAGGAAGAAGCTGGCCAATAGTAACTTATCACATTACTATAATCTACTTGTTTAACCTGACCTACCATTACTATACCTGTGGGTTTGAAGTAAACTATAGAAACCATTGGTTATTGTAATAAATTAAGATTTTTTCTAAAAAATATTAATATTGAATCTAAGTAAATAATAGAAATACAACACATGCATGTTCAAACTGGCAATGCACACTTGATTTATGTAAACAAAGGAATCTCCAATCCTTCTTCACCAGACCACAGTCCGCACATAATAAAGAACAAAACAGAGATTCTAAAGTTGGACTTGCACTATGCAACTTGTTTAATAAACTTGTGTTTTACAACAGAGTTGCGCAAAAAATTGAAAAACGCTTATAAAAATTTTACAAATTTGTGCAACAAGCGTTTTGTACAACAAAAAATCGTGTTTCACAGCAGGTTTCCCGGCCCAATTGGGAAACAAATTGGTGTTAAATAAAATTGTTGCAAATTGGTTTGCACTATAGAACTTCTTTTTAAAACATTGCCGATGGCGTGTTGCGGTTAAGGTAGTCCAGTGGGTCTCAAAATCTCATCAAGAACATACAATACCCAGACTATTGTGCTGAAAATTTATTTTTTACTTCAGTTTTGTGACAATGGAGAGGCGTCAGGGCAATGCTTTCAAATTGATTGACGGGTACAAGGATATGGTCCTTTTGTGGGACCCTACACAAAATGACTTTGAAAATAGAAATAAGCGGCGCGACGCCAGGGTCGAATTAGATACAGCGTTGAACGTTGATCCTGGCGATAGTGAGAAAAAAATTAAAAACTGATAAATCAGTTCAACCGGGAGCGTAAAAAGATATTTAAATCTGGGAGAGGCGCTGCAGAATTTGGAAAATGAACTTATTTCCAATCCTTCATGTTTTTGAAGGATAAGAGCAGATTAAAAACCGGCATGGATGGAGGATTTGATGAAGAATGCCTATCTCATGCCGTGGATTAAGGTGAAAGCTAGGTAGATATTACAGGGGTTGCACGTTAAAGATAATGAGATAATGCTAACTTCAACACTAGGGTGGAGTATAAAAAGTTAATATTTTATTTATTTTCGGAAAAGTGTACCCTTCAATGACTGTGTACAATTTAAGAAAAAAATTTCTTTATTAAATTTTCATCTCAATTTGTACCAATATCCTAATAATCGGGCAACTTTAGGCTTAATGCGCAGACTGAAACTACAACCTGAAATATTGTGTTTATTTGAGGCTTTTTTTCAATTATTTAGTGACTAGCCATCAAGGTTTTTTCATAACAAGTACATGAAAGAATATATTAAGAATTGCAAAAACAATTCAGCCAAATTCACTGCTTGAAGATGACGTTGTAAAAAGTTGAATATTTTAAGAATTTCTTTGTATGGCATATAACCACAACCATCACGCCCTCACTGCTTGAATACATCATGGCGACTAAATGTAGAATGAATGAAACATGTTGCATAAAACTGGAAAGTGATTTACATCAAATGCTCTACAAAAAATGTTGAAAAAAATGCAATGAACAAAAGTTGAAGGTTTGTAAAACAAACGTTCATCGAACAACGAAAGCTTATTAAACAAGTTGCACTGTGTAAATCCAGTTTAATAGAGGCTGAAGCGCATGCGTATAAAACTTCTTTGCTACTGCGCATTTAATCAACTGTTTCACACATGTATATGTAGCATTTAGGTCAGATAAGTTCTCTGCCTACCCACTCAAAAATATTTGATCTTGCATCAATTTGTAAAGTCGGTCGGTTATTTTGTGTTGTATGTACTTCAAGTCTTGGCTTAAAAGTGTACCCTTCAATGACTGTGTACAATTAAAGAAAAAAATTTTGTTATTCATTTTTCATCTCAATTTGTCCTAATAAAAGAAAGACTTGAAAAATCAAACATCACAGTCATCCATTCCATTTCATTCATGATCATCATTGCAATAAGGCAGTTCTATCGCACTAATAACAATAATAATGTATTGCTCAGAGATTCTCCAGAATAGTATCAAACAGCAGAAAAACTTGTAACGATTTCTGTACAATAATTATTCATGCTTATGACATTTTCATTACACATAAAAAGTTGTCAAAGTTACCGCTGGGGCTCTCAAAGGTGTGGGATACTTAAGGCCTACTGTGCTCAATTGTTTACAGTACAGTGCAGTGCGCAGTAAGCATCTTAAAAATTAAAACAACTTTTCAAGTGTTACCGTATTTAAAACAAAATTATAAAATACTTTTTATTAGATATTTCCATCCTTTATTGGATAAAATGAGGAATTCTATAACGTACAACACACATTCTATATCATTTCTATACACATTCTATAAATTAAGTTCACATTCAATAAGAATGCTGAAACCAAGATTAAGTCAATCTTTAACAGCCAGTTGCACAAAAGAAAATTAAATTTGACCACTGTAAGATGATGTCATTTGACGGAGCCAGTGCAACGACTTACCTATTGAGCTCCATAAGATGACGACATCTTACGGTGGTTAAATTAAATTTTCTTTCATACAACTGGCCGTATAAGTTGCAAATAGTAGATTATTCAAAAAAGATAATACTCTTGAGTTTATATGTCGACAAATTAGATGAAAAGTTTGAAATAGTGGTGAGGCATCTGGATTATAGAAAGTGTAGTACTAAATTACAGTAATTGTTCCTTCTGATTAATTCATTTTACTCAATAAAGGGGAAGATGAAGCATGAAAGGAACATGAGAAATCCACAGCAACAGACTTCACAACATAGATTGAAAGGTTCGGAGACTTGTAGAGTACTGGGCAACAATGCCTAGTACACCATAATTAGTAGAGGATAATATGGGGCTTCTACTCCAGAATTGAAAGTATAATTGTAATTTGGTTTGTGTTTGTGGTGTATGTTAGGCTAGGTTTGATTTGAGTTCATGTTTAAATTTTTTTGGCTTCTACTCCAGAATTGAAAGTATAATTGTGATTTAGTTTGAATTTGAGTTTTTTGTGTGTTAGGTTAGGTTTGAGTTTGAGGGATAAGTTTGGTTTTTTTTAATTTTTTTGCTTCTACTCCAGAATTGAAAGTATAATTTATTGTAATTTGGTTTGTGTGTGTGGTGAAGATGAAGCATGAAAGGAACATGAGAAATCAACAGCAACAGACTTCACAACATAGATTAAAAGGTTCGGAAACTTGTAGAGTACTGGGCAACAATGCCTAGTACACCATAGGTTAGATTTGATTTGAGTTTATGTTTGGATTTTTTTTTGGTTTCTACTCCAAAATTGAATGTGTGTGTTTGATTGATTTTTTTGGGGCTCTACTCCAGAATTGAAAGTATAATTATTGTAATTTAGTTTGGGTTTGTGTTTGAGTTTTAAAGTAGAACTATAGGATAGATTTTTTTGGAGGATGAAGCCTACATAGGTCTGAGACCTGTGCGTGGGTAATGAGTTGGATGATGGTGATTGATGAGTTGGACCTAAAATTTTAGGTGGGTTCCAAACCACCAGGAAGTGATTTTACAGTAGAGAACAGTGTCTTTTTTGCTGGCCAATCTAATCGGTCACTGTTACGAACAGGACCTACGAGAACGCAGCTTATCTCTATTTGATTGAACAGATACCTGCTATGGCTCGCGGCTATCACTTCCCTTTAAGATGTTAAGATAATATATTTTTTTGGAGTTCTACTCCAGACTTGAAAGAAATTTGTTTTTTTTTTAAATGTAGGGATAGGATAGATTGCGTTATGTTTAAGATTTTTTTGGCTTCTACTCCACAATTGAAAGTATAGTTATAGTTTGTTTGAATTTTTGGAATAGATTGGAATTAATATATCCACATATTTTTGCAATAGCTAAATTTGTTAAAATTGGCAAGCGGAGGTGTAATTGCAAACAGGTAGTAAATAGGGTTCCCCAGGATTCTGTCCCAGGCCTATCATTGTTTAAAATTTTTGTCATACATTTGTTTATACTCGGTCAGTTGCAATCAAGATGTTGGAGTGAGCGGATGGGTCGACAGCAAGACTCTGTTATTTTGACCAGTATTCTGAATGGTTCTGTAGTGTATTCGACTGTGAAATATTGTGCTTAGAGGTTAATATTACAGGTAGTACCGTATATTAAAACTATTTTTAGTTTGAATTGCCTTGACAAATCTACTTCTTGGATATTTAATATTAAATCGAACTTTTTCATTATGATAGGCACTAGATCAAAGAGTGGTTCTGTTGATGGTGGGGAGAAGAAGGGAACAGTACTGGTGAAAGGGAGTGGTGGTGCAGGCGATAGTGAAAAACAGTTGTCAACAGCTAGTGCTTTGGTCAGTGAAACAAGCACGATAGATTCTAAATAGGATCTCCTTATCAATAAACTGAGTGCTGTTCAGATGGATATAACCGCCATTAAAAATGAACAAAAGGATATTATCAAATCCATCGATCACCTGTTCGAATTGAACAATGATAATAAGGCTCATTCTGTATACAGTGTCACGGTACTTGAAACTCAGTAAATTTGATTATTAACAATAGTAATTTCATTATTTCAGTTGCACTAATCATGGAAGGTTTGACTGTTTTGAAAACAATACCAGTGGCATTAAGGAAAATTCCAATAATAATATTATAATCCTATAAAATTGTAACGTTCAACTGAGAAAGGACATTGAAAGACTTTCAACTGATAATAACAACATTAATCAGTACCTTAGGAAAAACTGTATTGATATATTGGGAGTACCATTTGTTGGAAACGAAAATTTAATTTCAATCATGAACAGAATATCTTTGACTATAGGGTTTCAGTTGAAGGACTTCATGATAGACAACTGTCATAGGCTTCCTTTAAATTCCAGTAATGAAGGTACCATGCATCCTCCCATTATAGTCAAGTTCTGTGGTTATTTCTACAAGAGTAAATTTATGAACTGTATGAGAACTAAGGGTAAGCTCACATTGGCTGATGTAAGCTGGACTGATATAAGTAAGATGATCTATGTAAATGAAACTAAGTCACCTTTTAATCGCAATCTCCTTAACCCTTTCAGTCATACTGTCCTATTCCTAGTACATCATTTATTTCGTCTTATCACACACTCTTCCCTTTAGTCGTAGCTACAAGTCATGGTGTTCTATTTATATGTCATTGTTTATCTTTATCTGGATTGTGCTTCACTCTGTTGGATGAAAAAGTAACTAAAAATAACAGTTGATTCATAGAACTGATACCAGCTGTATGGAAATGGCTGCCAACATCAAGTTTTGTTTATTTTTTTTCTGCAGTTTCAACACTTTTACAAGTAAGGAAAAAATATTGAATGCAAGGAAAAATATTGTTATAGTGGAATAAATAGCATAACCATGATATAAAACTTCCATAAAATTGTTATTAGATGTTATATATCATGCCTAGGAATAGTACACGATGACTCAAGCCTTCCTAAACAATGGAGTCACAGTGTACTATTCCTAGAACATGATCAGCTGAAGGTAAAGTGATGTGTTTTGTTCTGTTCTGTTTCATTGTTTGTTCATGTATGTTGTTCGGATCAAAGTTCTAATTCCTATTAAAAATGAATCCAAATATCAGGAGGGGCATTCGGCCTGATAAGAAAAAACTAAGTGTAGAGGAAGTTTTATCCTATTTGAATGATGGAAACTTATCAGACCTGGAAGACCTTGATGAAGACATCGAAAATGAAGTAGAAAACTTCACTAACCTCAATTCAGGTAAATATTTACATTTTTTATAAACTAATAAATATATTTATACAAATAAAATTATATAATTGGAATCAATAAAAAATAAATCAGTGTCACCACAAAATGTATTGAAATATAGCCTAATGTTGAATTGCATTTGTTATAACATAGTATGCTAATTTATTCAATAGAATAAATACCTACTTTGTTGTGGAAAATTCAATGTAATAGGGTTGTTATTGCTTTTTTTGTTTCTTTTCTCAGGAGACCACCAAGATGAGTTGGAGAATGAGTTGCTGTTTGATGAACTCCTACCAGTGCTATTTGAGGAGTCCAACTTCCATGTAATGAATAATTCTACACTCAACACACCTGAGACTGATGTTTCAACCTTATCTTCAGAGGTATCAAATAATGTATAGGCCTATTCTGACCCTGTACCTGGACCAAGTACCAGTTCTTGTGATCCTTTGCCAGCAAGAGTTGCAAAAGTGAAAGAAAGACATAATAGGAAATCTGTCAAAAATATAGCACTACACAATGTTGAGAAATCAGTGAACACTCCTGCTTTCACATGTAGTACCTTAGCTGAGTTTCAAAGAGAATATTTTTCAAAAGAGGTTTTAACAGAAAAATGCAAAATAAAATGGAGACTTATCTCAGAATTTGAAACTCCACCACTAGAACAGTTTGAAGCTGTGGAACCTGATGAAGTAGAAGATTCAATCTTACCAACTCCAGTTCAATTTTTTGAAAAATATTTCACCACAGAGCTACTTGAATCAATTGTGTATTATACAAATCTGTATGTGATTCAAAATGATGTACATCATTTCAACCCAACAAATATGACAGAAATAAAAATTTTAATAGGGATTCACTTATTGATTGGAAACACAAGCTATCCAAGAGTCAGAATGTACTGGGAAGAGAAATTTAATATCCCACTCATTTCTGAACACATGAATGTGAACAGGTTTTTCAAACTCAGGCAAAATATACATTTTGCTGATAATTCCAAACATGACCCTACCAACATTGACAGGTTTTGGAAAGTTCGCCTCCTGTTTGACACAATACGAGCTAGGTGCCAAGAGCTTCCCTTGGAAGAAAAGCTATGTGTTGATGAACAAATGGTTCCCTTCAAAGGAACACTCAATGTCAAGATGTATATTAAAAACAAACCAACAAAATGGGGCATAAAACTTTTTGTGCTTTGTGGTGAAAGTGGCCTCATGTACGATTTTCTTATTTATCAGGGATCATCTACAATATTTAGCCCAGAGTATTCTCAATTTGGCCTGGGTTGTGCAGTTGTTATGCAGCTTTCTGAACGTATTGGTGATACAAAATATGTTCAACTTTTTTTTGATAACTTCTTCAGCTCTTACTGGTTGTTCCAATGGCTGAAATCAAGAGACATTTATGCTGTTGGCACCATTCGTGTAGATCGTTTCAATAAACCACCTTTTGACCAAGATCGCGAAATAAAAAAAGTACAGAAAAGAGGTTTTATACAGCAGGTAGTAAGTGATGATGGTATAGTGCTTACCAAATGATATGACAATCAATGTGTTGTCATGGGATCAAACTACATGGGAAAAGGGAATCCAGATTCATGTGACAGATGGGATAAAAAGATGAAGAGGAAAGTAGAGGTAGAACGACCTGAAGTTGTCAAACTATATAATAGTAGTATGGGAGGCATTGATTTGATGGACTTTCTAATTTCAATTTATAGAACCTTCATTCGATCTAGGAAATGGACACTGAGAATGTTTTGCCATGCACTTGATTTATCAATTACAAACTCATGGTTGGAGTACAAGCAACATGCAACAAAACTAAAAACTCCAAAGAAGGAAATTCTAGATCTGATTCACTTCCGTTCCTATGTTGCTGAGGCCCTTATCCTGACTGGCAGTGTACCTGTGAAGAGAAGAGGCCATCCATCATCAGCAGAAGCAATGCCTCCAATGAAGAAAAAGAAAGCTCCAATAGCCAGACCAATGAACGACGTTCGTTATGATGGAATTGGACATTTTCCTGCATATATAGAGCCAAAAAACCAAGTTAGATGCAAAATGGAGAATTGCAAGGGGAAGACTTACATAATTTGTTTGAAGTGCAAGCTCAGTTTGCGCATCTCAAGTGATAAGAACTGCTTCTTGAGCTTTCACACAAAGTGATTTTTTTCAACTTTCATGTGTATTTCAAATTACTCAATATTATTTTACAGTTTTTAACAATTTTCTATTTTATATGACTAAATAAACAAAATGTGTTCAATAATATTGCTGCTAATTATTTATTGGACCTAATCTAAGTGATTTTAGATATGTTACTTTCAGGTGTGATGGGTGCTTGTAAGTCATGGTGTACTAAAAATAGGACATACCCATATTTTGAAAATGGGTAAAGATAAAATTAAAAAAAAAATTAAAAATCGTCAAAAAAATAACTTAATGAATATACAAAGTTTCAATTTTTTCTCTCAATAAATAAAAAGTCATGACTGAAAGGGTTAAAACTGCTAAAGCCATGCAAAAACAAGGGAAATTTCAATTTGTATGGTTCAAGAATGGGTGAATTTTCACCACAAAGGACTCTAACTCCACACCTATCAGCATAACCTCTAGCCAAGATTCAACATCATAGACTATCTAAAATTACTTTTGATTTTTTTTTTAAATTTTTTATTATTTTTTTTATTGAAGGTTTGTTATCATTTTTGCCTGTTTCATCTGCATTTCAGTTATTGAATGTGTAGAACTGTTTATTTTTACTTCTTTTTGATAAAAATAGTGAAATCGTTTTTGTGAAAAGGACTTTGGCTAAAGACTATTATTATGATTATTATTATTATTATTTCTTCTTTGTTCAGTTGAAATTGTGCTCTGGTCAAGTTGTGTTTTGTTTCTTTTATCAGAGCAATACTCATTTCTCTTTTAATAAGTTGCGAGTCTTGTGACAGCAGAAATCATAATCACTCCTTAAGCATTTGATGAATTTCAGTTCACCCTCATTTAAATTCTTTTTTTTTCATTTACCATGACATTTATCTTCTCTCATGCTACATTCTATTCGATTTTATTAAAACCTGTCAGGTTTTTCCTCTCAATTCTTCAGTTATTATGAAATCTATCTGTTACTATCAGAAATTTTTAATTCTCTCCAATAACATTATTTGTGATTATTCTACATGCTCTATCTCTGGTTACTTCCATGCATTTCACCTTATTTACCTAGTGGGTAATTTTAGAATGATTTATATTAACTTTTTTTTTGAGGATGAAGCCCACATAGGTCTGAAACTTGTGCGTGGGTAATGAGTTGGATGATGGTGATTTATGAGTTGGGAGTTGGACCTACAGTTTTAGGAGGGCTCCGAACCACCGGGAAGTGATTTTCAGCTGAGAACAGTGTCTTTTTTGCTGGCCAATCTAATCGGTCACAGTTACAAACAGGACCTATGAGAACGCAGCGTATCTATCTGATTGAACAGATACCTGTTCAATGTATTTTGTATTCTCTTTATTATTAATGAACCCACAGGAACTGCTTATGAATTATTTTGTATGTATCAGTACCCCATTTCAAATGGTGGAGGTTTGTAGGTCTGTGGAAGACATCACAGAGATAAACTCATGTTTTTTGACTGATTATGATAATATTACAATAATTCACCAGAATATTCGAAGTCTCAATAGGAATTTTGATTCATTTATTACATGCATTAACTGTTGGAAATCAAAACCTGATATTATAGTATTGACAGAGACGTGGCTTCAACCTTTTGATGACACGTCTCCTTTTAGGAGACATAATTTCCAAAATGGATATCCTTACATATTTTTATCACAAAATTTGAACTTGAAAGATTTTTATTGGTTAATTATCATCTCTCCACAATACCAATAATTTGATTTAATTAATTATTATGATTTTGATTATAGAATAATATTTGGTATCAAGATTTTCAATAAGTTTATATTAGAATAATAGACTTAGAGTATTTAGATTTTGAGTAATGTTTTGATTTTATTGAGGTTATTAAAAAAAATATGAATATGGAAATTGTTTGATATAAAAAATAATATGGTATCGACAGTCAATGATTATGTGACAGCCTTGAACACTTGAATATGGCGAATCTATTTTGAACTGTGCAGTGATACTGACCTAAATCAAAGAACATTATTAAATTATCAAAGGTCATTAATAAAAGACAGTTTCTGTAACACAAAAAAGGAAAAAAAATTGTATTTTATTTTCAGCAACTTGATACTATGTATGGAATTTATATGTCTGTAAACATTTTTTATTTCAGGGAGATTTTATTATGAAAATTTTTTGTATTGATATTGACATTTGTTGACAGTGCACTGAATAAAATTTTGTAATTTTTAAATAATAATGTATTGTTAGGATAGCCTAGTTTGAGTTGTGACATGGATAGTTAGTTTGGATAGATAGTAAGTTTTGGGTTATTGGTTAATTATAGGTAAATAGTTAGACTGGAAGTAATTAGACTATATTTAGATTTTAAGTTTTTCAAGTTATTATATTTAGATTGTGGATTTAATTATATTATATTTTGGATCAACACTTGGTTAAGGGAGCAACCTATCAACTTTATATTTAGTTAGGTGTTTAGATGTTTCCATACACAGGGGTGACCAAAGTAATGTTAATAGGAGTTTTACAAATTTCACTAAAATTCAGGTGGGGATTTTGAAATGTGGTCCCTAAATGGTTTTGGGCAAAAAAATGTTGATAGCCTAAAACTGTTTTGAGGAACCGCAACGATCATAAAACATTGACAGTTTGACAGAAATTGTTTCACAAGGGTAATTGCAGCTAGACCATGAAAAATAAACAGAAGTACTAACTTTAATTGGATACATTCAATTTGAAACAGGGTTACTAGGAGCTTTTATGGGGGTGCATTTGCCGACGAAATACAGACAGTTTTAGTACTCTGTGATGAGAAATTATTAGATTACGAGGGTAGCCCATGAGAAAACAGAGAAGCCACTTTTAATGGAATGCAATCGATTATGAAGTGTGGTCATCAAAGAATTTGGTTGAAGTACATTCAATCATAAAACACAGACAGTTTGACAGTATTATTGTTTGGCAACTGAACATTATTAATCACGAAGGGGAAAAAGAAGGAGGCTCCCCAAGAGAGGAGGCAGTTGGAGAACAGATTTCCTGATGAACGGATGTGTTGCTCAAATTTTGTAAGAAGACTTAAAATCCGTTTTAAGAGAATACCAGTGTGGTGCTTTGAGTCGTGAAAAAGTGTCAAACTTGGACATAAACCAATAGATTTTAATTAGGACATTGAAAGTAACCAGTTTTGTAATGAGATAAAACATTTTGTGATGACTATAAATTTAATTGAATTCAGGATTTCCACATCAAAAACATCAGGGATTTAGAGAGAAAGTATATCCAGGCAGGGGCTTTCAAGATTCCGAGGGGGTAGAGGTTATGCAGTTCTGGAAGATTAGGCTGAGAATCATAGAAGAAAGTTGCTCTCCAGGCTGTAAGAAGATCATGTTTGTGGTATGTGTACAGTGCTCCATCAGAAAAAGTGAAATGTGTGAACAAAATAATAAAAACATTATTCTTAATATTTTATGAATATGTTTGCATCCTGAATTCCATTTGATGAATTTGATTTGATCAGTGTGACCCTGAGATCAAGTAACTCTGTGCTGATGACATATTAATATTTAAATTGTTTAGCAGTTTTTGTTGCCACAATTGTTGGCATATTTTCTGACTTCAACAAAAAACCGCCTGGCACCTAAACCATCAGCAACTTTGCTTAATTAATTTTTTTTTTCATTTTTATATTTTTTATTTGTATTATGTACCCTGAGAAAAAAGCACACGTTGCAATATGCCATTTAAAACTGAACTGTATTAAAATAATTCATTCAGTTATTATATCCTGGGAAAATCCATGACAACTTTCTTCCTGAATAACATCATTACAATTTAACAGAAATTATCGAAATAGTATTTGTATTGTATTTTATAGTATTAATAGTGAAAAATATTGTCTCTGGGTAACAGATAATCAATTAACACTGTGATAGATTGATTTGACTTATTATTGTACACACTATAAAATGGACTGTATAAAAAAACATAGGGTGGTTCAATCCCTGCATGCTGGATAAAATGATATTAGATTGAAATATAATGTCTCTTGCTCACAAATATACATGTGCTCTTCACATGGGTCTCCTGTAGACTGAATTTTATGGGAGAGACCAGCCAGGACCCTATACGCTCTGCTCTCCCCACCATAGTCCCTCACAAGCACCACAAAGTATGGAACATAATCCAACAAACAATATATTATTTGTATTGTACAGTAATTGTAAAACTTAAAAAAAAATGGAATGTACATTCTGATAGGGAACTGAATAATTATATTAATGAAGATTGACTGGGACTAGAGTTCACTAAAGTTCACTGTATACAGACACAGTGGGGCTCATAAAACGTCTTGTATATTTCTGATAGCATCCATAGGGTCTCGTTTTGGATGGCATCTAGGTTTACCTGTCCTTGATGAAAGTTTCTAGTTGAAAAATTAATCCAAAATATGTTCCGAGAGCGTTTTTCAGTCTGAGTTTTTCAGTGAATTTGCATTTTGATATTAAAAATGATTCTTCAAGTCATTAGTATAATGTGTATTTGATGCACAATTAATTTATTATGAGTGGCTAATGTCATACTATCTGTGATGTATCAGGCTATTGAAACTATAACTTTGTTAAAAGTTGACACTTATTCAGCACATACAAAAGAAATATCTAGGCATATTTTCACCATCTCAAAATCTATCTGTTGATGAGAGTATGGTAGGCTATGAAGGTCGCAGTTCTTTAAAACAATATGTAATATGGGGAATATTAAGAATGTTATATTATTGAAATTTATTAGTGCTTTAGTGTTTTTTCCAGGTGCATTGAATTGATTAGAATTAAGCTGACAAATTTTCAAATATGGAAACAAGTAAACTTTGGATTACTATGTCGTCGTAATTGTGAGAGTTAATTTTTTTTAAAGAAATGACTGTCTCACAATTACCTATTTTTGCATATAAGGTTTTGCTAACTTGTATCTAAGTAGTCAAAATTATTGCAGGTTTCAGGCATTTCTGCAGTACTGAATTTTCATTTGTGATGGAATTACAATTGTATTTGGAATGCTTGAAACGTGCAATGACCTCCCTTGAAATTTTGGCGACTCTGCTGAAATTATGTTCGGTGCTCCACATGTGGTGAGGCCGGTTGGTCACCTGGAGGGGGACATAATTGACATGGAAAAGCGAGAGTTCGAATCGAGGCATGGCCGCAAGAAGAGCAGAAAAATTGTAGAAGGAGGAAGGAGCCTTGGGCTTTCTAAGTGTGGCTGCGACCCATTTAGGATGGGACGAGCGGTCAAGTCGGTGAAATTCGTTATGAATTTATTCGGTGAAAATTTGGTTAGAGTATTGAGTCAAAATCGCGGGTTTATTTTAAATTAAATTCAAAAGTTTGTTGTATGTGATATTATGGCGGGCGTTCGAAATGAAATTGTAAAACATTGATGGATCAGAAAACACTGGTGAGTGCTTAAACTTAAGTAATAAGCTCAAATTAAGACCCTATAGTTGACCGAGGCCCTCAATTTATTAAATAACTTGTTAGCCAAATATATAAGTTAGCAAAATCTTGTAGGAAATTAATGAATTAATTTATATGAAAATTTTAACTGAACATGAAATTTGTCCGAATTCTTTATGTAGAAAATAATTTTATGATATGTAATAAATATGGGTTAGATAGCACCAACTCTTTTATTTCCAAAAAATAAGTTCCTTGCTCTCTAGTTAATTCAGTTGCTAAGCCAGGTGATAGACAGGGAATATATAAAATGATCTTTGCGTTTGAGTAAACGGACCTAAAGCTCCCAACCATAGATTTGGAGTTATTGAAAGCATATACAGAGCAGTAGAGGTAGAAAATTTCCGGTTACATAATTGGTTGCAGTTCGGTGGAATTTGGCTGCAAAAATGTCGAACAGTAGATACAGGATCAATAGAAGCAAGTTTTTAGAATTTGTTTGGGAATTGGTAGAGGTTTTGGTAGAACTATTGCCATACTACGCAGGAGATGAAATTTTGGTGGAAGCCATTGAATTGTTGGCAGACTTATTGTAATTCTCGTATATGAAATAATAATTTAAAAGAGATGAAATTTCCGGTTACAAAAAATGGTGTCATATGTGTGGGTGAAGGAAGGTACTTTACGGTTACATGAGTGTGTCAGGTAAGAGTAGAAAAGTCAGCCGGTTACATAAATGGTGACGAGGTGTGGGGTTTGTCTGCAAAAATGACAAATATTCAAATGCAGGATCGATCTGTAGTATTGAGAATGAGAATGATTTCATAGATTAAGTGTAACCAACATATTGAACGAGAATAAGTTGAGAGCCACCGGTTAGTTTAACACCAATAGATGTATCTTGTAGAAACAAGAGCAGGAACATGGAACGAAATTTTGATTGTGAAAACTTGATGAAGTCTAGGTTGGAGCTAAGTTTCCAAATAATAATAAAAAAAATAAATAGGATTGGACATATGAAATAGTAAATTACTTTTTAGAATATGAAAATGAGATTAAGTTGTTGATTCAATGGCCTTATAGCAATTAGAAAACGTATATCTATTTCAAATTGAATAATGCTAATTTTGAGGTAATTTTGAAAGTTGAATAAATTTGATTCAGTAGTTGAATGGTATTTAAAAAAAATCAGTAACAAGTTGAAACTGAAAAATGAATTGTATTGTTCAAGAATTAATTGTTGTAAGGAATGTAATTTGATAATTCGTTGTAATTTTATTAGAGTGAGAAAGAAAAATGAGAAAAATATATTTTTTTAGCTTTAAATGGAAATTGTGCCAGAATTGAAATAGAACGTGTTATGAGGCATTCAATGACCGCGAAAACTGGCAAATACGCACCAGAATGACAAAATAATATAGAGTGCATTGCTTCAATAAATAGTAAACGATTGATTAATTTTATTTCAAAGGAAATGTTTGTGCATATTGATAAATTAAGGTTTGTGATAGAAAGGAAGTTCAAGGATGTTTTGAGTTTGATGATCTCAGTTGTTAGAAGTAACATTGTATGAGTTGTAAGATTGGATAAGTAGTGATGATTATGATGAAGGGATGATAAGAGTCTGTCCTACTGTTTCTGATGACTCAATATTGCGGCTGGGTCGAGTAGGTTGTATTTATTGGGAAGTTGGATCAGTTGGGACAGAAAAAGGTCATAAGGTAAAATGGATTCAGATGTGAATCATTAAAATAGTGTACTCAGCGGGTTAGAAAATCACGATTTGCACTGGAATCAGGAATTTCAGTGGGGTAGTACAGTGGGCGTACTGTTATTACCGAGTTTTGGATTATGTCACTCAGCGGAACTGAGGGAATTGTGATTGCACTGAAATCGGGTATTTCAGGGGTATAACACAGTGAGCGTACTGGTGTTATTGAGAGTATGGATCGGGTATCCATGGGTAGTTTAGATAATTCTTATTTCCAAGATAAGTTCTACTATTTTATATAGCGGCTAAGGCGGCAATAGTGAACGAACCTGGAATAAGTAGGATATAGCTGATTTAGAATTGTGTGTTGAAAATAAGAGAGAAGAACTGTGTAATTGTGTAATGACCAACGAAATAAGAAAGTGAGAGAAAATATGTGATGAATAGAGAGAGAAGGTTGAGACGGATAATCCTTAAGACTGCACAGCTGAGTAGGCACAAGTGAAAACAATGGAAATTAACGTAAACAGTGTAGATACTGGTGAATATTATCATTTTTTGTCGTGAAAGAAGAGTGGATGGTGAAATAGGAGAGAACAAATTATGGGAGGAAGCATAGTGGCAAAGAGGCTATGGAAAAGCGATTGGAAAAATAGTCGAAAATATAATAATACAATGGAAAATTATGGCCTTGAACTTGAATGAAAATAACATTGAAACTCCCTATACTGATGATTCATTCTGATTGATTATTATTAAATGAATCTAGCCCGTATTATATATTAGAATGCTACAATTGAGAATAATGCAACGTTGCAAGCTAGATTGTTATTGTTCTATAGTTTTTATCAAGAGATAGGATACTCATGATTATTTTGATTTTGCATTGATAATAATAGATAGTACTTATCAATTTAATTTCGTTACTGAATTGATAATAATCAGGTTACTATGACTAAAGAAGTGACAAGATTTTGAGATTAAGATAGTCTTCTAGGGGAAATGAAATTATTGCTAGGGGAAATGAAATTATTGCTAGGTCTACTGTACTTGAAAATTTGAAGAATTATGTGACTATTGAAAATTGTTTTTGAATACCTAGATATTGTTGATGATTGTTTAATAAATGGATACAGTAGGTTTAATTGATTTTGTGAAGGTCTCAGTCAATTCTATCTAATGAGCTAGAGTTAATTTTTTTCTGGGACTGGCACATCCCAATGTGATTCCTCTGACAATAGTGAGTAAATTGTGAGTGTTATGCAAGTTACCAGGAGTAAGGTGACTTCAGTTGAGTCAAAACCCTTCCTGAGTCATCAGGACCAGGTACACCGTTTGTCTCCAAGGAGATCCTGAGAGAATGTGAGTGGGGGCTATTTCACCTATGCCCAACTCTCACTCCAGTCGTCAAGCTACAAAATCATCACTGCTGCTGCTGTAGCCCCTGTTCCTGGGGGTTCATCGAGACCAGCACTCTTTTGGATGCTGATCTTCCTCATGCTGAGGCCGGAGTTTCAACTAGCTGACTGGTTCCCAACTGCCAGATCCGACCTACGGCTGTAAAAACGGTTAAACTAAGATCTACCATCACGCTATCTGAGAGGCAACTGCCGGGTGCCCTTCCTCAACCAACATCTGATGCCTGTCCAGGAGATGTATCCTGATGGGACGACAGGGTCTAGCCCTGGCATAGCTGATGCTGCGCATTCCAACGTCGAGACCGAGTGGAGAGATGGAGTGTCAAGTGTCCAGTGTACAGAAAATTGCTAGTGATCAGTGACAAAGAAAAATTAAGTGTTAACGTCCTTGTTTAGAGGAGGGGTTAATGTAATATGGGGAATATTAAGAATGTTATATTATTGAAATTTATTAGTGCTTTAGTGTTTTTTCCAGGTGCACTGAACTGATTAGAATTAAGCTGACAAATTTTCAAATATGGACTCAAGTGAACTTTGGATTGCTACGTCATCGTAATTGTGAAAGAGTTAATTTTTTTTAAAGAAATGGCTGTTTACCAATTACCTATTTTTGCATATAAGGTTTTGCTAACTTGTATCTAAGTAGTCAAAATTATTGCAGGTTTCAGGCATTTCTGCAGTACTGAATTTTCATTTGTGATGGAATTACAATTGTATTTGGAATGCTTGAAACATGCAATGACCTCCCTTGAAATTTTGGCGACTCTGCTGAAATTATGTTCGGTGCTCCACACGTGGTGAGGCCGGTTGGTCACCTGGAGGGGGACATAATTGAAGTGGAAAAGCGAGAGTTTGAATCGAGGCGTGGCCGCAAGAAGAGCAGAAAAATTGTAGAAGGAGGAAGGAGCCTTGGGCTTTCTAAGTGTGGCTGTGGCCCATTTAGGATGGGACGAGTGGTCAAGTCGGTGAAATTCGTTATGAATTTATTCGGTGAAAATTTGGTTAGAGTATTGAGTCAAAATCGCGGGTTTATTTTAAATTAAATTCAAAAGTTTGTTGTATGTGATATTGTGTCATAAGTAATCCTACAATGACAGCATATGCTAGCTCATTCCGAAATCAGAGATCTGAAAGATCATTCGAAATTGAGAGTGCAGCCAGACCCAATGCGTCTCTAATGCAGAAGAGCGCTCAACCAGAAGCACCAAAAAGAGCTGTACTGCATACAATGGAGGATCCTGAGAAGCTAATCAAGAAATTATTTACAATGTATCCAAGGGATATTTCTGAATATGAACAAGATCTCGTGCACCCAAGTTTGAATGAAAGTCATAAGCAACTTGTGAAGGCTGCACTCCAAAGTATAAATGATATATCACATTTCTCCTTGAAGAAACAGCTGCTGTCAAAAGGTCCTGAAGAAGGAGGTTTCTATACAAACATATACAATCTTAAGAAAGCCACTACAACCAAAGAGAGCTTACATCTTTTGCTAAAGATTCTTGACTATTACGGTAACAAATGATTTATCATTTCTCTACACCTCAATATGAGCTTAAAATCAAAGTGCCTACAACCATACCTTTTTACCTTAAACTAAGAGATTATATTCCAAAGAATAACTAATTAAACTTAGAGATTATGGCGGGCGTTCGAAATGAAATTGTAAAACATTGATGGATCAGAAAACACTGGTGAGTGCCTAAACTTAAGTAATAAGCTCAAATTAAGACCCTATAGTTGACCAAGGCCCTCAATTTATTAAATAACTGAAGTGCTAAGAATAACTGAATAACTGAATAACTAAATAACTGAATAACTAAGCCAAATATATAAGTTAGCAAAATCTTGTACGAAATTAATTAATTAATTTATATTAAAATTTTAACTGAACATGAAATTTGTCTGAATTCTTTATGTAGAAAATAATTTTATGATATGTAATAAATATGGGTTAGATAGCACCAACTCTTTTATTTCCAAAAAATAAGTTCCTTGCTCTCTAGTTAATTCAGTTGCTAAGCCAGGTGATAGACAGGGAATATATAAAATGATCTTTGCGTTTGAGTAAACGGACCTAAAGCTCCCAACCATAGATTTGGAGTTATTGAAAGCATATACAGAGCAGTAGAGGTAGAAAATTTCCGGTTACATAATTGGTGGCAGTTTGGTGGAATTTGGCTGCAAAAATGTCGAACAGTAGATACAGGATCAATAGATGCAAGTTTTTAGAATTTGTTTGGGAATTGGTAGAGGTTTTGGTAGAACTATTGCCATACTACGCAGGAGATGAAATTTTGGTGGAAGCCATTGAATTGTTGGCAGACTTATTGTAATTCTCGTATATGAAATAATAATTTAAAAGAGATTAAATTTCCGGTTACAAAAAAATGGTGTCATATGTGTGGGTGAAGGAAGGTACTTTACGGTTACATGAGTGGTGTCAGGTAAGAGTAGAAAAGTCAGCCGGTTACAAATACATGCCCCAAAAACCCACAAGAAGAGGCTTCAAAGTTTTGATATGTGCCTGCTCATCAACAAGATTCATAATTACTTTTGAAGTTTATACAGGGAAGAAACTGAATGGTGACACAACTCTGGGCCTTGGTGAGCATGTAGTCATAGCCCTTACCTCATCATTTATTGATCAATGCCACTAATAGGTGTTCAATAAGGGACACATCTTCAGTTTGGATCACTCCTGGTGAATCAAATTATAAGTGATCACTGTTCAAGGAAGAGAAGAGGATTTGCTTCTATGGATGGGAGAGCAAGGAAAAGAAACAATCCTTCAGGATGTTTGAAAATTGAGAAAACTGTCCAATTATCAAATGTTGGCAACCACCTTCCAGAGAAAATTGGAACATATAGAAGGTGTGCCCATTGCTCCATGAAGGCAAAGGAGAAATGGAGCAACAAGATTTGCAGTACATGCAAAAAGGCTTTGTGCAAATTATGCTTCAAGCCATTTCACTCATCATAATAAAGTTGTAAATGAACAGCATTCATTTTTTTCCATTTCATTCAGTAAATAGTACCTACTTGTAATATTATAGTTTATAATAAAATGAATTTTTCGAATCTATCAAGATGAGTATTTATACTTTTATTATATATTTTTAATTAATTCAGGTATTTCTATCTGCTGAATAATGAGTTCTATTTCAATTTTTGATAAATGTAAAATAATTATCCCAATGAATTGTGATGGAATGCACCATTCTTTCAGCTTCAATGGGATAATAATTTCCCACCTTGGATATCCATGAAAATGCAAGAAATCGCTGGGATGATGGAATCATTGTAAAAAGTAAAGCATAATGAACATATTTCATCATTAGAATACCAAGATTTGCATACCCCAGTATTTTGCCACTTAAAGGGTTAAATCTCATAGAATTTGTATGGGCTGAGGTCAAACAGTTCATAAGGACAAATAACTTAACTGGAGACATCTTTATTTCAAGACCTCAAAACATTAGTTTCATCAGGACTAGAATTTGTAACATCTCATGACTGAAATGGCTAATGTAATCATGTGATTATGTATATTGTATTGATTGTATTTTTTATGATTTAATTAGTAGATCACTAGTGTTCCTCACTGATGTCTGGCTGACTATCACCTCATGTTGTGGGTGAGCCTTTTTTGACAGTGGTGGAGGAGCTGTTCCACCAAGAGGGGAAGTTGTAGGGAGCTGTGTTTTGGCTCATTTTTTAGTGTTTTAGAGGTTAGTTTGTGGGAGTGTGATTAAACTAGAGTAAGTTTGAAATTATTCACTATACTGCTAAATATTTACTATGGTTTAACTATAACTCTTGTGGTGAAAGTGTTTCTATTCAAACATTTACTTGAGTCTTTTGTGACAAGGAGTATGTTTTCAAAGTTTCAAAACATTGCTTCAGCACCATTTGGGTGCAATCCATGAGTCAAAAGAAGAAAAGTACAAATGTGACATTTGTTCCTATAAAGGTTACTGCAAGGACAGCTTGAAAAGGCACATATTGAAAGTTCACAAAAACACCTCTAAGAAATCAACACCTAACCTAACCTAACCTGACAAGGCAATCAATTCTGTAAAAAAAGTAATCAAGAAGTATTTTATTGAAAATCACTTGTCAAAAAAAATTTCTGCAATGAGGATTTGATCCACCAACCTCTGAATTGGTAAGCAAGGATTCATCCACTGAGCCACAAGATTGTGGAGATAGATGTTACTATAGAGTGTCTGAATGGTGGATGAGAATGAACATGCCAAGTGAACAGTTCCCCAACCACTGTCAAAAAACAGGCTCCCCCCCCCACCATTATTGAAAAAGGCTCACCTGCAACATGAGGTGATAGTCAGCTAGACATCACTGTATTCTTCCAGATTCATTTATTAAAAAACATAATTTTTCTTCATATTCCCACCTTCTTTACAAGAAATTAAATTGAATTATTTTTTTATTTATTCAATTAAAAAAATGTATAAATGATCAAGACACTTTAAAAGTTTTCAAAAAGGCTAATGCAATCATGTGATTAAAATCAAAGAGGAATATTGGGTCAGAGATGCTGTAGTGGAAGATTTGATTGACACTGTGCAGATGAAAGTGCCTTCTTCTTGAAACCATCTAATAATCATGTACTTGCTTTGAAAGGTGATAAAGACATCTACCAGCAAGTAAGCTCTTATGAGAAAGTATGTGCTACAGTTCTCATATGTGGAAATGCTGCTGTTTTTAAATATGAAAGAATGCCAAATGACATAATTTCAAATGTTCCATTGTCTTGGGGACTACATAAATCTGACAGTGGTTGGATGAATGGCCAATTTTTCTACCAATATGTGACTAATGTATTCCATCCCTGCTTGGTCAGCAATCACATTCCACTACCCATAATTTTGTTTGTTAATGGCCACCAGTCCCACTTAACACTACAGACTAGTAAATTTTGCAATGATAAAGAGCTTGTATCATTGGCCTTGTACCTAAATGCAACCTATCTCATCCAACCAATGGACGTATCTGTATTCAAATCAATGAAAACACACTGGAGGGAGGTGGTACATGGTTGGAGGCTTACTTCAGACAAGTCAGAATTGAAAAAGAAAGATTTTTGTTTTCTGCTCAAAAAATCCTTGATGATAAAATAATGCCAACAATAATTCAAAATGGGTTCAGAAAAAGTGGGTTATTGCCTTGGAATCCATCACTGGAAACTTTGGAAAGAAAGATAAAAGAATATGCAGAATCTGAGAAGGCAAGAGTAAGTAAAAGTGATCTAAACATTGCTTTGAATGTGATTGAGAATTATTTAGGTAAAGAAAAGATCACAACTTTTAATAGTGGTCCTAAGTGGACTGGTGCTACTGAAGATAAACCTCTGTTTGATTTATGGAACCAGATAAAAAATGTTGCTCCAAAAAAAACTGATAATCACCCACCAGCACAAGACAAGGAGAGATATGGTCCAGATGCTGACTTCCAAACATCTGTGGAATGTGACACAAGATTCTTATTCAATTTTCTTATTAAGGAATGTGAAAATGATTCAAATGTACGAATTTAACCAGGGAAACTGCACCACTGTGATGCAGTTCTTTTTCAACATCTGGTGAACAGGAAAATGACATCAGATGACATAAAATGACATAACATTTATACAAGCCAATACACAGTTTGTATTCCAAAGCCAAATTCTACTTAATTTATGCTATGTTGCTGCCAGCTTGTTCAAATCTCAGATTGTAATCAATCAGTGGAATAAGATTTCATTCTTGTATTCACCATGTTTTGTACCATTTGACTTGACTTCATGTCAGAGGCAGTCAAGAGTCAAGTCATCTTGAGTCAAGTTCATGAGTAAGTTGTTGACTAAAAGTAACAAAGCTTTATGAAAGTGATCAGCATGGAAATGAATTTTGTTCATGTTTGTTCATTTATTGCAGAGATTTATAAGCTTTTCATGCTTATGAAATAATGTACAACAATGAATGATATTCTTAAAGCCATGGGATTGCATCCTCCAGACTCAAAAGTGAAAACAAAAGGTTAGTACCAAGTTAAAAATAGAAGCTAGTTTCAAGAGTTTAAAATGAATCTTCCAGTTTTTGTAGTAAATTTGTCTAAATAACTTACATCTCTAGGTTTTCAGGTTAGGTTTTGAATGTTCTACCTACTACCAGTAAAATGGAATAAAATATGATGTTATCTTCAAAAACATTCTACATATTGGCCAAATGTCTTCCATAGATGTATTCCTATTTAAAATCTCTTATATTACATTCAATAGTTTTTGAAGACTTGAGTTTAGCCCAATTACAGTAACTTAGTAGCAAAGCTACTGTAATGAGGTTGATACATAAATTTCTTACACAGAGTAACTTACTTGTTTTATTTATTACTATAACATGTGGAAATGAAGTTGTTACATTTTTAATAAGTTAAATTTGTTGTTGATTGTTTAAACTGGTTGATGCTTAGCCTACTGTTGGTTGGGTCTTGATACTTTTTCTGTGAATAATTAATTATGATGAGTTCCTTTTATCATTTCTCAAAATGAAATATATTTTAACAAGTATAAAAAGTGTAGAGAATCAATAAAATGTGGATTTTAAGGTTTAGCACTGTAGGAAAATAGGGTAGGTACTGCACTACCATCTACTCATCAGGTTATCTAGAAGTATTTCCTATTACAAATAAATAATATAGGCTATATTAAATGGTAATTTGCTAATTCTGATCTCAATAAATAAGATCAATTCTTTAATTCACAACTTGTAATGATTATTGTAATTTATTCCAGAATGTGTAAGGAAAGTTCTGTTCCCAACAGATGACAAGATGATTCCTGAAAAAAAGTCCTTGACTGGCTAGTTCATAACAAAGTGAGTGATTTATAGCTTATTCTAATGTCAATAAATATTTCTTTGTAATAAACCGATTCAACAGAGTATCAACAGAACCACCATTTGGAAAATAGATTGATTGAGGAAGAGTTGGGCTATAATATGCTCATTGAGTTTCAAATGAAGTAATTACTCATTACTACTATGGTAATTACTATTGTAGACCCACAGTTTAAAAGAACACAAAAGATGCTTAACTGTGGCCACTACTAGTGCATTTACCATATGCACTAACGTTAATTCAACTCAGTTATAATATTTTTCAGATGTTAATTTTATTATTGTTGTTGTTAAGGCCCTTCATTCATAGAGTGTTCACTATGACTATATTTTATATATTTTCATCCACATATCGATTCATATATGGATGAAATAATAAGAGTTGGCACCACTGAAGTTTAAAGGTCTACCAATCCATATTGGCAACAATAATGCAATATATGAACAACAATGATCAACAATCAACAGTAGCTTGTTAGCTTCAAGACAGAAATGATCAAGTTACTTAACATTTTCAGTGGATCTACTGTGCTTTTATCTAATGAAGAGTTGCATGTTTTGTATACAACATACTCTCCACCTAAATGTACCTTGAGAACATTTACTTGAAACTATAAAATAAGACCTAGAAATGATTATGTCAATGTAATGAGTATATGGGAGGGGTCAATATTGCAGACCATTATATTGCCTCCTACTCATTTACTAGAAAATCTATCAAATGGTGGCAAAAAGTGTTTTTATGGATTTTGGAAGAAGCTGTAGTAAACTCACTCATTTTGTGCAACACAAGCAGATCACTTGGTATGAAAAAATGTGACAAAGAATGTTTAGGAAGAAGCTTATTGAATAATTTTTATATAATGTCAGAAATACAAAAAAGCGAGGACAGCCTTCTGCATCCCAAGAAGATGAAAGCATCAATGGAAAACTACATGTTCCAGAATTTTTAGATGCAAGGAAATCCAAAGACTGTGCAGTGTGCATCAAAAGGTCAGGCCAAGGAAAGAGAAGAAGAAGACTGTACTGTGGAACATGCCCATCATCAATCTTGGTGAGGATGAAATCAGTGACAGTTCACTAGCAGAGTGTGACAGTAGTTCTGAAGACAAAAGTTGTGAGGATTTGTTCTTTGAAGACTTTCATCCCTTAGTATTTGAAGAATATTAAGTCAAATTATCATTAGCCTCCATAGCAGAGGTGGCTACTCAGGGGAAGGATGTGAAGGGCCATTCACCAGTGTATTCTCATCATTTAAAAAAAAATTATATCATTTGATTTACTGTATGAGAAAAATATTTTTGAAAACTAAGATTATATTTATATTTTTCTTTTTAAATTTGAATAATTCTATTACACTTCTAAAATTGAAACAAAATTCCTCAATACTATACAATATTAGTATATGCTTTCAAATAGGAGCACTCTGCACTGTATGACTGCTGTCTGAGCCATGGCCAGGCTCAGTCAGCTAGATTGGCCAAGTGAAGGTGTTTTAGTTGACTCTGAAATCCCTTCACATAAACTGGGGAAGGAAGCATGTGTTTTGAATGGTATGTTCTTTTCAGAATAGCAAAAAAATGCTGTGAAGGAGTCTCACTAAGTTCTTCACTCACAATCTCTTTCTAGGAGCGCTAGAAGTAGCCAATTCTGGTCTTGCCTGCAGCCAGCACATAACCTCAAATTATCTCTATAAAAATGTTCAATTTATTTAACAACAATGAAAAACATATAGTGTCCTTTCAAACCAATGAGGTAATGTGGAATACTTATACTTTGATTCAGTAATTAACTTATTTCTAGAAAGTATTTATAATGTTGAAAGGTTAAAGCTCTTTAGTAAAATTTCAGTAATGTAGGGTACTGGAGGGTAATGTAGGATACATCAGTTAAACAAATCAGTGTTTAGGCTATGCAGTGTGATATATATTAGTAATTAGCTGAAGGTACTGTAATTAATGCACTAAATGAAATCAATCAATACAATTAACTAGTTATCAACTTTTTATAAGTTGAGAGGATGCAGTGTTTCAGATTCAGTGCTAGATTGCTTAATTTAGTGTTGATAACTTATTCTAATGAAAATTCCTTTGACATTAGGTGAAGTCTGACTTGATTCAGGACTTGTTTGTTAAGATGGTCATTTTGTAGAATTATTATGTATTCTATTTTGCTTGTACTGAATAATTGATCCTAATGAAATAGTAATAGAACAATGAAATGAAGAGCTTCCAAACAAGAACAAGGAGGCCAATCAAATACCAAACAATCATACTTCTGACTTAAAAATACATAACTGCTTCAATTTATCAATAATTGTTCAACACAAAAGAATTCTCTGATGTTTAATCTAAAAGAAAATATCAACACAATTTATTTGCTGCCTTCTGGAAGTTGAGGAAAATAATAAAGTATATGTGGACATGTTAAACCTTTTTGTGCAGCAAATTCTCAAATTGAGCAAGAGCTCATACAAATATTAAAGGAAATACTAGCTAACAACCTCCAAGTGGTAAGAAGAACATCTAAGAGTGTGGAGATCCAAACCCACTACTGTCAATCATGGACAACATTTCTCATTAATTCCCAATAAGTTTAGATAGGAGGAAGGCCATTATTAAATAAGGGGTGCCATGTGAACACTTGTGTACAAGCGTTGACAACCATCATCATTACCAAATACTTAGTGGAATGTCAGCAATAGACTGGTGGATAGAGGAAGCCAAATTACCCAATAGAGAACAGATAGCTTTCATCAACATACTATATTCACTGCCAAGGCAGGAGGCAAGAATTTGGAGATGGCAGAGTTAGATTTGCCCCTGTTGTCATAAGCAAGCATGTAGTATCTACCAGGGCTATAATAGCTATGATACCCTGGGGAATTCAGGAACATGTGATCTTACAAACTTCATTGCCTGATTTTTGTATAAGATAGCCTATGTAGCTTCTTGTCCTGAGTTCAAAAATATTGTTAGAGAAATCATAAATTCTACATTGTCCACTAAAATGAATTTCATGCAGCAGGTAAGAATCATATTACAACATCTTGACAACAAACCCAGGATGCAACCAATGACCAGTGGAACATCCAATGCTACAGGGATTTTTCATTATGCTATCTCTCAAGACAGATTCGTCATAAGAAACATAACATTTCCATTACAATGACAACAAGGAGACTTTGCAAATCTTGGTGGGTGTATTTCAGGCCTGGCAACTCATATTTAAAATGGGGTACACCATAGATGAAGTCACCAATGCAGCTCATGTGGTTAGGATTGATGATCACATGATTATTGATGTACTGGACAACTGGGGTCAGGCCTGGGTTTAGGGTGAATAGCGCCCTGGGCTATAACACACAGCTTTGCGCCCACCCCCCCTTTGAGAAATCTGAGGATATGGAATAGCAAAAGCAATAAGGCCACCAAAGTTGTGTGCTGAGATTTAAAGATTAATACAATACCAAAAAATTTATGTTAGAAGATAGTAAGTACTGTGATAAACTTTTCATTGAAGCCTTGTGAATTTGAGTTTTGCATGGCAATCAAAACTGTCCTTGTCCTGTCCAGAGTTTGCTGGCCGGTTCAATTTCATTTGATTGCCTTTTTTTATAGAATTGGAGGCCTTCCCCAAATGATGTGCTTACTATTGAAAACTGGACCCACACTTGACACTAATCTTGTTGAATTTTAACAAATTCACAGAAAAACTTGACATTCAGCATTTATACATTTGCTTGAAACCCGCTTACAGTTGTTGGCCAAGGGTCAGTAGTAGAAAAGCTTCAGCTTTTTCATGAGTAAAAATGGCCCAAAATTTATTCTTGTGAAATGTATGAGTGGTACATTTTCTCTTATATCTACTGTTCCCTGCTTGTATTTCATAAATGTCAGAGTCCAATGTTCAGATAAACCATATTTTAATTGAAAATTAGTTTGTAGGTTAGTGACTTGTTTTTTGTTTTCAGTATTTCAAATTCTAATAAAATTGTATTTTCATAGTATATGAGCTCTAGTAAAGAAATAAATTTGAATAAACCTTAATAAACAAATTCAAGTACAGATTTCTTTCTTAATTTTGTTTGGGCGAATGTTTTAAGAATCTCAGAAAAATCAGTTTTAAGAGTAATATCATGTTTAGAGCACATTAACACCAATGCATTCAGTTTCTCCTCTCAAAGAGTTGATCTCTTGGCACTTTTTACTCTAGATAGAACAGACAACCCTCTTTCAGCAGAGCAGTGACCAGAAGAGTCAGGAAAATTCTCGGTGCTACTTTGAGATTGGGCAAAGTGGCAGCTCATTACATCTTATGTACTGATAAACCTCAGGTATGGTCTTCATGCCTTCCATTTCAACATACATTTTGAAATGAGAACACTCATTTATGAATTCTTCATTAATATCCTCCAAATAACACTTTACCAACTTTGTTGCAGCCTTTGCTATAGATTCATTTGAAGATTCTTCAGATAACAGAAGTGACAAAATTTCAAATCGGTCCAATAACATTTCATAAGATTTAAAAAAAAAGAATCAAAATTCTGAATCAAATATTGATTTTCTCTAGAGTGGAATATTACAACTAAGCTAATAAAAAATATTTAAAAAAATTGGAAATTTGGCACCCCCAAATATTTTGCACCCTGGGCTATAGCCCAGTCAACCCATTTATAAAGTGGGGCCTGACTGGGGTGACCATAGCCAAGCTCCTACACAATTCCTTCACTGCCTTCTTGGTGTAGTGAAAAACAGAATATTTCACAATATCAAACGGATACTCATGTATCATTTATCCCACATATATCCTGTAGAACCATGATTTTGGTGCATGTCCACCCACTCATTGGTACACTAAGTCATGGCCACCCATGATTGATGGGTACCCCCACCAATGAATTCCCCATATTTGATATAAAGATCTTAGAGAGAGAGCTTGTGGGGAATAGCTTTCCTTAGTGCTTTTGCAAACAGCAACAGTGAGTAGTTTTCGAACCTGAGACCAAAGCTACTGGAGGGGACACTGCCATGCAACTCCGAGGAGGCCTTTCCTAGTTCCTAGTGCACCAACATGTAAGTTACAAGTTATTCAGTAAACTTCAACTCTAAGATAATCTTGTCCTTGTTTCTTTGATTCCTTTTCCACAATGGTGAGACTAATCCAAGTGGACATCACCTTAGGCTGTAAGGCAATGGTCTACATTGAGATAAATATTGATGATATTGATGAATAACTCCATATGTGGGGTCCAATTCAATCCCATACCATCAAAAGCACCATTGATATTAAGACACTACAACTGGAGGATACAAATATAAATCATATTCAGGTGTTGAAACTGTACATTTTTGTTATCAAGGCACCATAGGTCAGTTCGTTAGGGACTCTTCCACTATCATAAAGATAATAATGAATGAGACCAACCCTGTGCAAGCAGGACATGTAATATCTTGCATCACAATATATTGCAAATGGAACTTTCAAAAATTCTGCTCAAAAAACAAGGGTAACCATTGAACAAGACATTTACACTCGAGTTTCACAAAATCCCCATAGGTTCCTAATGCTACAAACTTTAACATAGAATTTCGTTCCCCTGCCTCATATTTTTATAGTTACTGTTGTAAATGAAACATTTAATTAAAATTACAAGTGATCTAAAAAAATGAATACATAAGTAAACACATACAGCAGCAGCATTTCATAAGTTAATGAAGAAGACTGATTCTATTACACTGTGTTTTGATTTTACAACAAATACAACCCCTGCCTAAATCTCCCATACAAGAAGCATACTACCCAAGACAAGTGGGCTTGTATTGTTTGTGCATTGTTAGAATAGATGGAAAAGACCTGACTTTTTACTTGTGGACAGAAGACCAAGCTGGGAAGGGCTCCACTGAAGTTTCCTCTGCACTTTTAAAGCATTTGGAGGATATCTTGAACTACCTGAAAGTGTTAAACAAAGCAGACTATTTTGTGATGGATGTGGAGCACAAAACAAAAATAATTTTATTTTGCATAGGTGTATGTCTTGTTGAAAACAAACTCTAATGTTAAGACTATTCAAGTTACATACCCAGTCTGAGGCCACAGCTTTTTGCCTACAGACTATGTATTTGGTCAGGTTGAGAAGCTTCTGAGGAAACTATCAACTATCATCCACAATGAGAATTACATTGATCAGTTGGAGCTCCTTAATTGCTTGGAGAAAACTGGAAACTGGCTGCTTTCAAACATCTGACTGGAGTTTCAGATTTCAAACAATTATGATAAAAGTAGAAGATGTTAACCAGAAGAAAATGCTGCTAGTGAAAGCCTTATTGAATTTCATGTTCAAGTCTGATGTGGAACCATGGCAAAACCTTCAGAGAAAAGGTTGGACTGTCAAGAGATGTGCTAAAACAGTTACCACTTGTTCATAACCTATCTTTGGCCAAAAAGAAAGATGTTGATCAGCTTTTTCAACAAATCTTTGGAGAGGATTGGAATAGTGGTGATACCTTCAAATCGTATACAAATATTGTAACAAATAATACTCATATCACAGATAAGGAAAACAATGCTGATGAAGAGTGTAACTGTTTGGAGGAAGACACAGGTCTTCACATTTGATTTTTTTGTGCATCTCAGCTCTCGTTTACCAAGAAATAGGAAATTCAAAACATTCATTGATAACAGGTTCACCTTTCATGCTTTATTAGTGAAATTGAAAGAGAAAGCCTTACTTTGTATTGGAACAGTTAGAATAAACCAGCTTCATAATGTATAATTTTTTCAGATAAAGATTTTAAAAACGAAGGAAGAGGAACCCATGAAGTATATACACTGATGAACAAAACAATGTAACAACAGTGAAATGGTTTGACAATAAATGTGTTCTTGCATCAATGCACTATACCATGTCACCCATTCAAGAAGATCAGAGATGGAGTACAAGAAAAACAAAGACTCAATGTTCCAGAAATGCTCTGACCCCTTGATGCAATTGGTTCATAACCATGAAGTTGCTGGTGTTAGGACTTTCCTGTATAAGGTGGCACAACATGCAGCTGATACCCTTGGTCTAGATTTTGACAGAGAGAGGGAAGAGGTGGTTCAACCTTCCCGCCTTAGGGCTCAAATAAAGGCTGCTGAGAGTAAGGTTCTTCTCCAGCAGCACAAGGACAAATCCTTGCATGGTGTTTTTTATGAACATGTTGAGGAGCAGGGATTGTCCAAGGAGCTGACTTTTGCATTCTTGAAGTCAGCAGACCTAAAATCTGAGACTGAGGGGTTCATATTGGCATGCCAAGATGGTGTTATCAACACCTTGTCTTACTGTAGTAGGGTGATGCATATGAATGTGCCTAATGTTAACTGCAGGGTGTGTCATAAGACACCAGAGACCCTCATGCACATATTGTCAGCCTGTTCTGTGCATGCGACCACAGGCTACATTCATAGGCACAATGCTGCCCTTAGAGTGCTCTACTACCACCTAAGACACTCATATGGTATAGACAGAACACCATTGCTGCCTTATGTCCCAGGAGAGATTGAGTCTGTTGTGGAGAATGAGAAGTGCTGTATTTACTGGAATTATTCATTCTCCACCACCAGGCTTCTAACAGCTACCAAGCCTGATGTTGTCCTCCTCAATGCAAAGGCAATCTATGTTATTGAGTTTTCAGCACCTGCTGAATGCAACATAGCTGCAAAAGAGGAGGACAAATGGACCAAGTATCAAGAGCTATTGGTGGAGCTGCACAAGCTGAACCCAGGCTTCTCTGTTAAGCTAGTTGTGCTGATAATTGGTGTCCTAGGTGGGGTATGCCCAACACTGCTTTCAAATTTAAAATCAATTCTGGCTTGTGAAAAAAGTGCCTTTTCACTGATAAGCCAAATGCAGAAGGCAGTTATCTTGGGCTCTCTCTGGCTACTCAGAGTGAATGATTTGTGGATGATGGACCTGGCATGATTGCTTACCACAGAGATGTGTGGAGCAGTCTTGTCTTTAGTTGCTTGTCAGGACTCCTTGGGTATCAGAGCCCAAGGTTGGACTGATAAAGCACCCCTTTAAAAGGAAAAGTAATAATAATAGAAAAAATATTATATAAACAGTATTATAAGAAACAATGACTGAACATTATCATTCTTCATTATTACTACAATTCATTACTGTTCATCACTGCATTTCAAATAAGTTGTTTCCTTTTATTTTCTATATGGTAATTACCATAATTATAAGTCAAGTTTCTACAACATTACTTGAAACAAAAAAGTTGTTTTGAATCGAACAACCTTTGCTGAAGCACAGACACTATACCTGGTTCTTTTTTTTATTTCAGGCAAAATGAGAGAAGAAAATCAAAGGATGTCAAATGATGAGATATTTCATCTTCTAGAAATTCCTTATGAAAGTGATGATGAGATAGGAGTGGCCATAGATGAAGACAATCTAACAGATGAGCAGCTCTTCTCACAACTCAATGCTGTTCTTGCTGATTTTACTGAGGCTAGTGAGGAGAAAGTCAATGAAGAGAATCAACAAGAAGCCACTGAAGAGGAGGTGGATGACCCTCCAATCCAGCAATGTGTGCGAGCAGAACCCTCTACATCTGATCCATCAAGAAAACAAAAATGAAAAGCCTAGCCTGAAATGGACACAAGGGAACTTGGAAGTGAACCAAGAAGATAAACTTTTCAAAGGCAACACAGTGTTACCCAATGAGGTGTCTGATCTTCAGACACCTTATCATTTTTTCAAATATTTTATAAGTGATGAACTTTTGGACAAAATAAGTTATGAAAGTTCCCCTTATTCCTCACAGGAGGATATCAATAAAGCAAAAACCATCACTGTGAAGAAAATTGAAAGGTTTTTGGGGGTTTTTATTATTTCCTCAGTGCTAAATGCTACTAGTGTTAGGGATATGTGGAATGGAACTATTGGAACTGAACTTGTGAAAAGCACCATGAGTGACAATACATTTGAAAGTCTACACTCAAATATTCATTTCAATGACAACACCAAAATAAAGCCTGCTGATGATCCTGGAAGAGACCGCCTATTCAAGGCCAGTGATTGACCATTTAAACAACAGATTTCTGTCATTGCCTATGAGACCTGAATTATCAATTGATGAACAAATTTGTGCAATGAAAACTCGCCACTTTATGCAGCAATATAATCCATGGAAGCCCCATAAATGGGGTTTCAAATTGTATGTCCTCTGTGATGACAGAGGATTCTTGTACAAGTTTGAGATTTACAGTGGCCAACCACAGATTTGTCAAAAAGGAGAACCAGACCTTGGAGAAACTGGGAATATTCTAGTGCAACTCTGCAGAGAAGTACCACAAAATGAAAATTAACTACTACTTCACTACTTTCACTACTGGATAGTGATAATTTTTGTGATGATGCATAGTACTGCATTAGCAGTTTCAGGTCTTGATAGTCTGTTCAGCATTGCTAGTCAATGACATGAAGTAAAAGTTGAAAAAAGTAAAATTTTGGTAACCACAATAATTATTAATTAGTTGTTTAAAAAGTATGCTTTTCCTCTGCTCCAAGTTCTTTGAAATAATCTGACTCAATAAGTTGAGTTCCTCAGTATTGGGAAGTGAGAAATTCCATAGAATTTTCAAGAGTAAAACCGAATGAATGACTTTCAAAGAGCTTAATGATTACAGTATAGTAGCCTATTCCAATGATCTTTTACTCAATTTTCATCAGATTTCTTTATAGTGGTTATCCTCTTTTGTTTTTATATTGGGCTTTCCTATGTGATTATTGTTACTTTTGTGTAGAGCACTTTAATTAGAATGTTCTATTAACTGAGTTTGATGAGAATGAAGCACGTATTCATATTAATCTCTATAAAGATTACATATTATAGACCTAGCTTGGTGTTTTATTGAAATAAACTATAAAAATAATACATAATAAAATTAGTGAATTATCAATACCGTTTTCTATTGGTGTTGTTTTCATCAACAGTTAGCTCATAAGTTTTTTTCTTGTTATAAACAATACACATCTCATTTCTGTTTGCCTGTTTTTTATTAATAAGTATGTCACAATCAATCAATGGGTTAAGCATTTATTATCAAAATGTAAGAGGCCTAAGAACGAAGACTCACTCGTTTTTAAAATCTGTTCTTGCATCCAATTATGATTTAATTATTTCAACAGAGACTTGGCTTAACTCAGGTTTTGCCAACTGCAAGCTCTTTGATGAGAGGTATGTTGTTTACCGGAAGGACCATCATGGTGTTCATAGAGGTGGTGGTGTTTTGGTGGCAGTTCATAGAAGCATTAATTCTGAGGTTTGCATTGATATGAACTCATCCTTTATTTGGGGTAAGTTTGAGTGTCTTATGATTTGTGTCTTGTTACAAAATGGACCCATTTATGTCAAGTGTATTTCCTCAATAATGCAAATGCAGATGACTATCAAATTTATTTTGATTGTCTTGAGGGCTTTGTCAATAAAATTAAGGATAGGATTTTCATCGCAGATGATTTTAATTTACTGGAGATCACCAATAACTCATATGATTTGGGTGATGGGTCAGTTGCTGCTAGGCGACTGGAGAGTTTCTTAAATTTCTATGGCTTGCAGTCATTTAACTGTATCAGAAATGCTAATTGTCACACTCTTGATTTGATACTGTCTGGTTTACCGGTTATCAAGATCAGTTATGAGTCTGACCCTCTAGTACATGAAGAAATTGACCATCATCCAGCTCTGAGCATGAGTCATTGCTGGTGCACCCAAAGAACCTCCAATGCAGCCATGTGCTCATTCTATTTATGATTTTAAAAGAGCAGACTATATTTCCCTGTATACCATGCTACAAGATTCTGATTGGAGTAATTTATATTTGCTTGAGGATGTTGACACAGCAGTAAATTATTATTATAATATTTTGTTTGCATGTTTCAATTGTACTATTCCCCAAAAAATAATTAACAATAAAACAGCTCAATACCCTCCATGGTTTACAACTGACATAATCAGGTTGGTAAGGAGGAAAAATAGATGTGCTCAGAAAAAGCATTTTTCATCTTACCACACAGATCAATTCGTCAATGTTAAAAGACAGTTGAAGGTTTTAATTTCTCAGGCTTACCAGTCACATGTAGATGAAATCCAGTCCTCTATCTATCACAACTCCAAATGTTTCTGGAATTTTGTCAACAGTAAACACAAATCAGAGAGTTATTGTGTGGATGATGTGGGATGATGAAGTATTGGATGGATCTGATATTCCACAGGGTTTTGCTAGATTTTTCCAATCAGTGTTCTCACCAATTACAACTTGCTATGATGAATGGGTTGAGGGTGTTTTAAGACATGAAGGCATTGAGAATAAAGTGGTGATATAATCAGTTTCTGAGGAGGAGATTAACACAGCAATTAAAAGGCTGAAACCTAGGGTAGCCCCAGGGCCAGATGGGGTTCCATCATACATAGTGAAGGGTTGCAGTGAGCTTTCGATTCGTCCCTTACAGTTTTTGTTCAATTTGTCACTCAGGAGAGGAAAGTTTCCTAGTCAATGGAAAATTTCAAAAATCAAACCATCAGCATGTTATCTGTGTTTGCAAAAATATTTGGGAGAGTTATTTACAACAGAATTGTGTGGTATTCTAGTTCCATAATGTCAGATTGTCAGCATGGCTTCCTTTCAGGGAGATCTGTGCTGACTAGTTTAAAGGAATTCACAGTGTCCACTTCCAAGGTATTGGACTCTGGAGGTGAAGTGGATGTTGTGTACACAGATTTTGCCAAAGCGTTTGACTGGGTTGATCATGGTGTGCTGTTGCATCAGATCTACAGGCTGGCTTTTAGTAGTTCACTGCTTGATCTCTTGCAAAGCTACTTGTTTCATTGTATCAACATTTAATTCATTCTTCTTTCTTTTTATTTTTTATAACACATTATAGAAATTCGTTAGTAATTTTAATAAAATTTATCATTAGTAAGTATGGTGGTAAAATGTAATATTCAGTTTGGTTACGTTGGTAGTTCTGTTCAGACTGTAGAGCTGACACCAACCGAAAGATCATTTTGGTCTATTCAAAAATGGAAACTGAGCCAATAGCTTGATTCAAATTTATTTCTCTTCTATTTTCTCATGGTTTGAGAAATTAATTTCGAGTATGGATACTCAATTATGTTTTAGATTCTTCTTTTAATATTCTTTATTTGATTTAGTCACCTATATAAAAAAAACAATTTGGGTAAGTTTTGTTCGTATTTCTACATGTTTGTATTGCTTGATAGATCTTGTCCAACCTTGTGAATCTCTGTAATAGTTTCTTTCAATTGTTAATTTTGCCTTTCTTTTAAATATTTCTGCAAATGTTCTGATCCTTCTGATATAATTTTCTTTTAGTTATTGTTAAATTTACTTAACCTAACTCAGATTAATTTTGTTTAATTTCTTTCTGAATAGACAAGTATTCTTGTAACTTTCTTATAAATTTCATCTTCCATAATTTATTCCTTTTTGTAATACTTAATTCATAATACTTAATACATAATTTATTCAAAATATAATACTTATCTCTCTTGTTTAACTTTCTTGATTATAATTTCATTCTTTCTTAAACTGAATTTTATAACCTTTTTGATATGTAACCTAGGCAATTAGAGTTGATTCTTGTCCAGAGCAACTACAATTTTAATTTATTGTAAGTCGATTTAGATAATATTTTATTTTATTCTTTCTACAGGTTTTTTTATTATGTACTCAATAACCAAATGATGAGGGTTACTGCATAACTTGGACAAATATACTGATCAAAATTACGATTGCAAAAACAATAATCAAAACCTAACAGTATTCTGTATGTATTAACATGGACACTTATTACAATTACAATTCTACAATAATGGTAAGCTGATCTACAATTTTCTTTATTACTTTGCTTTGAAAATAATTATCTCCAAGAAACCTGAGTTATTTGCTAGTAGGCCTACTAAGCTAAACTTTGCTGATAAATCAAATTAAATAGTCATGACTTTAAACTTTTGTAACTAAAATTTATTCTGAATTTTCATATCTTTGTAATTCTTTTACTTTTAATATATATCAAGTACTGGTGACTTTGTTATTCGAAAATCTTCTTTTTATTTTGAAATTACCTGCTCTTGACCAACATATTACCGATTCATTATGATTTGCCGCTTCTAGGTGCAACACCTTCTTTTGTGCCTTCTCATTTTGACCTTGGTCAAAACGGGATGTGTTACATCATAGATTAAACTATGTGTCTGTGAAGGGAATGGAGTCACCTTATTTCTACAGTACATCTGGTGTTCAACAGGGCAGAAATTTAGGACCCCTCCTGTTATTGATAAATGAGCTTCCCCTCCAGCTATCTCATTCTAAGTGCCTCATCTTTGCTGATGATATGAAAATATACAGAGAAATCAGAGATTTGGATGACTGTCATCGTTTGCAGTCTGATGCTGCGAGTGTTGCAGCATGGTGGCATGTGAACAAACTTGCTATTAATATTTATAAGTGTAAATGTATGACTTACTCTAGAAAAAAGGTTCTGTTCACTATGATTACAGGATTAATGGTCAAAACTTGGAAAGGATTGTTACATTCAAGGACCTGGGCATAATATTTGACAGCACTCTAGCTTTTTCTTCTCACTACGACTACATCGTCAATAGGGCTAATAAACTGTTGGGTTTTTTCATCAGAAATGTGTGTGACTTCAATAACATTAAAGCTGTAACTGACATCTACCAATCTCTAGTAAGATCCATATTGGAGTATGGTTCTGTTGTCTGGAGTCCTCACACCAATCAGGACATCAGGGGGAATAGAAACTGTCCAGAACAAATTTTTGCGATTTCTATTTTTCAAAGCACTCAGAGGATCTTGTCCTCTGGGATATCCCACTAATCAGCTGAGGGGTCAATTCCTGATGGACTCTCTGAGGGTGTGTTTATTTTATCCACTTGTTAATCAACAATACTGTTCATTCGCCTTTGCTACTTTCCATGATTGACTTTCATGTGCCTTGTTTCAATGCCAGGAGGGTTAATACATTTGGGTGCCAAGATGTAGAACGGTGAGCAACTATTTCTCACCCCTGAACAGAGCTCTAAGGCTTTTCCACAGAATAGGTAACAGAGTGAGTCTCTGTGAATCTGCAGCAGAATTTAGGAGACTGATAAATGTGGCAATTCCTCATTGATTATTTGTTTTGTTTTTATTTTTTCAGCTTTACATTATGTTTAAAAACTTTTGCCCAATTGAAGAGCACTATTATCTGTAAATTTTTTTAGAATTCATGATCTATACTTCTTTAGTTTATGCAGTTGTAGTAATTTTATATATTTTTCCTTCATTGATATTTTTTTCACATTAATCTAATTGAAAAATGTATTTTAGTAAGTTTTCTATAAGTATTCATTCTATTTTTTATTTTATTTTATTAGTGTTGTGATTAGTTGCAACTCTTAGATCGTTTCTAAAAACATATTTAAATTTAGCATGGCTGTTGTAATATGTATGATTGTGTCATGAGGGCAAAAATGGGGTATTCCCTAGTGACCTCAAACATTTGTATTTTAAATAGATAAACAGAATGTGTTGACCACTTAAAATGCCTATTGTTGTAGATTCCTCTTTCATAAATAATAATACAATAATATTCTATAATATTCATTAATAATATATATCATATTATAGGTTTTCGTAACAGCCTGCAATAATCCACTATTCATACAACCAACAACTTAATGTTGATTTCCAATAATGACAATTGTAAATATGGTAACATTGAGACTGTAAGAACATTTTAATATCGGGAGATAGTTACCTATAGGTGTAAGCTATATAGTTATAAGTCTATTATTGTATTGCTACTGTATTGGTCAGGTCTTTGTATTTGTTTACCTGCTATGCCAAACTAGTAACTCTCTGCCTTACTCTCTTTCCTTCTTGCTTGCTCCTTCATTCTAGCCGGCCATCAACACTTTCATTCATACAATTGCCCAGTTGATGTGGAATGTTTGACATTGTTTTGCCAATCTTTTGCATTCTGTATTATAATCTTCCTCATACTTTCTAGCTTCTTTAATGGGGAGACCCCAGCTATTACATTCTTCTTGACCTTTCCAGATATTTATTGTTTGTTCCCCTGAACCCTATATAACCTGAACCTTATATCAGCTCAGTTCACCAACAAGTTCAGTATATCTTGGATGTGTTAAATTTGTATGAATTGGCACTTTTCATTGTGTGAGTTAGGATATACATATGAGTTTATGAATTTTTAGTGTTCTGTGATCAACGTGTGTAATAATTGTGATCGATTCATTCATTGAGTGTGAGTTCTGTGTCTACGGTGATAGTAGTTGAACAATCGTTGAACTCTCATACGAAATGAACGATTTTTACTCAAATAAAAAAATAAACGCCTATTGTATTAAATGTTTCTTGCATCAAATGAAAGCTTGTGAAAAACTACATGATTCGATTGAGATCATTTCAAGTCCTTTTATGAAGCCTGTAATCAGCTATTGAAGCCTGTAATCAGAAATTCTTTCTCCCAAGGTAAACTGGGCGCTCAGCGTTTGGCTGGCAGACTTGACTCCTACAGCCCTCTCAAGTTCTTGTTTTGATCAAACGAATACTGTCAGTAAATTTATCTGTATAACTGCAACAGTAGGTTAGATAAGTGATTTGTAAAGGCTTCCTGATATCTAGTTTTAGTATTCAGCTAGTAATTTTAGTAAAAGTATCTTGTCTGTAATTATTTGTAAAGTAATTAATTGTTAGCTACTGAATTTGTGCTGATTGTAAAAATAGAGTTGAATAATTTATTATTGTAAACTCATGCCATCTATTTTGAGTAATTGCTAAATACTGATTTTGTTGTGTTTTAGTTAGCAAACTAAAATATAGCATAATAAACTCTGTTTATTTTCTCAATTTTAGTCGTTCTTACTCAAATAAATCCCCAAAACCCCTGCTAAAACATCACAATATCCTAGGCTGAATACAATAAATAATACAGTATTGCCCTACGACACAATAATTGAAGTACAATTATAAAATAAATACATGAGACTATAAGTAACTGTTTGTATAATCAAATAAATAGCTTTGGCATGTTATTAAAGCTAAAAATTCTATAAAACTACACGATTACCATTTGAATGAGAAAAGGTTAATTTAAGCCAATCAAATAGTTGGCTGGTTACCAAGAATCAGGTGAAGGCTTCAAAGTTGCAGGCTTTCTGAAAGTCACTTCTGGAAGAACCAATTCCGTCTTATTGCTCATTGATGAAGCCAACAATTATGATATGACAAAGAAGATACGTTCACGGAAATCCAACTGTGAAAACAAAAGTAAATAGCCCATAGTAATAAGCTTCACAGTTAATTTCAAGACTTCAAAATCGACTAATCAATTTTTTATGAAAAAGTCAGAAATAAATTAGTTATTCATATTAAGAACAATGATAAAGGTTTTACAATTAGAAAACAATTGTCTGTTATAAAACTTGTACTATAGTTTTGCTTCAGGGGATTTGAATAAAATGAGTTTAATAATGACTCGAATTATTGCAAGAAGGGAGTCTGTCAAAGGAAACTTAATTGGATGTTTTGTTTGCATACAAAAATATAAAATGTGGCTTTCGATTGGGATGGTGGATTCAATCACCAATAACAAACCATTAATGAGTCACCAATATAATAATATTAGAAACCAATTTATTAGTCTATGGTACTGTCCTCAACATGCATGATGTGATTTTGTACAGAAACATTTTATGCATAAATAGAATAGAATGGATAACTACCCTTAGGATATCAAAGCAGGATTTATAGGCAAGTCAAAAGCTTTGTATAAGATAACAATGTAAAAACATAGTCAACACAATATTTAGATTAAAATACAAATAAATTACAACTAAATCTCACAAAATGCTATCCAGCTACCAGAAAGGAACTTCTTGAAATCATGGAACTAATAAAAAATTTCAACAAAAAAAGAGCACCTTTTTCTTACACCCCAGTCTCACTTCAGGTGGCACCTTTTCATAAAATTTCCTTGCCATATTCCCCTCTCACATCTTTGTAATCTTACCATAGGTAGATCAACCCTGTTCCAACCCCTAGTTCCATAATCATGAACAGAGCACCTATCATCTCTACACTGTCAAGGATGTAGTCCAGACAAAAAACTATGTACAGAGAGGACACAGTCAATATTCCAAGGTATGACAAAACCTATGAATATTTGAAGTTATTATAACAGCACAGGCAAATTAACCCAAAAAGGCCATAATGGACAAAAATTGGCAAAAAGCTGGAACTTTTTTAATCCACTCTAGGCACCCCAAGATAGAGTCCCCTGAGTTTGCTAAAGTTTCTGGGCTGTGCATAACTTATAGGGGGCCAAAACCCCCAAAAATTTGGCACTTTTTCAGTTTCACCTGAATATTGAAAACTATTTACCATGTTCAAAACATTGTTCTATTCCAAATCAAAGAATATACAATTCTGCATCGATTGAAATATAACAATTACGGTACTGATACGTTTCATTGTTCATTCACAATCAGTCATCGAAGATCAAGTATTTTTACCCCCTTTGAGAAAAATTAGTTATCTCCAGGTTTCGATGCATTCAACTTGTAAATGCTCACTCCAACACACAAAAGTTATAGGAAAGAAGGTATAGATCATCAAACTTTCTGTCAAAATAGTGCCTGATTTGAAAGTTTTTCCAGTTTTTTCCCCTCAAGATATGCAAAAGAAACCTGAGCCACTGTATAGCGCTATTAGGCCATTAACCAAGTTTCATAAGTAATATTATAGCTCTTATAATTTATATTATAGCTCATAAATATAATAGCTCTTTTCCTCTATGAATTCTCATGTATTTTTAGGCGCTGAGTCCAAATCTGAACTTTGGATCTCAAATAAGTGGTCAGGGGGTGTAGGGGCCCCCTTCGGTCCCCCACGTTGGACCCTCTCAGCTCATTGAGGCAATCCAAATTCATATGTAAGATATCAATTTTTGACCGCAATTAACAATTTCACTTGTTAGCCCACAAAGCCCACATAGGTCTGAGACCTGTGCGTGGGTAATGAGTTGGATGATGGTGATTTATGAGTTGGACCTACAGTTTTAGGTGGGTTCCGAACCACCGGGAAGTGATTTTCAGCAGAGAACAGTGTCTTTTTTGCTGGCCAATCTAATCGGTCACCGTTACAAACAGGACCTACGAAAACGCAGCTTATCTATCTGATTGAACAGATACCCTTGAAAGGGTAGTATACATAGATAGTCCTATTCTTGGAAAATTACGATTTTCAATATTTAAATAGCTCTAACTCAGAAACTACAAGAAATAAAATTGCGAGGCTGGTCTCAAATTGAGGGGAATAGCTTCTTCTTTTATAGCAATAACAGAACTTATTTGCACCTTTTTAGATGAATTTGAAACATATTGTTTTCAAAATTCCGCTGTTTTTCTATTTTTTCATTATTATAACCCAACTAATGGTGGGAGGGGAATATTAGTTGAAACACATTATTTAGTTGAACCATTATTTAGGTAATGGAATTCCCTTCAATATAACTTAAATATCTAATTATACAATTCATAGATTCTGATTTTTTGTTATTTAAAACATTCAAAAACTATTTTTAAAAAGCTCAGGTTAAAGCACAAAGGGATTAAATGTTATAATGGTACTAGTGTCAAAGAAGAAACTATAACTATTTGGGACCTACCTCGCAATTTCAACATTGAAAATCGTCATTTTCAAAGTATAGGTCTACCTACGGTATGTCTACTAACCTTTCAAGTGAAATTATTTCAAGTCAATTATAGTCAGAAATTGGCATGTCATATATGTATTTCGACCGTATAAATAAGCTATCACTTAGTGGGGTGCGATTAAAGGTTCAAAATCGGGAAGAGGCCCAAAGTGAGGGACCGAAGGGGGCTCCTCTACCTCCTGACCACATATTGGAGTTCCAAAGTTCAGATTCGGACACAGCGCCTAAAAATACATGAGAATCCGTTAAAAAAGAAATATTTCATGCTTTTCCTGGTATCACTCATGAAACTGGATTACTGGCCTAATAGCGCTATACAGTGGCTCAAGTTTTTTTGCATATCATGGGGGGAAAAATGCCATAATTTTAAATCAAGGACGTTTTGAAAGAAAATTTGATTATTTAAAACATCTTTCCTATGTTGTTTTTTCCTATGTTTTGTTTTGGAGTAAGCATTTGCAAGATCAATGCATCGAAACCTGGAGAGGACTCATTTTTCACTAAGGGAGTAATACATGAGTTTTGATGATTGATTGTGAATGAATAAAAAACCGATTTGGTATTGTTAAACACCAATCGACGTAGAATTGTGTATTCTTTAATTTCGAATAGAACAATGTTTTAAACGCGGAAGATTTCGAGTTTTTGGCAAAAAAACTGAAAAAAGTTCTAAATTTGACGGTTTTTGGCCCCCTAAAAGTCATGCCCAGTCCAGAAACTTTCGCAAACTCCTTTCTTAGGATGCTTTGATTAAAAAGGTTCCAGTTTTGTAGCAATTATTGTCCATGAAAAGTCTAATTTGCCGGGACTGTAATCTGGATTTAACAAATGTAAATTACTTCAATTATTATTAAAAATTATTCCTATGTATATTTTGAAAACTGTTTCAGACAAAAATATGTTCAATGAAGTTTAAAATTTCGTGAGAGCTTTTTCACTAACTGAAAATGAAATAATAGAAAAGTAGATCAACTTTAACAAATGTAAGGTATTGAACGATAACTAACTACATCTGGTATAATTACAATAACAAAATAGGAGATGAAAGTGTATTAAAGATTATATTTACAACTTACCTACAAATGTCTACCTCTGTAGCTGAGGGGTTTCTCTAGCAGAAGCACCAAGAACTTCTTGACAAACTTCCTGTATTTCTTGATCAAGCATGAGGCATGATATTTGTTCATCACTAAGCATCTCCACACTGCAAAATAACACAACTAATTCAATCCAGCCATAACCACACAAAAATATTAATATTAGAGCACCTTTTGTACAGGGGAGAGAGCCCTTCTTCAAAGAGGAAGAAATAAATTTAGAATAGAAAAACGCAAGTACACGGCGCTTGTTAGTGGAATAGTTTTTTTTTTTTAAATTAATTTTTAGACGTTTGATATAACATTACAGAATTACTATCGAACGAGAAATTATATAAATACTATTTCTAATAGTGTAATGAATTCGTTCATAGTATTTCACTTCAATCGTCTTTTCAGCCCTAAATTTGAGATCCAAATAAATATGTAGATGAAAAGTGAAAACGCAATTCTATTGAAGAAGCACCAGCATATAAGCAAATAAAGATAGATATCAAAGAAGTGCAGGTAGTGCATCGCTTCTCAACTCAAAAAACATAAGCTTAAGGTAGCCTTGGTTAAATGCATGCAACACATGGAAACAAACTATGTTGCATGCAATATTGCTCGACTACGTAGAATAACTGTAAAGTAACAACTTCATAAGAAAACATGTGTCAAAATTCGTGCATTCAACCATTATTAAAATGGTCTAGTGAAAAAATTTGAGTAGAGATCATTGGAAGACTTCGTGAATAAATGTTTTAGTTCAAGAACATAGAATGAAATTGATGGTTCGTTAAACTGTGTTCAATTAACACATAATATATATTATTTATTCGAGCAAATTAATTATGCTACTATAACTTTTACAGTGCATTTGTATGAGATTACATGATGGAAGGAATTGAGGAGTAATTGTAGAAAACCATACAAGTGCCAAAATGAAAAAAATATATACACCGAGGATATTCTATGTTAAAATTCGTATACAGTGAAAGAGAGTAGAAGTGCCAAAAGTTGTTACTATAACCCCACATGGAGTTCCGAAATAGTTTTTCTAGTTCTGGAGAAAAATGTTCATTTTGGCACTTAAACGGTTTTCTACAAAAACTCCTCATTTTTTATAAACAATCATGTTCTAATCACTTCTTTGCACTGTTAAAAATACAAAGCACTAAACACTGTGCACTTTGTGTTTATTTATCGATACAGTAGTAACTATTAAAATAATAATTATTTTTGGTGATAATTTGAAATTAGATTACCTGGCTAGACTTTCGCTGTCGGATGGCATATCTTCATCAGGATTCAGACATAGCAGGGATTTTTCAAGGGGTGACGGAACTTTTCTGCTGTTAGATAAGACACGCGATTGGCCTTGGCCAGCAGAGGAGGGTGGCGTTGGTTTGTCAGTGCGTGGATCACTAGATCTCCTGTCTGTCAACGAAGAAATGTTGAGTTTCATGATTCCCTGCGACCACAGTTCCTTAACTCGCTCCCCCGTCGCAAGACTGCCCATAATAAGAGTATCCAAACTTTGTCTTCGAGAACCATTAGCGTTTTGCTCAACTGAGGATCGTGATATCCAATTAGAGAGACCAGAATCCAATTTAAAGCGCGCAGCATTCGAATTTGCTCCTTCTCCATTTTCACCTGCCACTTCTTCCATCACCTTGATATCATCAAAATCCGTGGTATGTGATGACTCATTCAAGTCAACTTCAGTCCATACTTCTCCTGACTTATCCAAATTTTTATCTGATTCTGGAGTGGTTTTATTAGACAAGGTCAAACTGGCCTCAGAGCATGTCTCCAGCTGAACTTGACATTGATTCAGATTCAAGTCATCACCAATGGAGCTAGAAATAGTGGCACAGTTTGAATTGCTCGCTAACCAGCTGCCATCATCATTTGCTTTTGGTTCATTATTATGCCTCAGCTTTGCTGGAACTATTTTCGAGAACAGCGACTGAATTACATTTTCCTCCTCGTTGATGGTTCTGCCATTATCAACAGATTCAGACAGTGCTTCACTGTGAGTTGTCGAATCAGAAGTCCGCCGATTGTCTGTTGCCGCTTCAAGTGACAAAGGCTGCTGCACAGATTTACCAGGAGGGCGCACTTTACTTCTAGTGTTGGACTCTTTGCTTTGTCTTATTCTTGTGTAAGGTGGAAGGCTTGCCTTTTCAGGACGGTTCAAATGCACTTCTTCTTGCAGATTCTGAAATACAAACAAATACCAATATAGAAACGTTAACGGTGTGCAAAACAATGAATACCAACTATTCCTAGGCGATGGAGGTGGATCTGCAAGTAATAATGTTCTATCATACTAAACAGCCACAGTATTTTTTTCATTGGGAGGTAGTTGGGATACACACGCTTTAAATGACGTACAATAATGCTATAAATCAATTGCAAGAGGAATATTAATTCATTTACTATCATAAAAACATCATATACTCAAAATTATCAACAGTCACGTGAATTCTGTATTGGAATTGTATAGTCACAAGTGCAGATGCGTAGAGGTATCTGTAGGCCCTATAATATGGCGTAGACTGAAAAGCAACAAAAGAATTACTAATGTTGAGCTAACAACAGAAGAATTAATTTTTAATAAACGAATAACAATATAGTATGCAACGACAGTATTATGTTTGTTGTTTTCAAACAACTCCATGAAATTTTCAATCTATCCGAACTGAATGCCTACTGCCAATCATTGTTTATGGGAGGTATAATTGCTTGGGGAGGAGGATATCGTTCTATTTTAGAACCGTTAAATATAATCCAAAAATCTATTATCAAAGCAGCTCTTGGCAAAGGTCGAAGGTATCCAACATACATTCTGTTTGACGATTTCAATGTTCTTAACTTGAGACAGCTGTTTGTAAAAACATTATTTATCTACATCCACAAAGATTCTGAAAACGTTTTTATCACTTATAGCCATAATTACAATACCCGCAGCTAAAATACATCTAGGATCCTTACTGACAGATTATACAGAACCTTTTCCGTCACAAATTCCTATATATATATATATATATATATATATATATATATATATATATATATCCCAAATCCTCTACAGAAATCTTTCTTCACATTTAAGGCACATTCAAAATAGTAAATTACTTTAAAAAAAAGGTGTCGGGAGTGGTTAATGAGTATGGGGAGGGCATCAACGGAAGCAGTCATCGCATCTGGATACAGGTGAATCCTACTCTACTGATGCTTTACTGAAACTACTTAACCAACTATAACGACACTAATTTTACTGACTCTACGACTCGCTCTTGCCTCGTCTGTTGTGGTGCTTGGACTACGTGTCCTCTTTTAAGAATTATGAAAATATATTAATTAAAAAAGATGAGTGATTAAATGAATGAGAATTTATAACCATATCAAATTGTTTATTTGTTTATGATTTCTCGTTGCCAGTATTAATTATTATTTTGTCGCATTGCCTTTTCTTGTGTTGTTTTTGAATTGATGGGGATCTTGGGGATCTGTGATGGGTCCACATTTATTTTCTACCTGTAGTGTACAGGGCAACAGGTTGTTGGGTTGTGGGAGAGTACAGCCATTGCTCCTAGATCTATGAATGCCCATTGTTGGTGGCTAGTATGAGAACTGGACCCAAAGGTAATTTGCCATCTGAAGAGAGCACGATTTGGAGTAATGTGGAGTATAACAATTATCTTATAATTGTTTTTGACGCTTGGGCCCAAAATTAACAATCTTTAAAAAATTTTACCTTCTCAAGAAACACATGGCGAAGGCTATAACTTGAAAGTTTAGTATCCAGGTTCATTCAAGACAATGTGAGTTCCCAGTAAACTTTTAGAAATATTCCCATAGAAGGCGCAAACATCAATAACCTATGCACTTATTAAATGTTGTATAAAATTCCCTCTCCCATCACTGGGTCCAGTTGGACGGTTAAGGCGAGCAAAGCGAGTGATAGAAAATTATAGATTTCAATCTAGGACTGGACAAAAAATCGAGATGTAGGGCTGCCAAGCAAACATACAATTGAATAGTTCTCAAGAGTTCACTGGACCCGACTGGAAGAAAAACAAGAGTTATTCCAATTCAAATATAAAAAGGTAGCGTATAGTTTAGGATGAGATGAATGGATAAAAAGCTTTCATCAAAACAAGAAACTAACAGAATTAGATGGAAACCTAATCAGCAATAAATTAATTATGCTGTAAGATTCTATAGAAACTTGAGTGAGAACATCTAGCAGTACCTACAACTTCATAATTGAGCATTACAACGCAATTCAAGTCACTATGATGGAAGACTTAACTTCCCACAAAAAATGAGTCCTATCTGAACAAATGAGACTTCAGCTTCACTTATTGCCCTTTTCCCTAGCTTCCACACCTTTTTCATGGAATGGTTTTCAGTTGGCCTACACTCGAATTTTATCTTCAAATTGAAAAACAATTCAAATCAGTTACACAAATTCTTTTGAGTACAGTAGGCAACTAGGCTTAGCTAAGTGGAAGACTTAATTAATGCTAGTTGGGAAATTGAGTCGTTAATTGAAAATTGGTGTTTAGGATGAAGATATAGGCTAAGGGAGCCTCCAACCATAGCTCTGCCCCGGTCCACTAAAATGTCTCTGGGTGGCCCTGATTGTAACAAACATTTTAAACTACTATAACTTGTTAAATTGGCTTTATAAAAGTAGTATTTTTAGATTTTATACATTAAAATTTGTTCACAATTAATAATTAATGAACTAACAATAACGAAAAGTGGGTTCTTAGGCAAACAATTCATAAAAGCAATGATTTATTGAGCTTTCACTAACCAATTTATAAACTTCATTTTAATAAATACTTGTACAAAATTACTGTTTTAAGCCTCAAATGAAGCTCTCAACATAGAAAATTCAAAAAATTTTCCCCAATGTGGACTAAAATGAATGGATTTAAGCTCTTCTAGATATGAGCCTAGAATATCTTGAAATACGATTTTAGAGGGACTATTTATCAAACTTTTCCCTGGGGAGGACCACCGGACACCCCTCACCGTGGGGCCACCAAATCGCTATGCTTCTGGATGAAGCTTTTCTTTTTTTGTAAAGTATTCTTAGTAGACTATTTTTCTTCTCCTACCTATCCATTCCGTAGAACCTGAAAGGACATTGAAATACGAGCTTTTGTCTCACAACTCCACAAAATATGTACTCCAAAATGTGCGCTCTATAGTCAACACCAACAAGGAAGGCTCAAAATCAACAAATTGGTCAAACTTTCAAACTATTATAGAACAATAGAAAAAGGATGAAGGAAGGAATATTTCCATCTTTACAAACAATAGGACAACCATTTCTGATCCCATCAACCTGTTGCTTCATCTACCTTCAGGTAGAAAATAAATGTGGACCCACCAGAGATCCCGAAGCCATTGATTTTGTACTGAACATCTGCAAATTGCATTACAAAATTTTTCGTTTTTTATCAAAATATTTTTATTGATAGATTACTAGTATTCTATACTGATATACATTATTTTTCATAAAAACAACTTGTGTCTACGCAAAGGTCTTGCCTATGTAGGCACATTCCTATACAATATATATGTATAATTCTCAACTTATGAATAAATCAGAATGTAATAGTGTTTTCTGATATATGTAGGTAAAATGTTTGTTTTTTATAGGTAATAAATATTATTTGATTTGATTTATGACTGCAATTAGGCCACAAGTTCGGACACGAGTGAGGCGAGTGTTCACAACATCTCCCGCGTAGCTTAAAGGCTAAATACAATCGTTGCACACGCTATTTTATAATACGATTACCAATAAATTAATCAAATTAACATAACCTAGAATGCTCAATTGTTTACGATCGATTGGTTGTTGCAAGGCCATCTCCAGTGTACAAAGCTAAAGATGGCTGTGGTTGTGGGTTTGAGATTAAATTCGAAATTTAAAAATCAGCTGATGTGTGTATCATCAGTGGCGTAACTAGAGTTGACTTATGGGGGGGGGGGGGTTTACCCCCTCCCCGTAACCACTCTTACAGTAAGCGCCACATAGCTGTGCCCGCGTGTCCTTGAAATACCTTGTAGATGAAGTAAGGTTCGCGGGGTGATATCAATGCCTTTCTACATACATACGCTGTCTGCTGTCTGCTCCTACTGAGTCAGTGCACTTATAACACTGCATTCAGATTGCTTGCATTCGGGCTGTTATTCGGGTTTACTTTTCGGTCAAGTGTTTCTTCTCTTCGTTGTTATTTGAGTTGAATAAAGTGGAATTCGTAAAAAAATGTACGTTCATTTCACAATACAGTTTTTGAGCTACTGAATACAGGTCAAATTCCGTTGTAACAAATATCGATCTAAAATGTTTTAACTACAATTATTTTCTATTGTCTTTCTTTGGCTTGTCAAAAGAATATGTCAGCATATCAATTTCAACGTGAAAATAAATCTCACTATATTGGAATATATGTCACCACTACAATATAATTACGGTTTCTAAGTAGTGCTTTCTGCTTTCTTATTTTATTTTTTTTTTAGATTTTTTTGGATTCATATAATTATTTGGATGGATAGACCGTATGTTTGAACGGAATGAGCTGAATCAGCTAGCCTACGCATTCATGATTCAGCTCATAATAAAATTTTAAAAGGCATTGCTTGGCTTGGAGGCGAGGCATCTTGTTAGTCACGTCCAGTAATTTATTTGTATTTATACTGTTCTTTGACTGAACATTTCGTTCGAAAAAAAATAGTGGAGTTCAACAGTTCACAGAAATACTAGTTGATATTGATATTGCAACCTTGGAGTCCAACTTCATTCACGGAATTGAACAAACTAGATCAGTCAGTCTGCTGCACAGGCGATGGCAAGTTGCTTTGTTGTATTGTTGGAAGTGCCTATAGGGAGCATAGATACGCGTATTTAGAATCTTTGCAAAATCTCACCCAATAGATCTAGTCAGATGATTCTTTCACAGAAAATAAATTCAATTTATTCTCTACATTTCATACGCTGAATGTATATAAAAATTATTGAAGACAAAAAAGTTTCTCGATACATAACTTTTCAATGTCATGAAAATTTCGATTTGTAAATTTTCTGTATTAATTGTCTTATTCTCGGAAAATCTTTGATCGAAATGGGATTTAATCGATGGTTATGGCATTCTCGAACTGTTTTTATTATATTACCAAAGTTTCATCGATTTCTAATGAATGGTTCGACAGTAGCTATGTTGGGAATGAAATGTGAACACATTTTTTGAATGAAGTCTGGTTTTTATTAAATTTAAAATATCTTTGTAATGAGTAGATTCTCGTTGAAAGTGCAAAAGACAAAAATGATGCACATCGGTTAGTTTAATAGAAAGAACTTTGTTCTAAAACAATATTCGAACTTTTTGGAAAATGGTCAAATGTTTTCAGCGCAGGTAGTGTCGTACTCTCCTGGCCCTTTGCCGGCGGGCACAGCTACGTGGCGACTACTGTACATATTACTCTCATCAAGAATCTCAGAATATATAGATATAATATATATTATACAAAAATCATGAAGGGTAAAGGAACCAGAAGCTGACGACCCCCCCCCCCCTGCCCCGCCCAGCTGACACATCTTCATTTTTCCCCCTTATTATTAAGGCCATAGTGGGTAGTTTTGAAATTCAAACCATAATTAAACTGGTATTTTGTGGTACCATTGAATCATGTGCTATATAGGCATAATTTTTGATGGGGAAAAATACTTTGAGGATAAGCTGTCAGACAAGAATCATTTATTTCTAGGTGGAATTCTCTAGGAAATATCGAAGTAAGAGTGTTTGAAAATCTCAAAGTACTTTCAAAATAATCATTATTTAAAATTAACTAATGCTTAGAATGCTAGAGCTTGAATATATGTTGATTATACCCTGAGTTCACCTATTAGGGGATGGTTTTCATATTTTATGTTAATTGGGGGGATGTCAACGTATTAAGTATATTTTTAGCACATACACAAGTAGCTGACATGTTATTTCAGCCACTGGGGACCATGTCTGAAATTTTATTTCAAATTATTGTATATAATACTTGCAGAATAAATATTATTATTATTATATCTCCAGTATGTGTAGGCTAGTATGTTTTATATGTATGATTACCATTCAATATATATGAAATAAAATTAGCTCATTCCTTACCTGATATGGATGTCAACTTCTGGAGGTGACAAAAATAGGGGTGTCAGCTGGTATAAATGTCAAGTGATTTTAAAATCAAATCAAAATTAAATTTGTATCGAAATTTATTCCAATTTCAATTAGCCCTTAAATAATTTTTTTTCAAATTCAAGTACTTTATTCACTTGAATAAAAATATTAAAAACATAGAATACAATAAAAATTTCAAGTGCATTCCTCATTAGGCTATAGCATGTGTGGAGGAATGGGTTGTCTCTCAACATCAGAAATTGTACAGCAAATAAGAAAAGACAATAACAATATATTATGAAATAGAACTAAAATACTGCTTCTATGAACTAATGACAGTTATATATTAATTCTTCAAAAATATAATTATAAAGAAAAAAAATAGATTCTGAATTTTTTTTATTAATCCAGACAATAGTTCCAAAGTTAAAAGATAATATTCATGAATTGACTTACTAAGGAGGTGTCAGCTACAGGTTCCTTTACATTAGCTTCAAATTAAATAAATAATCTTTCTAATTGTTTTTTAACAATTTTTTCAAATTTCTTCCAAGCAATGGGGGGGGGGGGGGTTACGACCCCCAAAACCCCCCCCCTCGTTACGCCTATGTGTATCATCATATTTTTCTTACGATAATATTTGCAGAAATGGTGACTTTCCATTGGTTTAGAACCTGAAAAGTGACTACAATATTAAAATAAATCCATTTCAATGGTTTTGAATAGACATGAATAAAGTCAGCTGTTGTGACATTACTTTCTAATGTCTAATAACTAATTTAAAACGTAATCTTAGGTTATATTTAGATTTACAAAAATTATGAAAAATAAAAATTCATCGACAAAAATTTGAGTTTATTTTAGATGTCTCAAGTGTTCCATCAAAACTGTACCACCTCGTGATATGGTGATGATTATTCTGATGTTGAAGATCCATCTTGTTTCCATTAATATATAATAAAACTTTAAAAAAAACTTTCAAGTGGTCTTATTGTGACTCACGTTATGGCGTAACGGCCGTTTCACTCTGTTGTCAAGAGCATCATCAGATGACCCACAGTACACTGATTCAAGGCAAAATATGCCTTGACAACAGAGTGAAACGGCCGTCACGCCATAACATGAGTCACAATTTCCACTTAAAAGTGTTTTTCAAGTTTTATTATGATAATTATTCATTCACTATCAAATAACACGACCTCAATAATTACTCTGATATTAAGCTATAAGAAATCTGTTGGAAATTACCTTTGGTATTATTGGTGATCCAACCGGACCCAACCTGTCAGGAAGCCTTAGATATTGCTCTTCTGATTCAGAGTCTGCTGATCCTGTAGCTTCTGAATCTGACCAGTGATCTGCATTAGATCAAGACTAAAGGTTACACTACGAATTGTATTCAAATTGGCAATTTTGATTGCATTTGCTTCCAAATGATATAAAATTCCCATTTCTTACACATTAATTCATGAGAAAATGTAAAATTTTACTCAGTTGTATGGGATATGCTACTCAGATAATTGAAGGAATTTGTTCATAAAACGGTAGTGCTTGATATTAAGATGATAAAAGCGAATCAATTTATCTGAAATCGTCTTAATCTTTCTTTAACAATGCATTGAACTTTTTGAGTCAGTCTTTAAATAACATTGAAGTTTCACAACTCAAAACTGTATCTGCAACTATATTTACAAAACAAAAAATATATAATAAAACAGATTTCATTCATAATCTGTAATAATTTCATTCATAAAACTGTAGGTCCACTATAACATCATTGCCATCCACTTATTGCCCTCGCACAAGACTCAGTCTCATCATCAGCAAAGAAAAACTATTAATTTAAATAATGGATTGAAATGTGTTGACACTATATTGTGTTTTCATATCACAATAGAGTTGAGAAGCAATAGAAATAATATCTGAACTTTCTAGTGTTTTTAATACTATTGATTTCTATTTATTCATTTCAAAATTACAATGTGTGAGGGCACCAGGGAGACCCCATTATTGCCATAATAACACAAAAGAATTATCCAGTTGAAAATAAAATATAAGAAAATTAAAAGTAAACAGATGAAATAGATTAATGAGAAACAAAATAGTTTCATTAATAGATAAATAACTAGGAAGAGTAATTAAATTGAAGTTTCACAACTCAAAACTGTATCTTCAAATATTTACAAAACAAAAAAAAAAATAAATAAAACAGATGAACTCTTTATATCATAGATTTATCAGAAAAACAACATACAAAAACAATTTTTACAAAATTTGTATTTTTGTTACCTTATTTACATTATTTTGCACCTAATGTATTTTTAGTTTTTTCCCGGAAGATAAAGCCACATAGGTCTGAGACCTGTGCGTGGGTAATGAATTGGATTATGGTGATTGATGAGTTGGACCTACAGTTTTATGTGGGATCCAAACCACCGGGAAGAGATTTTACAGCAGAGAACAGTGTCTTTTTTGCTGGCCAATCCAATCGATCACCCTTACAAAGAGCACCCAGGAGTTTCGTAGCTTATCTCTGATTGAACAGATACCTGCTACGGCACTCGGCTATCACTTCCCAGTTGAGCCGTCAGTGTAGTGGAATAAAAGTCAATTTTAATGGTTAACGAAAAAAGCTGTTTACACAATCAAGAAAAGAAAAATAATAGTGGGCCTCATTTTCCATTTGAAACGCCATTTGTAATAAATTACTGAACAAATTTGATAGAAACTTACCAGTAGAACTGCTGAGAGTAGTGGCTGAAATAGTCGATGGAGCAACCTGAGATTCTCCAGAAGTTCCTAAACTACGAATCATCTTTTTCCTATGAGGATCCCGATCATATTGCCTAATCTGTGGATTAGAAAACAGTGTTTAGAAATAGATAAACAATTTTCCTTGAATTTCGAAAGCTTGAGTACGGTACTTCACAAAATAGAATGATAAAATTGGCACTGAAACAAATGGCGTTAATAGCTTTCAAATGGAACTATCGCGTTCATTGTTATAACAAGTTCAAACTTGAAGCGTTCTCATAAACGTTATTCAGTCGTTTCAACGTGTTTATCAGCGTTGGCATTGGATTTTCGCACTAATTAGAGATATTGTCACAATAGCAGCAAACATATGGCATAATTCTATGACTCCAAAGCGTGTGCATAGAAAACAAAAGCGAAATAATGCGCATGAGTAGAGACCCAATAGCGTATTTTAATTGTTATAATATCGTGACGATATGCAAGTACTGGAGCAACAGGTTAGGTTAGGTAGTATAGCGGTTCCGATCTGAGAGAGATGGTGTGGAGGGTTTATTTTTAGTGAGGTAGAAATCCCACACTACCGGGTAATTGCTGCCACCTGGTGCCTTTAGAAGGTTTCCCCCTCCTCAGAAAGAAAAATCTGGAGCAACGGAGGGAGTGGTGAATGAAAGGATTTAGATTCGGGAGAGGAAAGGGAAAAAAACATTTGAAGACGTTAGGAAACATTCTAGGGAAGCAGAAAGTGATAAAAAGGAAAGATTAGTACAATACATACATGGAGCAGCAACATAGTAGATGACTCTATCTGCCGCACAACGTTATGCTACTCTACATAGCCTAATGACGATCATCGTCCTTATATCAATGAATTGTTATTACTGGATAAGATTTGAATTAAAGATGCACTTCAAACTAGAATCAAGTGCAAGAAAGCTGACTTACTCTATGTATTTCATCGCTGATCTGTTCAAGGTTGCTTAGAGCTTCGGCATAGCTTTGCTTGGCAGCACTTACACGTCGTTCCAGCTCTTTAACTTTGGACTTTTGCTCTCCGAATAACTGGTTGAATTGTGCTTTCAATTCAAAATAAGGCCTGAAAGACAAATGGATACCTTCATACAAGTTTTCTACTTCATTATTACTGGAGATTAGTTCCCAGATGAAAACCAGTCTAAAAGACTTACTTTCAACAATTTTGATCCAATTCACAATAAAAATAAAGCCAACAGATTTTATAGGATAACTTGAAAACAAACAATGAATACGCAAAACGACAGATTTATTCGATAAAATTAGTAGCTTCGTACCTCATAGAATAAATTTTATGGGAGGTTTAAAGGTTTGTACATCAATTTGGAATTTCAAAACATAATATTGTTGTAGGAACCAATTTAATTTAACTCTTTGAATTACAAATATACAATCACACAATACAACTTCCAAACTCAGCTTTAATTAACTCAACTACTGAACATCTCCTTTATCATAGCTGTTTATTTTTACTCATGTGATTCTATACCTATAATCTGGCCCCCAACCTACTACAATATAATACAAATCATCCACTCAAAAACTTACTTAGATTTAAGAAGCCTTTTCTCATAAATTGGTTGAAAATTCCCAAAATCGAAATTTGCCCCACCACATGAGCCTTCCATTTTTTGGGGGTGGATTTTACTAACTCATAAATCTTCCCAGGCATTCCACTAAGCATCCCCCAAAGTTTCATCAGAATTGGATAAACGGTATAGGCATTGGCTAAAAATGTCCAAAATCAATATTCCACACCCCAAGACCCCTTTTGGGGGGGGGGGTGGATTTTACTGACTCAAAAACCCCTCCCAGCCCATGCCACCAAACATCCCCCAAAGTTTCATTCCAATCGGATAAATGGTTTAGGTATGGGCTAGAATTGCCCAAAATCGATTTTTGCCCTCCCTACCGAGCCCCCCTTTTTTGGGGTGGAATTTACTACTTAAAAAGCCTCCAAGGTATGCCATAAAACATCCCCCAATGTCTCATCACAATCATATGAACAGTTTAGTTATATAGATGAAAATTCACAAAATCAATATTTGTCCCCCCCCCCCCCCATAAATCCCCCAATTTATGAGGCGGATTTTACCAACTCAGAAACCCGCCCAGGCATGCCAAAAAATATTCCCAAAGTTACATCGCAAACGAGTGAGTGGTTTAAACTGGCATAAAGGACACACACACATTCATTTATATATATATATAGATTAGTAACATACACCCACTAAAATAAGAAGCAGAATTAATAAAAATAGTTGAACCACGAAATTTTAATTTCATGAAATAAGATAAACCCCAACAATTTGTGCCAATTTTCAAACCAGATATTGGCTTAACCGTGCATGGCAATTGAAAGAAAGCAAATGAAATCAAAAATGTTTCTCCAGGAAAATTAGAATAAGCATGCCTCTCAATAATTGTGTAAATAAGAAACTATAAAGCTGTGACTCAGCTCTATGTCAGTAAAACCAATAAAAAACGAAGGTGAAAGTGACCATCACGTAAACCCATGGAATCATTACAAAGTGCAGGATGATTAATAATAAAATGTAGGGTGATTGTATATGGAGAATCCTGACCAATGAAACCGTTTATCATTCCGCAAAATCAATCATCAGTTTGTTGAAAAGAGCAGAATTTCCCACATTCTATACATACTGAGAATGGCAAAGACTAGGTACCAAAGTATTCATCATGAGATTTTGCGGAAGATTATAGTGTCCCATGTAAGGTGTAAAAGCCGATCAACAGAGATTCTACATCAAATTTCTGACAAAAAATGTTCAGTGACGTTTTTGAAATGGGGCCTTTGTTTTCGAAATATCTCGATATTATGATGTTTTCGAGATACGCTCACTTTCCGCCATTAAATGCTCAATAACTCAAGAGCTACTGAATGAATGAATGAATTTTATTTCCAAATAAATTATAACATTGTAGCTAAAATAAAACAACAACAAATCCTTTGTTACAGTATGCACAAATAGTTACTACACAGTAGCAATTCAAATAAAATTAAAGAATAAGACTAAATACAAATGTATGAAAAATATAGTGTCCTAAGGAAATTAGCTTGCATGGGCCATGGCCTGTGCGCAAGCACTGATTGGATTGAAATTATGATGACATTGTTTGAAAGAGAATAACATTTCGCTGAAGATACACGTATTTTCAATATGTAGCCCAAATATTTAGGATGTTTTTTTAGGGGTCAAAGTACAAAAAAGTGAATTTTCCGAAACCTCACTGAAATTTCACAGCGATTTTTCTCGATTTGTTTTTAGGGTGACATAATGAAAATTTTACATGAAAAACTTCCTCATTTCGTGAACTTTGAAATGACCCGAAAATGTTACAATTTGATGAATTTCAAATGCTTGAAAATTGTAAAAAAGTGTCACAAACCCACAAGAACAAGTGTCTAAGGGACAAGAGCTGAGAGAGTAGGAATTTAATTTCAAAATCTTGTTGTATCAGATGTTTTTCCAAAATGATTAATCTCTGTTGAATCACTGTTTCCCAATAAAGGCAACTGAAAATCCTCACGTAATGAGACCAAACGGGTTTCTGCACCAACTTTTGGATAATATGTGGGCTGGAATAATCGATAATCATATTCTTGGGCCATATTTTTTAACAAACACTTGAGTTTTTTTTTAATTTTCATTTGATCTCAAATAAAATATTTATCTAAAAAATGTTATCGAAATTCTAGATAAATGAAATATTTTTCTAAATAAAATATTTTAGATATTTTTCTCAATAAAATATTTTAGATATTTTTGATCTCATGGGAGTATTGCCTCTTAATGCTTTAAGGCAAGGAATGTGGATACACTGTGGTCCGGCGCCTTTTGCTGGAAATGATTTTTATTTATACTAGCCTGATGAATGTTATGATGAATAATATTTGGTATCTGTTTATTCTTTGTCAATGCTCTAAAAATTGAAAACTCTATTTTCAATCTATTGTTAAATGGCACTCGTTCTATACATGAATAGATAAATAAATAAACTATAAAATAGGCAATTTCGAATACACCATAGCACTTGAATTAAGTGATATCAGCGTGTTTTAGTCATCAGAAATGAATATGTTACACATTCATTTTTCTTCAGTTGATCCTGATTTTCAATCTCATACAATGGAACAATCTTAGAAATATTCAAACTTAATTAAGGAATTACTTCTTTTTCCAACGATGACTTCAGAGCTGTGATTCGGTAAGAAGTTTCTGATAAGATTACTTTAATACAGTACTTACTGTAGATCAGTATTCTAACGTAATGTGTTCTTACTTTATTTAGTTTGCCTTCAACGGCTTCCTGCGATCACTCAGGGACCAAAGTGATCAATAATTTATACATCTGATTACAACAAGATTTTGAAATCAAATTTCTACTCTCTCAGCTTTTGTCCCTTAGACACTAATTCTTGTGGGTTTGTGACAGATGTTTACAATTTTCAAGCATTTGCAATCACAAATTTATAAAATTTTCGTCTCATTTTAAAGCTTGAGAAATGAGGAAGTTTTTCATGTAAAATTGTCATTATGTCACCTTAGAAACAAATCTAGAAAAATCGCTTTAAAATTTCAGTGAGATTTCGGAAAATACACTTTTTTGTAATTTGACCCCTAAAAAAACACTCTAAATGATTGGGTTACATATTAAAAATACGTGTATCTTCAGCGAAATGTTGTGCTCTTTCCAACAATGTTATAATATTTCCAATCCGATCAGTAGTTTTTGAGTTATTGAGCATTTAATGGTGGGAAGTGAGCGTATCTCGAAAACAAAGACCTCATTTCAAAAACGTCACTGAACATTTTTTGTCAGAAATTGGATGTAGAATCTCTGGGGAGATGGGACACCCTGTATACTATGGGAATAAAAGATCTCGAGAAAATAGGACGAGAGATTGAGGATGCGACAAGTAAAGGAATAGTAATGCTCAAAATTTTAAACAATTTACAGAGAAATGAGAAATAATATTAAATTGGCAGAATAAGAAAGGGAAGTCGAACCTATTAATTCAAAGAGTTATTGACGGAACAGCAGGCCTACAGAGTCCACATAGGCTAGACTAAAATGATCCATAGAGGTCAAGAAAAAAGCATTATAATACAAAAAAATTTTTTAATCATATTGCTCTAATGTATTTAGTTTATTTTTTTCTAAAAATAAGCTGCATTTATATAAGGCGAACCCCATTTTAAAGATATAAAGTTTTTATTAATTTCGAATTCCCCAAGGTTCTATATACTGAAGACTTCCGCAAAGGCGGATATTGACAAAGGCATTGAATAACTGATGGACATCGATGAATGCATTGCGGACGTCTTCGGTATAAATTAATAACACCTTGAGGAATTCGAAATTAATAATTTGTTTGTCACTTTGTTAAATTGTCAGTTACTTCAAACTACCTTGTGAGATACAAGCCGATATGGCCAAGTTTAAAATGAGTGCTGCTGAACAGAAGGGTTACTATTGTCTAGTGGTTAAGGCGCCCGACCGGCAATTGGGAGGTCCGCGTTTCGATTCCCAGTGGTGACTGATATTTTTGTACAGTACCATTCATCGATTTCCATCAGCTATTCAATGATGTTGTCAATATCCGCCATTGAGGAAGTCTTCGGTGTAAATTAATAGCACTTAAAGGAATTCGAAATTAATAAAGTCTGTTTCAATATATTTGTCAGTTTGTTAGATTGTCACAGTGGCGGTCCCAGGGGGGGGATATATCCCCCCGAAATATCAAGATGGATCCCCCCCCCCTAAAAAAGAATTTATTCATAATTATGTATGTATAATTTTTGCGAGAAATAAATTTAATCTGTGTCATTGTTACTTGTTAGCTAGAAGAATAAACAAGAAGGATGTGTACATCCATTACATTGTTGTGTAACAATCTGAGTATTTTTTGGCTATTCCTTCGTAACTTACATGTTAAAAATAGGGCCTAACCATAAAGAAAAAAAGTCGCAGTGAACACTTGATTTATTTTTTATTTCATTATACGTGTATTTAACTGAACTATGTCATCATGTTCATTAGCTCATTAAATAATCACATTGACGTTTAATCAATTTTCTTTGTGTAGCTAAAGGAAATCAAAGGAAAAACACATACTATGGCTGGGTCCTATTTCACCCAAGTACAATAAACTTTAAATGAAAAACTATTTTATTAGCTAACATAAATACTATTAGCTTGAGCATATTTTAGAGCTCAAATACAAATAAAAATACGTTTTTAGGCTTTAAATTAAAAAAAATTTCCGGGGGGGGCCTAACCCGCCGGTGGTCATCCCCACCCGAAATGAAATCCTGGGACCGCCACTGGATTGTCAGTTACTTCAAACTAACTTGTGATGAAGTTTTTCTTGTATAATAATTTATCTCCAGCAGAGAACTCGATTTCTAGAAATACTTTCATGAATTATGATTAGATGGTAAATTTATCCAAATCCAGTATTAGTTGCAATTACCGCATTACAAGGAGAAGTAGAGTACTGTTTTAAAACTATTATCATTTAATGATTTCACCATAAAACACCACAAACTACAATACAATTTTTCCAGCCTCATAATTCCCTACATTTATTCATTAAATGATAAGAAGGCCCTACGAAGTTCACAGAAAACTCCAAAGAATGAATAACTCAAGTGTAAGTTTATACATAAGTATTAGTATATAAGAAAGATGCTTCAATAAAAAGTCGATAAAAAAATAAAAACTATCAAAATTACTTACAATTCTTTCTGACAAGTTGCAGCTGCCAAATGATTAAGCGCCATGAGAGCACAAATTGTATTCATACTGTCAAAAACAAGGCAAAAATCAATTAAAAATAAAATGGAAAATATATGAACCAAAAATAAGAGTGAATAAAAAAACGAAATTTTCCAATAAGGCGGCAATTTCAACTCATATTTCAACAAGGCATTCAAGGCACTTCTCTCTATCCTGGTTTATTAGTATTTGATAACGTGTAAAGTGAACAAGAAACTGCTAATTTTGTAGTGGGTCTATGTTTACTAATCTGTCATTGGCAAACAAATAAACACTACAATAATGCTCAATTCATTCAGTCTTAGTCTTGAAAATTAAAAAAATTGAAATAAGATGAAGCACTATGATTCCAATGACAATACGAATAAAAAACTATTTATAAAGTGTGGCTTCATGTGCTAACCATGAAACTTTTTATAGAAATATAAATTTCTTCTTCCAATTTATTGATTTACTACGTGTAATTTCCAACATTTACTGCTCAGCTCTTTCTTCTAACAGCTAACAACTATAAAGTGCATATTATCAACTAATAATTTCGAAAGAACTATTCGCTATTTTGTATGTATTGTATACTTCTTGTATTTCAGAATGCCTTACGGCCATCGACCATGTATACGTGGTCGAAACTTGCGCCAAAATTAAAAGCAGCAAAACATAAAACAGACAACAAAAAATGTGTGAGCATTGCTAATAGCCTGCAAATGCATCCTACACTACCTAATAGCTTATAAGATAATATTTAAATCATAAAATGACATTTACCTCGACTTAATAATAGATTTCTTGAGATCTTTCTGTAAATGTTGCACACGTATCTCAGCATGCTGATAATTTAAAGAAGTTCGCCTGTGTTCTGCTTCACTCACAGTTCTTTCCCTCTCAGATTCATTAACCTGTTCAATGGAAAAAACAAATTTGAAACGAAAATCTTGGGTATTTAACAATTACAATCTATAATCTCATTTTTAAAACTTAATCTATTCAATTTGGTTTATTTTTTCACCAAAACATCTTCATATACTGAACAGACCATAATTGCAATATTCATACAGAAAAGTACGATGGTCAAGAAAGTGCCAAACTTCAAGCGTCATGAAGACTAGATTGAGTAATGCATTTGTTAGAGTACTCAACAGGTAGAACTTACTATCTCTAATTTTTCATGATCATCAAAAATTTCCAGATTCGCTCAAATGTATATGACTGTTAAATGAACCGAAGACTTTCGTCATTACGGATTTTGACAACAGTACTAAAGTGGAAGTGATAGCCGTGAGTTGTAGCAGGAATCTGTTCAATCAGATAAAGATAAGCTGCGTTCTCCTGAGCCTCCTTTTTAAGGGTGGCCGATTAGATTGACCAGCGAAAAAGACACTGTTCTCTGCTGTAAAATCTCTTCCCGGTGGTTCGGAACCCACATAAAACTGTAGGTCCAACTCATAAATCAAACATCATCCAACTCATTACGCACGCACAGCAAATGTCTCAGACCTGTGGGCTTCATCCTCAAAAAAACCAGATACGTTTCCCTAGCGACGCAGTAGCGTTATTGCGTTTGCGCTATAAATTTTTTTTTCTTCAAAGGATGAAGCCCACATAGGTCTGAAACCTGTGCGTGGGTAATGAATTGGATGATGGTGATTGATGAGTTGGACCTACAGTTTTAGGTGGGTTCCGAGCCACTGGGAAGTGATTCTACAGCAGAGAACAGTCTTTTTTGCTGACCAATCCAAACGGTCACCCTCACAAAGATGGCCCAGGAGTTTCGTAGCTCATCTCTGATTGATCAGATACCTGCTACAGCACTCGGCTATCACTTACCAAATTGTTGTCATTAAAAGTCTATATTTATTGTCAATATTTGTTGTCATTAAAAGCCTCAGTGGTTTTAGAATCTGAGATCTATTGTTTGAAAAACAATTTCGACATTTTCCATTTAAAATATCGTACATGCTGCATGCACATGGTAGCAGAGTCGAGAGAATAATACGTATTGTAATATAGTGTTTGTGTAAACTCACTCTCATGGTGGCATGATTGAGCATTTCTTGCCAAGCATGGTCGAATGTTCTTCCTTCGGTGCACAGCCCTTCCTCAGCAAGATAGACCATTTCTTTAGCGGCTGCATGTGCTGAGTTGGCTCGTTCGTATTTCACCGCTGCCAGCTGCGTCTCAACAAGAGCCTAAAATAATATCCACACATTCAAGAAATGCAAATGAAACATTCATTTTTAAATTTGAAACATTTCACACATTCATTAAGAATTAACAAAAACTAAGCAAAGTAAATGACTATACTGAGCTAAGTGTATATGAATAGCGATTGTTTTGAATTGCTAACCTATGTTTCTTCAAAATAATATAGAAAAAAAATTTATTTGCCAAAACGAGACCTAAGTTGTAATGCATAATAAGAATAAATAAATATCACAAAGTAAGGTTTAGGGCGGTGCGTGTGTACTGTTTATATACATAACTCCAGTGGCGGCGCATCAAGTTTTTCAATGGTGGGGCTAATTTAAAATACACCTGTGGATCGGTCGTGAGGTCTATTTCAGTCAGAATATTGTCAAGGCCAACCAGTATTCCAGACGAATCCTTGGATTTTTTCAAATCATTGTTGAAACGGTACTGCCTATTCCCGACACAGACTAGTTATAAAAATGTTGGGATGACCAATTTGTAAAAAAATCAGGATTTACGGTATAGTATTGTGTCTTTCTTCGTAAGAAAAAATAAATTGATAAAAATACTTGCAATAATTACTGTGCAGTACAGTTTGTGAGTGTTACTGTGTCAGTGATTGTATTGACACAGTCAAGAGGGGTGTAGAGGATAGGTCAATGAACTAAAATTCAAGTATTAAAGTAATAAAAATCTTACCATTGTACATGCGATCTTTGGCTGGATATGCAATTGCATTGGTTAAATTAGTGTTACTTTCCTCGTGTTTTTTAATTTTCTCACTAAAGTGTTTGAGATCCTTACAGCCAATTTTCGTCCAAAGATCATCACTCCCCTTATGATAATTATTATCAAAACATAAACAAAATAAAGCTTGTTTTTCAATGCTTGGAGTTAACCATTAACCTTTTTATCGAACCACGAGGTACAAAAGTTTCTGTTTTGCTTTGTGTACGTTACAACAAGCTAAAAATATTCTTGTTATACTTGATAGAAAGTAGCTACTTTCCATACATTTGTCACGTATTGAAAGTGCCTCTTTTCCGTACTAGATCGAAAAAATCAGCTGACAAATAGGGCCTTATAGCCGTACAAGATAGGAAAAAACATATGGAGTGCGGCAAAAAAATTTCCGTTGACTCACATATATATATATATATATATTATATGTATAGATATAGTAAACTCATTCATTACATTACTCAATACCTGTCTCAAATATTATCCAGCTGATTGCACTAGGCTATCATTATTTTGGTTTATATCTGGAAAATCGCCCATCAAATTCTGAATCTAAATAAAGCAGCTGATTCAATTATCTTGAATACTTTTGAATGTCTTGCATATTATCCAGCTGATTGCATCATGCCTTTCTATCAAGTATAGCAAAAAATATCGTACATTACACGGCTGTAAACTTTTGCCGGTTCTCGCATATTCACGTTTCTGCACTCGGCTGCGCCTCGTGCATAAACTATCATATGCTCGACCGGCAAAACGTTACTTTCCAGCCTAGTAACGTAATATACTATTGTGGGCCTAACTCTTTAATTTGCTTTTTTACCTCCAATAGCAACGCCGAAAACTTTGTGCAAAGTAAACTGTCAACATGATTTAAATTCATTGTTCATGTTAAGTTACTAACAAAAAATAATAAATGATAAGAGTTAATAAATAAATAATGCTGTTAATAGTTTACTGTCCACTGCACTTCTACACAAACACACAAGTCATAAACTGCATGAGAGGATAGGTAACACGGGCTGCCAATTAAGCTACATTGTCCTAGCTGCGGAGAGCGAAATGCGAAAACCACTGGTTACACAGCTTTCTGTATCCATGGGTGTTGTCCAGACAACATATTATGCACTCTTCCGGCAGAACGCGAACTGGGAAACGGAGCCACTGGTCAACGTAATTACAACTGCTCAGCTCAGGCTAAGCCCGACGATCAATTGCCTGAAACAAATGGAGCTGAAAAGTGGGGGAGCTGTCAGTCTGACATCACCCGTCTATAGAGCCAATGTATGTCAGATCTGTATTGCCAGGGCTACTTCAGCCCAACCAGTCCAGACCGTGGCTCCTCTCAATTGGCGTGCAAATTAATATACTTGTCTTACAAATTCATGCGCTGTTTTCTTATTAATTCAGTGTTTATTTCAATGAACTAATATTTTTCTCTTCCATGGAATTATTGGTGGGGCTCAGCCCCACCTACCCTTATGGCTTATGGACGCGCCGCCTCTGCATAACTGTTTGAATTGCGAAAGAGAATTTTCGCATTCTACTTGAAAGTTATGTTAGTTGAAAGTGGGAATAGCCTATTTTCTAGAACCCATTTAAAAAAATGAAGTTTCAGGATCTATTTTTGAGAGCGCTAATTGAACAATAATAAAATCAGCCACGTCCTTTAATTTGATCGCTTTATGAGCATCCACAGATGCAACAACCTTTGCAGTAAATTGTCTAATCCGTGAAATGTCTGAGAGTTGATGGATTTGAAATCTACAATTTTATTAAAATAATAAGACGCTAATCTTATTCTATCTTGCTATTTATGAACCAAGTTTTTTTCATAAAATAAGATAATTTTCTGAGGTAGATAACGGTAATATTCAAGAAATGAGTGCTAAAGCCTTTTTACTCAATTTTCCTGATTCAATATGAAGCGTAAAACTTTCATACAATGTAGTGCATTTCCAAAGTTCTAAAAATTCAGGGAATTCTAAAGTTGGCAATTTGCTTTCAGTACCGTAGCTAATTTATTAGGCAGAAGGGATTTTTCTGATTTCAAGATCGCACAGTATAAATCTTCGGGAGCATCAATAACTTTGAAATAAGGTTGAGCTTCTTTGCTCATTTTAGAAGATGATTCATTTATAACTAAGTGAAATTCCTCTAAGGTTTTTCTAACCTAGAGGGTTAGAAAAGGGTTCCTCTAAGGTTGTAATTCTAACTACAAATAATTTTTTATTCGCTGCTATTTCAAGGATTTTACAGGTTTCATAAATTTGATGAACTCTCTGAAAAAGATGCTTTTCGTTGCTTCTAAAATTCGCTATTTCTTTTCGTCAGCCGACATTTTTTGATAGGCATAATTGCTATTAGATTCAATATGAATAATAATTTAGGAAGAATGATACCCCAATGGAAGATCTAACTGTTTGTTCTTCCAATCTGAGCATGTAGCAGACAAAGAAAATAATTATTTCGTAGCACGATCTTCTGAGATAATAAAAGAATATTTATGTAGCTAAACTGAATTTTTCCATGAATTTTACAATGTACCTTCTGAGATAATAAAAGAATGTTTATGTAACTAAACTGAATTTTTCCATGGATTTTGCAATGTACATGTAAATTGTTTTACAGATAGCGCAATAATTGATAATATGAAAAGTTTGTAATCAAAATATTGTTGATGCCATTTTGTATAGAGAACTACCATTGTTTTTATATAACAAATAAAATTAATCTAATGTTGGAGTGAACAATAGTGTGGGGCGGTGCGTGGAGACTATGTATAGGTTTAAAAGAATGACAGAAATTTTGAATGAGCGATTCACCTATGGTTTTTATTGTGTTGTGTTGGTACGGTAATAATAGGAAATAGGTGGAAAATGATACGAAAATTCGGATATTATAAGTATTGATGGATAATGACTAGAGATGGGCGACTTCGACTCAAAAGTCGACTTTGTGTCGACTTGCACACTGAGTCGACTCAATCGACTTGCCATGCATGATGCCGACACGACTTTCGTTTTTCTCTCTATGCACTTTGCGACTTGAGTTGTATCATTGAATGGTTGAGTTGTTCGGTTCAGTGTCATCTAATATAAAGTCGTGTCGTCTAGTTTGAGTCGACTCAAGACGTGAGACATTCCTTTAGAATAGTAAGTCGAGATGTGTTAACGACTTGCGAGTGCAATTTCGGTTGTGATTTTTTGTTTTAGAAAAGCATTTCTCAGTTCGATATTCTCTACTGCCTACATATTTATATATTAATGATTAATAATAATAATTATTTTTCTGCATGATGGAAAGCACATCCAGAGGACGAGTTTATTGATATAAGCTCAAACATTACAAATATATTATATAGAAAACCCAGTCATTTGATTGCTAAATTCAAAAAATAAAACTCACTTTTAAACTATGTGTCCTGGTGATCATCAATATAAGATAGACTCCAGATAGATCAAGCTAATACTATTCTTAACTAGCCTTTATAACTAATACAACAATAACAAAAAACTATTTACGGTACCTAAAACTACCTAAAGTATGCAAAATCGTATTTCTATTCACATCCTATTCACTATGAGAACCTATCTATGGTACGGTAGACTCCAATATTATAAAACCAATCCCTATTTTTTTTTAAATCTGCTAATATTGCCTTCTTCTTTCATTTCCAGTGGAATTCTATTGTAAATTGTTGGCCCTATGCTATTGATCTTTGTCCGAATTAATGAATTGTTAATTTATATCACTCCCGTCTTGGTGAATATACTAGAGAATCCTCATTCTTTTTCTATCTTCAACTACAGTACAGTAGTTCAAAAGCATGAACGACCCACGACTGATATGTTGACAGTGTCGACAAAAGTAGAGCCAAGAGAAAAAACAAAACCGTTGAAATTGCAACTCAACCCGACTTGAGTCGACTTGCACCTCTTCGACTCGACTTTTTCTTCGGTCGACTTGCTCTCTTGAGACCGACTCGCAAGTCGACTTGCAGAAAGGAATGAGTCGCCCATCACTAATAATGACATCCTATTATTGTTTATTGCCAAATTTTATTAATGCAATTATTGTATTTGTCGAGTTTTAACTTCTCTTTTGTTTGAATATCTCCTCAAACTTTCATCTTTTCGAAGTATTTGTTTGGCTACTACTAGTTTTCCTACGCTCAGGTTTCACATTAGAAGGTCTTTTAAGTTCTATTATGTATACAGTATAAAGCTACTATCTATCATACATACAATAGATTGCTCCCATTGATAGTGAAAAATTATTTTTTTTACATTAGGTTATATTACTAATACTATATCTTTGTCGGAATTGGTTTTCTTTCGTTAAAAAAAAAAGAAATGGATTTAAAACTCACTTCTTTGGCTTTAATTCTTGCTTCATAATAAGGCCTTGCTTTTTCAACACATGAACCAAGCTTTCTTCCTACAGCGTCAAGACGTGTTGTTGATTCACAAAGCAGAGTACGAAATCCGGCTCGAGCTTCCTACAGATAAAAGTAAAATTATAGAAACTATCAAAAGTGAACAATCAAGACGAAACAGACATAGAATAGCTATAAATCTACTCAATTCTATAGGCCTGTCATATCCAATTCTTCCAATCAAGTTGAAATTAATAATTCGTTTAGCAAAAAGATGTTACACGAGCAATCTCTTTAAAAAACTCAACCTCACAAGAGATTTCTTGATTAATGCATAACAAATTACCAGAAAGAGAGTTGCATAGCAAAACTGCTTGGATACAGATAACGCATACCATAAAATTGACAAACAAGTGAATATAAATGTCAAAATTTTGATCATCTAGACTAACTTACATCCAAATCAACTTCTAGCCTATTGATATCGTCTGTAGCTGCATTCAGTCTCTCCAATTCCACCTGAAAACGAAGAGCATTAATTATTCTAGGATAATAACAAGCCAAGACAAATTAATATAATAGATTCCTCGCTAACTTTCTTTGTAGTGGCGAAGGTTCCTCGCTCCTCGTTTCCTAAGTACTTTTTGGACTTGAACACAACGTTGAGGTCTGAAGAGTCACCTACTGTTTAAATCGGATAAAGTACTATCCATCAAACATACAATAGATAGCTCCCATTAACAACAGAGAAACAATATTTTTTACATTAGTTTATATTACTTATACTAGGCTATATCCGTTTAGTTGCAATTTTATTAGGCTAAAGTTTACATCGAACGCCAGGCCTGTTTTCTTCAAATTTATGGTTTCAATCGATTTCTCACGTTGTTCTGACTACAAAACCGTGAACATATTTTGGCGCTCACTTATCGTTAATTTGTAAAATAAGTTTAAAATTCACTAAATCCACTTATTTATATTATTTATCAAAAGATTCGCTATAAGAATATCTTACACTGAACCTAATTGTCTGTCTAATCCAACTTACACCGGAAATCATGCTGCTAAAATATACATTTACTAAGAGTTCTCTTATATGAATTGCTTTTGGCTGCACATCGACTGAGAGAACTGATAGGTTAGGTTTAGCTTTGGATTTGGTAGATATCGACAATCGATTTTCTCAGTTGATTATTTCGGTGGACTAGATACGGAAGTGCAACCATAGACCTTATACTTATAACCATAGGACTTATCCTTATTCTATGGTGCAACCTAGATTTTTAACATTCTAGGTAATCAGTTCCAAAATCGAAGTTTTTTTATTTGACCAAAAAAGCTAGCTTATCTGGTTTAGCAGTGTGGTTCGACTATGCACTATCGATAAATCGATCTTGATGTTGAATGATGTCGAAAACGTCAACTTGACCTCAAATTGAAGGTATTTAGAATCAAGTTTATTAAAAAAAAGAAGGTAAGCGCTGAAAAATTATTTTTGATTTCTAGTCAAAATAGTATGACAAATCGATTAAAACTATGAATTTGAAAAAAACAGACCTGGCATTTGATGTCAACTTACATATTTTATCGCTGTAATTTTTTTTTTAGGATGATTTTTTGTAGGTCCTAGACCTGTGCGTGGGTGATGAGTTGGATGATGTGATTGATGAGTTGGACCTACAGTTTTAGGTGGGTTCCGAATCACCGGGAAGTGTTTACAGCAGAGAACAGTGTATTTTTTGCTGGCCAATCTAGTCGGTCACCGTTACAAACAGGTCCTACGAGAACGCAGCTTATCTCAATCTGATTGAACAGATACCTGCTACGACTCGCGGCTATCACTTCCCTATAGACTGAGAAAATACAGAAAGGATTCTTCTGAAAAGAGCTCATTATAAACCTCAGTTTAGCTTCAGTAATAGCTTGATGCATCATATTTACCTTTCTTTTATGTACATAATCATATAGAGGCTACCGTAATTAGTTTCCTGCTTCATGTGCGAAATGATAAAACTTAAGTTTAAGAAAAAATTCCTGGTTTTCTTGTTCCTTGACGAACTGCGTTGTTAATATAAACTTTTTTGGTGAATTTAACGACTTTCAGTCAATTTTCAATTAAGAATAAGTAATATTTCACTCACTCTCTAGACCGAACGTTTTCGAGTTATGGAGGCCTTGAAGATGAGTTTCCATAACTCGAAAACGTTAGGCTTAGAGAGTGAGTGAAATATTACTTAAGTTATTCTTAATTAAATATTGACTGCAAGTAGTTAAATTCACCAAAAAACTTTATATTTAAGAATGTAATGCAAAGCAACACAAGAAATATGAATGATCTTAAAGCAGCTTCTAAATTACATTAGGTCTCAAAAAATATGCTATTCACCTCCAACAAACTATATACCTAATTCACTGCCAGCAAGGATCTTCCAAATACACAATTTAATACTGTAATCCAATAAATTTTGATAGAAGAGTGCTTGCAGTGCTTCCGAATTTTACAGAATTGCCATGGGAAGCAGCATTAGTGCACCCAGGTTTTCCTAGAGTGGATGCCACCTACAACACGACACCTGTACACCTGTATCACGACAGCCACCACTCATCAGATTCAATTCAGCAGCCCACAAATCATCAGCAGTCGCCTATACCATACTCCAGCAAGAAACGTAAGATCATTGAGGAGGGCGTCACCTTGCTGAAGGCACGAGGGCTAGTTGAACTCACCAAGACACCTTACAACTCAGCAATATACTCGGTAGCGGTACCTAAGAAAGATGGAAGCTTGAGGCTCTGCATTGACTATCACTGGCTGAATTCCATCACCATCCACCACAGGTCAAACTGCATGATACTATAAGGAACCTAGGTACAGCAACTGTTTTCTGCTCATTAGATCTATGCACAGGCTATTGGCAAGTGCCCTTTTCATTGGACTCATGACCATACTGCTTTCACCACACCCTAAGGAGAAAAGCTACAGTTTAAGGTCATGCCATTTGGTTTATGCAACGCTCCTAGCTGTTTTCAATCTATGATGAACACAGTTCTCAGTGGCTATAATGACCGTTTCTGTATCCATACTTGGACGACATAATCATCTACTCCAACCTGGGAGGAACACCTGTTACACATCTTGAAAGTACTGGAACGTTTGGAACTATACAACTTGATGGTGAACACAAACAAATGTCAGGTTGGAAGAAGCGAGCTAGAGTACCTTGGACACCCCATCACGGCCGATGGAAACCGACCCAAGCCACAAACCACCAACCAACTGCAAGCAACCCAAAGGGGTTCTTGGGAGTGGCAGGTTGGCTACGTGAGTTCATCCCCCAGGCCGTTGAGATCTGTGCTCCCCTCATGGAGCTCCCAAGTACAAAATCAAAGAGAAATTGGAATATTACAGGTGAAGAGTGTAAGGGGCCAATAATTGGTATGTTTACCTTATCGGTCGATAGCTACTGTTGGAACAAGAGTGTAACTGAAGAATAGCGGCCTGGTCAGATTTCTTCAAATTTCTGGTTTGATACGATTTCTCATGTTAATTAATAAATTGAGTTCAAAATACCTTGCATTGAGAAGTTAACTGCATGTTTTTCGGTTTTGATTACATAATATCGACAAGTCAAAACAATATTTTAATGGTTGATGATCACACAAAAAATGAATTCTTGAATTTCTTTATCCATAACGATCTGTGTTGTCAATATTAACTTTTTATGTTTAATTTAACGACTTGCAGTTTTTTTAATTTATTTATTCTCAATTGAAAATGACTAAAAGTCGTTGAATTTACCATAAAAAGTCAACAAAAAATGAACTAGAAGTGATGTTATTAAAACTTATTTTTATTTATTCTGTATTCTACATGAATAGTCGAATCTTTCACATGAAATTGACACTGAACGGCGGCTATTGACCTGTCGACTGCATGAATACTGCAACAATGGAATAAACATAATATCATGGCTGTAAAATATTTGGAAGAAATTAATTTAGTTCAGTTCAGTTGAAACTTCATGATATCCAATATAATATAAATCAGACAGATGATTAGCTTTAAAACTAGTTAAACATGAATTAAATACAACGGATTAGTGAGTGAGGTTAATAAAAATTTTAATCTTATTTTTAAAAAAAACTATAGGTGAGCGGGAATGTTTTAAACTTTATTTGTACTTGGAACTTGAAAAATCGTCTAAAAACAGAAATTTGAATAAATCAAACTCGGCCAATATCCTTCAGTTAGCAGGTGTGCAAGGATGCGTCAGACGTAGGCTTCTAGCTACTAACTCAATTGTTGAGGTCTGAGGTCCAAAAGACTATCACTATAACTTACCAATTCATACATCTAAGCCAATGACATCAGGATACCTTTATCTACTCCACCAATCTTTTGTTAGGCTAAGTGGTAAGTTATTACGGTAACTCAACTAGTAAAATGAATGAATATCTTATATTAACTAGTATTATACTGATTAAACATGATAGTTTACCTGTACTCTTGGATCCACTGAGTCTTCAATCTTTTCTGAATCGTTTTCGGCAATCACTTCTTCAAGTTCTGAAGTCATGATCACAAATCGAATAGGGCTGAGTTAAACATAAAAACGGATGGAAGATGATTTGAATCTTTTCATGTTTTTCTGAATATACTTCGCGCATTTCACATGCTAAGCCACAATTAAATGGATATAAAAACTAATTAAACATCTTCCTTCCGAGATTCCAGCCTGACCTGACACCTGAGTGTTGAGTTTAGTCCTGTCAGAGTGTCAGTGTGTGCTGTGTGTGTGTCCAGGAATATGTTGTGTCCAGTGCTTCAACGCATGTGCACTATTTCTGTTAATTGGAGCACTAACTGGTTGGCAAACCTGAGGAGTCGCCAAATAATATATTCTATTTAATTATCCTATTTGTTTATTTAAAGAATTCAGATTCATGAAAATAACACATAATAGATATATAGTTCATGCAAAATGCATGCATCATATAATTTGTGTATTATCTCTCCAAGGATGAATAAATGAAATTGTGTTATTGAATTATTGTTCCTGAAATTGTCTTTGTGGGATCATTTGATCAGAAGAATCAATCATATCATTTTCATGAATAATTATCATAATAAATATATTTTCATAAAGGTTAGGATCGCCATACACTAGTATGTGAAAGGTTGGCCATCATGAAAGCGGCAGTTTTTGGATATAGGCTTGCAAAATATATATTTTTTTATTTTCAAATTCCTCACCTTGTTATAAACAAAATAAACTTGTGATCTAATTCTAGATTATAGACATTCAAATATTTAGAGATATTCAGATTTGTATTCAAGATATTAAGAGGGAAATCGCCTCTAGTAATACTGTAATGATTTGGTGTAAATACTACCGGTATTTTACTCGGTACATCAATATTAAAAATACCTTGTTTAATTGATGAGTTTTATTTTTTCATAATTCTATCAAAATGCCATTTTAATTTTCATTGTTTCTAACAATGTTGTCTTGAAATGGTAAAATGATCACAAATATAACATACAAGAAAAGAATCATTCAGGTTAGTCTATATTAACAAGACTACATAATGATATTATTCAATATAAACTTAAAAAAATATATATATTCAATTTCAAGCGTATGAAAAAATTGTCTGGAATTCAACCAAAACAATTGAACTGTAACACATTTTGCACCTTTAAATAGAGCTTTATAGCAGATTACAACTGATAGATTCTCAGGACATTGGTATCAAATAATTATTGTTCAACTGATAAGCCTTTTATTGGTTACGTTTGAAACAATTTTTAAAATAAGCAAGCAATGACTCGTCATTGGTGTTGTTCAGTAACAAATAATACTAATCAAGAAATAGTAGTCCAGCAATATTTCAAAAATAATAATTCACCCGTTATTCCTAATAGTGGAAGCGCAAAATTCAATAAATTCCTGTACAACAGTAAAAAACCAGTTTTAAAAAATTATAAAACTACTGTTTATATTTTAGGCTATATAAGATTTGATTAATTGCATGAATAATTTTTTTAATTTCATTCTAGTTATTAGAAATAAGATACAATAGTTTTTGCTCTGTAGTAATTTGAGATTTGTTCTCAGGTTGACAAACTTTAAAAAGAATTGTTTTTGGAATGCCATTTTTCGACTGTTGTTTCATATAATTATACATCAGTGGGAATATTAGTTTGTGCATTGTTGTGAAACAGGCCCCAGTAAGTTTGTTAGAGAATCCAGGTGGATTCCAAAAGTGCTCAGTCATTTTTTTCACATTTTGAGGTCTCAGTTGTATCAGATTCTTCAGACCACCATTGGAAAAACAAATCATGCCATAACTGCTTAAGTCAAATGCATTATAATCATCACAAATCAGTAATGTTTTCAAAAGTGCTTTAGTCATGCAGTGTTCTTTTCCAAACAAGCTTAAGTGAGCAGTTGAGTGATTGCGCATGTGCAACTCTAGATGTCAGCGTCTTTTGGCTATAGAACTTGTGGAAATGATCATTATTTTTATGGTTCACTTTCGTCTGTGCTTGAAAAAGTTAAGACTATAAAAAATGAGTTTCAATGAACTGAGTGGATACTTTTTGATTACATGGCTGCTGCAAATCAAGTGTTATTGAAAAAGCTTCCTTTTCTGATGCGAGAACAACGAGTTTTCTCATTTTCCAGCAAACGTAAAATGAACATTCACCTATTGCGGTGATTCAAACACATTTAAAGTGATTAAAAAAGGATGCAATTTACTTGGTGTGTATAGTGTAGTCAAGTCCATGTCACAAGTAAATCATGTTAGTGATAAAAAGAAAAAAGACGTGGAAAACCTTCTGAAGTTTATTTCCTTATCTGAAAACGCAAAAATACTTCTATAAAAATGCGCTCAATGATGTGCAAGATGGTGAAGAGGAAAACAACATGGTTATATATGATGAACTTGAACCCTTCATTTAAAAGTTTTACTTTTTGACAAAAAATTCAACTCATGATTTTTATTAATACACATTAATTATTATAAATTTTCATAGTTATTTTATTTGCTGGATTAACCTTTCAAGAAAAGATTTGATGGTAACAAGACTTTCAACCAAAAAACAGCAGAGTAAACATCTGTTGTTTTTTCCAAAAGTCCTTTAGTCATAGACGTAAGTCACTTTTGGAAAAAATCCAGATATTAAACTTCTCATAAAACATATGTGTTGTGCACGATCTTCACTATCAACATTCTAAAATTAGTATTTGTATTTATGAATTTCATGACTATTTCTATTCTCCAGTCACGTTTGAATGTATTGTTATAAATAGAAAAAGTTAGTTTCTGAAAAATTGAATTTTTTGACTTGAGCTCTTTTGGAATCCACCTCTTCAATTAATTGTTCTCTTCTGTAAAATCACTTCCCGGAACCTACCTATTGTAGGTCAAATTCATCAATCACCTTCGTCTAACTCATTACTTATGCACAGGTCTCAGACCTGTGCATAACAAAATCAATAAAATTTGGTTTCATTGAAACAAAACACTTCAACTTGCTTTTATCCAATAAAACGCTTCTTATATATAAATTATGTCAATGCACAGACTACTTAGTTCTAGACTTTCCTTAAAGGCTCTCAAAAATTTGGAAAATTCTTATCAAATCAACTGTAAGCAACAGTTTCTTGGTTCCGTAGGCTTTTGACAGCATTGGAAGTTCTGTCAAAACATTGCACATAAGTTAAATACAGAAAAAAAATCCCTACTATCTATTGTAAAAATTTATTCAATTTTCATAATCATAGCAAAACAATACCACCCCTGGTAGTGTAACATCAGAGGGGAGGGGTGCTTGACAAAATCTTGCCTTGGGCGCCAAGAAGCCAGGCAACGGCCCTGAATGAACCTACCTTACAAATTTGAGACAGGGCCCATCGTGTCCGATACCACTCACAATGTAAGTTTTTTTAAACAAGTTTATATTGAACTTCGAATTATTAGATGTTTCAATTGCCGGGTTACCAGTTGACCGACCAAAACCAACTTTACGAAAACTAAATTTTATGAAAGAAGTAAAACGTATATTTTGTAACATTGTCAGGCTAAGTTAGGTTAAATCGTAAAGTTTTCTTTGGTCGGTCAACTGGTAACAAATTGTTGCAATTTCATTAATTTGCTAAATATTAATAATGTATCAATATTTTCGATATTCCTCTTGATGCTATAAATCATGCCGAAAACCTCCGCCATTGCGTACATTGACATCTGCATTAAATAGCTAATGAAATGGAAAAAAGAATAATTTCATTAGCTATGTAATGGATTTGATGAATGCCACAACACAAAAAACTTTGGTAATACAACTACTTTTGTGTTGTGGAACTCATCGATTCCAGTTACCTACTTAATGTCGTTGTCAATGTCAGCAGTTGCGGAGGTTTTCTGTTCAATTTATAGCATCAAAAGGAATATAAAAAATTAACATAAAGTTCATATTCATGTACGGTAGATTGATATCAACAAACAGATCAAGTAAGGTTGAAAACCAAAGAAGAAATTCATATATGCATATATTTATTGTATTTGCTACAGTACAGTACTGCCCAAATAAATAATTGAACCACCACCACTATGCTTAAACAAATGTAAGATTTTTATAGTGATAAGTAAACTGAAAATAATCAGTACTATTCTTTTAGTAGTTTAGTATTATATATTTGCTTACATATGTTGATAGTAATTACTACTCATCAATGAGTAGGGGAGCAATTTTCACGTAATGTAACTTTACAAAGAACATTTAATAAGCCCGTCAAAAGAGGAAATACATAGATTAATATTCAATATTAGTCTTCAAGAATCAAATGTGCAAAAGTTTATCCAAATATAAAATAGTTCATAAATTTTAAAATACTTATGAAATATATAAACCAAACATCGAATACTTTTATTGGTAGGAGGAATTTGAAGAATTATTTTTTATAACAAAGTACATACGATACTAATAGTAAGCTAATATTATAACATTTCCACTTAAGCTATTGAAATAATTGGCATACCTCTATTATTTATTAATACAATTATTTGTAAGAGAAATAAAAAAATCAATGAATATATATTGTAAGAACAGAAATGTATTTACTTATTGATAGCAATTACCACACATTAATGGGTAGGGTGGCAATTCTAATGTAATGTAACTCGGATGTCTATCTTTACATTCTAGTTCTAATAATATTAAAAAAATGAATAATAAGACGAAATTAAAAAAATATTATTAAATACTTTTAAAACCAACTATACAAATACTTTTAAAACTAACAGTGAAAAAAACAATAAAAAAAAAGTGAAGTCAAAAATACTCAACTCTGAAATAAAACATTATTTGGGCTGTGATAGAAATAAACAAACGTAATAATAATAATAAGGATCTAATTCAGCCTGGACCTTTTGGTCGCGGGCTCCAAGGCCACCAACAGTGCTACCCCCTCCGCCGCATCATCGATCTCCGGATGCTGGCTGAAGTAATCTAGTATCCATTGCCTCTTATTTGGCTCAATGCGTTCATTAAATAGAGGCAATGAATGCTTATCTAACATTTTGTATATGAACGGATGTAAGATCTCTTGGTCATCATCTATGTAGTACAAAACTCGATGCAAGAGTAAATGTTCAACACAATCATTCAATTCTAGTAAATGACACTCCTTAACAAGTTCTACAAAGCTATCGTAGCTAAAAACCTGTTCCAATAGCGGTGATTCGTATCCAATAAATGAGGAAAATCTCTGAGCCATTTCTTTTATGAACATATTGATTTCATGCAGTACGTGAATATTGTGTCTCTTATTTTTCATATAGATATTATCGTATATATGTACGTTGGAGTTGGGTATCTCCAGCAACATTTTCAGCAATCGAGGATAATGCTTAATACTGACAGGAAGATGAGAATCTTCTCGAGGGACAGTAAATTCAAATTCCTTACTGCAAGTATTCAAACATACTAACTCTTTGAACAAGTACCTCATATGAAATTCACTTGGAGTATTATCACGCGTTACAATAAACGGTGATAATTCAATATTTTCTTGGCATTCCTCTTCAATATTATTATCACCTAGCGAAAGCCAACAAATATTTGTTTTGTCAATAGCATCCATAATGTAACGGAACCCTGAATATCCAATATGATTTCCATGTAGGTCGATGTATGTGACTTTGGTCTGTGGAAGGACTTTAGCTAATTTTGCTACGACATCGTCTGTTATTTCATTATGGCTTATATTCAACGAAATCACTTGAGAGTTCTTCAAAGCTTCAACTAGACCTTTCATCTCATAATCAAACTGTAACTGAAACCTATTACCGCTCAGATTAAGATACGTTATATTGCTTGTGAGAGCTGAGCTCAGATCAAGAAAGTGATCAGTTGCCATGTTTTGAAGATGTAGGGAGATCACTTTCTTTTTTGGTACACATTTTAATGGATATGCATGATACCTGCCCCACCGATGTTTTTGGTCTTCAGATGAAGACTCCAATTCATGGATTCCAAGAGCACAATGCCCATTCCATTCACAAATCATACTTTTTTCAAAGATTGAAACAAATTTGCTGTTAAGAAGGGTTTTAATCAGTTCAATTTCACTGATCCTGATGTTATCAAATGCTCCAACTAAAACATAAATTGACGAATAAAAATCGTCAAAAATTAGTTTCATGATTCCTGAATGTTTATAGACCTTGTTGATAAGTTTGGCAACTCCTTTTTGTAATAATGATGGTTGATTGATTTCAATACAGCAATCTGGATACCTGAATAGATTTATACGCTGAGAAAAAACATCATCTTCAAAATCAATGAAAACAGTAATAGAATTATTACAGCGTCCAATAATCTCACATACATGTAATGCTGCTTTACGGGTGATTTTCATCCCATGTATATCAAGTTCAAGAATTTCAGTACTTCCAAGACATTCTGCTAGATATTCGAGACTCTCGTATTGTAAAGGATTACAGGAGAGATTGAGTGCTACTACTTTAGAACCCTGAAGACCCTGGGCCAAAAACTTGAGACCATCTGAAGAAATTTCATTGTTTGATAGGTTTAATGAAGAAATTTGAGTATGACGTAACACTTGAGCCAAATACCGAACACCATTACAATCTATTTTGGTGTTACTGACATCAAGAGAGATTACTCCTGTACCCAAAAGTCCCTGAGAAAGATATTTCAAGTCTTCAGAATCAATCAAATTATAACTGAGATTGATAGAGGCAAGTTCTGTTTTTTTCAATACGTGTACGAGATTATACAAAGTGATCGAGCATAAATTTAATCTACTTAGATCAAGTGACGGGGAAATTTTGTCTAAAGGCTGAAGACAAATATTCGGACAACTACGGCGAATATTACCACTCAAATTAATGGTGTGTATATGCGTTTGTTTCAAAATTGAAGATAGATAAAATGCATTACAGCAAATACTATTATAACTTAAATCAAGTGTCGTAATTTTTGAATTCTGCAAACTTAGTACAAGTGTCTTCAGGCTATTACATGCTAAACCATTAAAACTCAGATTCAGTGTAGTTAATTTTGTATCCACTAGACATTGTGCAAATACTTTCAAGCTTTCGTGGTTCATAGAAGTAGAACTCAGATCAATTGAAATAACCTTAGAAGATTTCAGAGCTGAAGCTAGACATATAATACCCTCATAGCCTAAATAATTATTACTTAGATTAAGTTCGGTGATATTTGTAACGGGAATACATGATGCCAACACTTCCAAACTTTTACAGTTTACATTATTAGCACTCAGATCAATTCTAGTGATTTCAGAATTTTTCAACCCAGAGGCTAGATACCCAATTCCATCATGACTCAATTTATTATTACTCAAATTTATTGAAACAATTTTTGTATCTCTCAAACATCGTGCAAATTCTTTCATGCTTTCACAGTTAATATCATTCTCAGAAAGATCAAGTGAGCTGATATTAGTGTTTTTTATAACCGACGCTAGATACAAAATACCATCATGACTCAGCCTATTATTACTCAAATTTAGAGATTTTATTTTCGAATCAATCAAACATGGAGCAAATACTTCTAAGCTTTTACAGTTTATATCATTATCAGAAATATCCAGGCAGGTGATATTAGTGTTGTTCAGCGCCGATGATAGATACAAAAGACCATCAAAATCTAATTTAGTACTGCCCAGATTTATTGAGGTTACTTTTGTATCCATCATACACGGTGACAACACTTTCAAGCTTTCACAACTTAAATCATTGTTACTGAGATCGATTGACGAAATTTGAGTATTTTTGATAACAGGAGCCAGATTCAAAATGTCATCATATTTCAATTTATTATGGCTCAAGTTGAGATCGGTTATTTTTGAATCTAACAAACAAGATGCCAAAACTTTCAAGCACTCGCCGTTTATATCATTATCACTCAAATCAATGGATGTGATGCGAGTGTTCTTAAGAACAGAAGCAAGATGAACAATACCATCGCGGCAAAAATTATGAGCAAGGCTTATAGAAGTCAATTTTGTGTCTAACAAACATGGTGCCAATATTTTTAAGCTCTCACAGTTTAAACAATTATAACTGAGATCAATTGTTGTGATTTGAGTGTTCTTAAGAACAGAAGCCAGATGCACAATACCTTCTCTCAAACTAGAACAACTAAGGTTAATAGATGTAATTTTCGTATCTAACAAACATGATGCAAATATGTTCAGGATTAGATGAGAGTCTTCAGCAACTGCTTGAAGATCTAGACCACAATTCTTTACTGTGTCATTAAAACTCGAATATAGCGTCGTTAAGTTCACATTCTCTGTAGATTGCACAATAGAATCAAAGTTATCATTATCTTCAATATTTTGACATAATTTGGGCGAGGATGTTTGGGTGTCTTCTAGATCACTCTCCACATAATTAATAACTTCACAAAAGATATTATTTTTTAAACTGAGAAATTTGATATTTGAGTTCCGCAAGTGTTGGGCAAAAGTAGTGATCCAATCGTTTCCTATGCGATCTGCATCAAGTACAATTGAAGTCAATTGAGTATTATTGAGAACTTCACCCAAGTATTTCAAGCCGTCATGGAAAATATTATAAGGTCCATAATTATCAGGATTACGAATATCATCTGAAAATGAAATGTCTTCCAACTGAAATTGAAAGGACTTTATCATGCGATCTCGGACACTGCCAAATGAGGTGATCGGAGTAGATTCTTGCGTTTCACTCGAAGGCCTTACAACTATATCATTTTCACATTCTACAAGATCTTTCTTGGAGATCTCAGAGTCTCCCACAAATAAGGTTGATGGTGGCGAGAGCGTATTTTCAATAGAAAATATTTTTTGACGAGTGCCATTATCCTTTGGTGAATCAAATATTGTGCTACTCTCCAAAAAACTGTTATTCCTGATGGAATCTGATATTTTTTTTAATTCATTGTGTAGTAGACTCTCATCACTAATTACCACACAATTAAAGAGAGTATATTTCAGTACCTGCGGGTCACCCTGAGAAAATGTTGGTTCTCTGCTATTTCTGGAAGGAAGGTCATCACTCAACAGTCTTTTTACTATAATGTCATGTTCCACTCCACAGTTATACATGTTCACTATTTGAAAACAACTGAATCATCATAAATACATCATTTGGATGGATTAAACGCCTTTGTCCCGGCAACGCACTGCAAGAAGAAACAAGGAATAATAGGCAAACAAGAACTAAAAAAAGAAATGATTCATTTTTACTTTTTAATGCAGAGGGAAACTTAGATTACATCACATATTGCTAAATGAATGGTACTTGATAGTCCTGTAAAAGCTGGCCATTTTCACATTTTACACTGGACAAACAAAATTAGAAAAAGTGACAATTTCTCCTTACTTCTTCCTTTCATCAGTATTATATTTTATCAAAAGCTCTATTGTATCTCCTGACCGAATACGACATTTAATTTCGTGGTTCACTTTCCTTAACTTACAATAATAATATCTAATAAGTTAATATTTTGATGAGACAAATTTTACTTTTTCCAAAATGGCGGCCAAATTAAATTTTTCAACTCGGTTCACACAAAAACCGTTAATTTCAACTTGAAATGCTTCTCTCATTTCAAAATCGTGTCACTGAGATATGTTGTTTTTTTTCAAGTTTAGTGAGAGAAAAAAAGAACAGCAATAAAATTAGAGCTCGATCAACAACCAAACTTTTAATTTTCTATGAAGGACAAGAATGACATAAGTTTCTACGAAGACCTCTTCAAAAGAGAAATTCAATTCGGTGACTTCTCATGCAATTTTCCAATCTTTGCTCCACGATCGCTCTAAACCCAGAACGAGTTGTACTGGCTGAGCCCAGGCACTTCGCCTCCTGACTATAACACATTTTACAATATTTACTTGACAGAAAACGAGGCTTTAAAAAATGGAAATTGATAGGGAAATGGAATAGAGAATGGCGAAGAGGTAGAAGGTGCAGAAAATAAGTGGGAGAAAAGATTTGATGAATACAAATACTCACAGATTACTATTTCTTGGTCTATCGTTATACTGTATAGCCTGATATTCCTCTACTGACTGTCAAAGCAAGCAGCAATCACTCAGCCATTCGGCGTAAGACCTACGAAACAAAAAATAATAATGATAGGAAATAATAAAAATTGAAATAACAATTTACTATAAAAGCCAATGATCACTTATCAAGAATCTATATTGATTAAGGAAAATGCTGTCAAGTTTGAAAATTATATATCAATATTGCTGTTTTGAAATTCACCGAATTTTATTGAACTGATGCGACTTGTTCGAAAATCTTGGATTTTAATAAAAATAACAAGATGACCTGCTTACAAATGAATAATATCATTTGATGCTGCAGCATTGAAAATGTTATAGACTAACTAATTAAAATGATAATCTTTATACCAGTTTGACAAATTTTACCATGATACTTAATTAGTGTATATTGCAGTTGCACACTGTAAAATAAATTAATAGTTTATTTAACTGACACCAGTATAACTATATTCGGCTGCAGTTCTATATCAGTCCAAAATGAAATCATTGATAACTTTACAATTAACGACTTGGTTAGGGTTTGGTACACATATAGTTAGTCGTAAAATACATTGATTATTTCATTACATTGTTTTGGTGGACTGATATGTAAATGTAGCCCTAAATTCTGGTATAAAAAAAGTAAATAGGTAAAACTATCCGGATATACTCTTTTTTTGTTTCAATAATTTGATTTGTTGGCACCTCCTAATGACCATGGATATTATATCATGTAATGCTATATTGCATTAAAAGTCCGGGAAATAGGTGATTACCGTACGAGCGTGATAGTTCATACGAGGACGGTACAAGTGTTCCCGGACGAGTTAAATTATGATATTTTTCGTCATACTAGTCTAAAAAATACTAATATAAAAAATGAGAGGGGACAACAAACTTTTACTTTATATCAAAATAAAAATTCTGAAAACAATGAATGGTTTAGCATGGAAGAATTTGCAAAACTATAGATATTTTAGACAGATATTTATATCATCCAGTCACCTCCTGTGAAAGGGATATACGGATTTGTCACAGCGTTTTCAAAATAAATTCTCTACTGTATAATAGAGTTGGAGGAGTTAATGTCAATTGTTTGATTCGTGGTGGAATGATCAAAACTCACTTGTGGAATAAAAACAACATTTTTGAAGGTCTTTTTTAATTCAATTCTAAACCTGTCAAGTTTCTATCTTTTGAGGCGTTCGGGCAAGACATTGTAGAGATTAATTCCCAAACTCTCAACTCCCTTAGCATAAAGTTCTATGATAATCATCTCTTAAGATGATGCCGTCTCCTTGTTCCATACAAATGGTTCATAGAACTTCTTATTATATTAATTTTGTTTTTATTAGGCAAATACATTCTAAAATAAAAATACTGGGAAGAGAAGGAATCCCTGGCTGGTTGCACAAAATAGTGATTTAATTGATAAATATCGAATCAACTTTGGAACAGATAAGAATTAAATATTAGAAACATTTTTCAATATTTATTACATTTTCCTGTTTCATTTTTAAATCGATATTGATCGAACGAATCAATATATTCTACGTGATCGTTTTGCAAGCCCTTTGTCGCAGCAGGGCAGCAAAATACCATTGTTAGAAACAGCTGGATTTCGGTAATCATTAAATCAGTTCAAATCCATACGTGGTAAACTGTTGATATTGTGGCAGTACGACGAAAAAAAAAACAACGGTAAGATTTTATAATTTAAGTATAGTAGAAGAAAACTGAGCTAAATTGATATTGTGGTTGATTGATATTGATTGCTAGATTGATAGTATTACAAAACAGAGAACGGAATCTACAGCATAACATGCAACTACAAACTTTCACATCAAAATTAAGCCTCACGTAAACTAATTGATTTAGTAATAATTATGGTAGAGTAACTATAGTGTATAAGATTGTAAAGTTGTTGATCCGACTTGTCTTATACTCCTTAACTGGAGTCTCCAAGACGTAATCTACAAAAAAAAAAACATTACTTTGTAGTAAGTAGCAAAAATAGAGAAAACTATCCGGATATACCCTTTTTTGTTTCAATCGTTTGGCACCTCCTAATGACCATGGATCTTCCGCAAGTTTTTTGTACGTTCCAGGGCAATCAACGTGAATTCGTTGTGCCTCATTAGGGTCTTTTGCACTATAACTCCGCAATTTTAAAAAAGTGTCATTGAAAAGTAGATTCCTAACCTAAACTGACCTAACCTAACTGGGTCTTAGATTAGGTTAGGTTAGGAATTTACTGTTCAATGACAATTTTCAAGGAATGAGGGGTTATAGTGCAAAAGACATTATGTGTCCAATCCAAAAAAGTTACCTTTTTTATTCCTATTAATATTAAAATAAATCCTAAAACTAAAGCTTCTGATTATTCGGGCGTTTTAATATGATTATTAACCTTTCATACCTCAAAATGTTAGAACGAAGTTGGCATGAGCGAGTTTTGCACTGATGTGAAGTCGAATGATGTAGGTGGACTGGATCAGGTGATAGAAAGGGCACTTGCCCATTGGGGGCCCCGAGCCGGTTGTCTGATGCTCTGCGTTACATAAGAGTGGTTGCAATGGGACGAGTTATGCACCTCGTTGTGCCTGGTCTCCAGCAGCACTCAGTCTGGTTAGGTTAGGTTACACTCTATGTCTAGCAGATTCAGCAGCAGACGATACAATCAGAACGCATCTTCTAGGGAGGAAAACAGCATATCAGAAATTAAAAAATTCAATCGAGAATTCTCAAATTAATTTAGAATTTGCGATACTAAAAGCATTGAATAATACGTGCCATGTGTGTATTGTTGGTTTGTGTGCAACTAATTTCAACTTTGTATTGATTTTTCCTGTTGAACTATTGTTTTGAAACTTAGAATTAACTCAAGTTATTTCAGATTGCAATATTCTTTGAACATGACAAGGATATTAAATCATGATTAGTTTGTTTTGTAAATTTGGAGTAAGTCATTAATCATTGCAATATTCTTTGAGAATTATTACAACTGATTCCTTACATACAGACTGTTGAGCTGTGAGGAACTTCCATCAAAATGTATAATTTTGCTCATATTATTGTTTTTTATGAAGAAAATAAATAAAGCAATCGATCAATTGAGAATTTGATCAAGCCACTGAAAATTTCACAAAATCTTCGAGAATCATACTTGATAAATACCTACAGAAAACTCATCTATTGTTCAAACACATATAAACTTTGCTCTTATTGGTATTCATTTATGCGCCTATTTCATGAGAGGAACTGAGAATTAGTGTTGGGTTTATTCTACTACGCGTGCAGTGACCAAGGTGAATAGAAGTTTTTCTCTTAAAATTCGTTCATTAACTTGGGTCCTAAGTATTTCAATGAATTCCTAATGGAAATAAAAAGATGTAAAAATAAAAATTATTTCTAGCATGAGTAAGATAGTCATAGCTGTGGAATTATGACAATGATGAGTTGTTATAACAATTATTTTTGAATTATTATTAGAATTTAATCATGTAGCTATTATGTGAAAGTATGAGTAAGCCGTTAGACGAATCTGATACTTCAGACCTCCACATGCATATTATAGTAGTTAAACATTTGAATTTAAACTTCCAACTTATAAAAAATAATTTCATTGACTCATGGGTTACTGACTGATTAACCAGCCCAATACAGGATAATGAGAAATAATTTGATCATTCACCAGATGATGTCTCATAGGTGGCATGTAACAGAATGCTAGAATGTGACTAATGACAGAATTCCAAGTTGTATTTAACAGTAGCTAATGATTCACAAGCTAATATCCAAGTTTGAATTCAGTTAAAAAAACCCCGGTTAAATTTAGTTTTCGACTAAAAAGAGCTCATTATTGCAGTTACTATGTAATGTAGTCTCATTAGAGTTCCAACCTATCCTTGCATTAATCAAACTAGTTTAAACTTTGAATTGACAGCACAGGTCATGAAAGTTTAAAGACGAAGTCAGTAATCTCCTATATCAAGTTAAATTAATGCAACGTATTAAGAGTGCTTACAAAGAGTACAATTGAATATCGATGATAATCACCACAGCGAAATAAAACGTATGCTGTAAGTGTAAACCATGCAGAAGAAGGCCATAAGAGTACTCGCTAATCTCAATCAACGTGAGACTTGCAGATGTCAAGCTCTGAGTATTATGACGGTCGTTGATGAATATTCTCGAGGTGTTTATAAACTTCAGCCAACTACAGCTGCAGAGGCGCCGAAATCCACTTTTATAATAAACGCTAGCGGAAAATTATACACTAATATTAGTCATCGAACCTCCAAGTTCAACGAAAAGCCACCATTCATAGGCCAAAACTATGGAAAGCTTAGCTCAGAGCAATGAAAGAGAAGTACTGCTACTAAGTCTTAGCGAATTTATTAAGAAAAAAACCAATGCACAGAGTCCAAGAATGTTTAAACAACAACGATAAAGACCAGCATTTGTGAGACGGACTGTCCTATTATTATTATTATTTATAACTTATTGAACAATGGCGCAATATTGAATCATTGCACTAATTATTAATATTATGACACAATTACTTTTCTTGGAGAATACGTAATAGAGTTTTGATAATTGACTTTTAACTCGTCCTTGCTCACAGACCTTAGGTCCATGTGGACTAATTTCCTTTTATAAGTCTGTTAATTTAGTGTTCACAGCATATGTTCAATCTATTTGTAAATTCTTATAAAAATTATGAAACGACAGATTCTTTATACTTCAATTTTTGTAAAGAGAGGAATAAAGCACATTTGCATTGACAATAAAACCCATACCCAACCTGAACAAGCGATAGAATTTGTTATTAGTAGCCTTCACTCCCATTCCATATCTATTAATTCTAAGTAAAAAGGCAAAATTATAAATACAAAATCCAGCTATCAAAATAATATTCTACAACATGGATGATGATAATAGTAAAATGAAAGGCAAGTCAAGTATGCAGCTCAAGGATTTGCCTTAGAAAATCTCGCACTCGACATTGCAAAATTGAGAGATCACAATTAATTGATGGAAAGAGTCAAGGAAAAACAATCTAGGACCCACATTTGAAGGAGATCAATTTATGTCCAACAGCGTAGTCAAGATTTTGTATACCGGTAAGCCAAAAATATACTAAAATGTTATTTCAATCTAATCGGGCATATATTAATTTAGTTCAGAATAACGAAGTGGCTTGCTATTTATTTAATGGTGGAACCAATCCAAGGATATTACAGTTAATAACAATTGCTCTATCAATGTAGATTGTAATAGATATCAAATGCACTGAATACTTTCGGTTTATGAACGCTAACAGTAACAATTAGGAATGCGAAAATTCGATGACTGCTAGTATCCAGGCCCGTGCTGGGTATGTCGAGAGGGCGGGGGACAGAGGTGACGAGGGCGCCAGCCATATAATCAGTCAAGCACCGCGCATAGTTCACAGAAAATGAACTTGAAAACTCCTGCATTTGTAGATTAGGCCTACTATAACTCGTTTTTCGGCTAATACCATCATAAGACGTTCTAGAACAAACATTTTAGAACCCAAAACACAATTTCCGTTTTTAAACCTTTTGATGCACGGTAAATAACATATCTGGATTTTCCTTTTACCATACGAATAGTGGAGGATGTAAAGTAAATCTGGACATTGATTGACATTTTACTATTTATTTATGTTTAAATCAAAAAAAGACCTCCAAAAACATCAACACATGTCGGGATTCTAGTGTTGTGTGTAAAATTAGTTTCTGTACTTCTAACTTATAAACCTATATTTTTCAATTATTTAAAAGTTAAATAAATTTCCGATACTTATTCAAATTATTTTAAAATGTAGAGCAACATGTTTAGCTCTGTTATAATTCAAAGAACATAAAAGAAAAACTGTTGGCACTATGAAAATATTTAGAAAAATCCTAAATAATAATACAATTATAAAACTGCGCTACAACCCACAATCATGAAACCTGAATTGAACTCAATAATCTACTTATTTAGATGATCAAAAGTCTTCTTATTTCAGAACTTGATTCACATAGTTTATCAATAACCAAACTTGAGTCAATGTTAATCAATGTCTGTCTCCGTGTTCATCAGGACAAATGCCTCTAAATAATTGTCATCAGTCATTGTTGCTCTCAATCTGGTCTTTATTAACTTTAACTTTAGCAGGTAACCAGTGTTAGTGGAATCAGGTGAATCGTTAGTAAATATTTGTACACTTTGTACAGTTCCGTATATTAAAGAGAGTAGCCTACATATTATAATCCACTATCACTTCAAATGCACATTTGATACAGGAGTTCATTTACATAAACAGAATTTATTAATTTCGAATTCCTTTAATTGCTATTAAATTCTGTTTATGTATATTTGTCAGTTTATTCAATTGTCAGTCACTTCAAACTAACCAGTTCATTTACGTTTTACTGTGCAAGCTGAGAAGTCTTCATCATGCTTTCCTACAGTTTCTTTGACTTCTTCATCTTCAAGTAGACTTAAATCGTCATCCATATACTTTCAATTACGTAAATGTTTTCAGAACTTTCACACTTTTCAGTCTCATCAGTACAATAATCATGCTCAATTGACTTCCTGCTTATACTGGGCCAAACATTCATGAACGATATACGATTTCTTCTCTGAGCATGTCTTTGTCAACAGATGGAATCAATGCACTTACTTTGTCCAAGGAATTTTCTGGAAATTTCGCCTTCAATTGATCGAATCATCTAGGATTGAAGACAGCCAAATACAAATAGAGCAGTCTATGCTTGGCGAAACGGTTTTTCATTGTTTGATTTATTTTGTCTACAATGCAGTTAAAGACATTTCTCCTGTGCATTTACATAGAGACATAGCACGATTTAGTCGCTGTACAAAGGAATTAAGGTTGAGAAGGAAAAACACATATGAGAAATTCACATAACTTTTACAAAAAAAAAAAAATACAACTAGAAAAAAAACAATTGATCAACTAAAAGTATCTTCTTTGAAAATAGATTCTTACTGTTAAAAATAATACTGTATAAAAATAATCTAAAGCAGTAATAGGAAATATGGACGTGGGAACGGTGGGAAGGAACTCAGGAAGTAAAAATATCTTAACTCCATTTGTGTACGTGTCTGCAAGTACGAGAGTATTTCAGGGAAATATTGCAATATTGTGATTGTATTGTTATGAAGGACCATGCGACCTCGCAAAGGAGCTTGTCTTTCAAATATTTAATAAAACTGTAATGTTTATTTTGTAGACAGATTTGCCAGAGATAATACAGCTAAGATAATATGGACCATCAAAATATAGATAAGTCTAGAAATAAAAAAATATTTCAAGTAAGCAATGTAGACTTAACAAGCTTGCCAAACATTATCAATGACTTAGTTGCCAAGTGCGAAACCAACCAGTATACATTCATCAACCAATCAACCTAAAAATATCAGCCAATGTCAACAGACAAAGCTGCGGGGGAAATTATGACTATGAGTCAATGAACCCAGAAATATTCTTACAACTCCACCCCTACCCGCCAATCTATATAGTTGAATCAGAATTATTAATTTTAATTTTGTTTTGTGACTGTTTGCCATATGCCATGATCTTTAAATAACAATACTTTGGTTTAACGGTTTTACATTCACAATTAATAAATAAGGACTTAATTTATAGAATCTTATCTAGCATTTATTAGGCCCATACATAATGAGGAACATGGTATAATCCATTTATTAACTTAACGAAAATTCGTTGAATTATTCATTCATTTACCTTCCAGACAAAATATAATACATTTATACTCTAGCCTGAATTACAAGTGTTTTCTTACATCAACTGATTAAATATTTGAAAAAAAGGATCACTATTTTAATGAACAGTCTTTATGAAACTATTTTGCAAACAAGTTTTCACCGAAATATTAAAAACTAAGTTACCTGAACTGAAACTGAAATGCAGTATTTGTTATTTCCCTTATGGAAAAGTGGGCTAGTTCCAGATCTGGCCAGATCTGGATTCTAGACCTGGCCAGATCTGGTTATATACGGGTTGATCTGGTCAGGTCTGGCCAGATCTGGGATGCCAGATCTGGATTCATTCCAGATCTGGCTGGCAGATCTGGGATGATAGATCTGAACTCATTCCAGATCTGGCCTGGATTCATTCCAGATCTGAAATGAGAAAAAATTTAAATTGAAAAACAATGCTATGGAAAAATTCAAATATTAAAACTAAAAAACAGTGCAATATATGAAAAACAAAAGGTTCATGATGCAATTCAATTCCTATGACAACTTGTAAAGATTGGCAGTATTTATCCATTGTGAGTGAATTTTATTTTAAATTTTCAAAATTCCACTATACTTTAAAATTATAATCCAATAAATAGTTTTGATTTTTTTTGTGATATATAATGTTAAAAATATTGTCAAAAGAAATAAGGAAATATATCAATTCAAATTCAATTTATTTTTCCTTTTTACAATACATACCGGTACCAAAAAAACCTTTTTACAAAAACCAATTCAAAACAAAATAAATTAAAATAGAAATTTACTATCAATAAACAAGGAAGGCAAAGTCTTAAAAAAATATAAATGCATAAAAATAGAATAATAATTAATATAGACACTAATTATTCTTTATTATTTGCAAGTATCACATTACTAATATACTGAATATTATTGAGAGCATAATTTGAAAACTATATATTATTAATAATACATAGGTAAGACATATGAAATCAATATACTGTAGCCTACATACAAAAACAAATTCAAAACAAAATAAATTAAAATAGCAATTTATTACGTATTGTTACGTTTCATTTGCAATTCCCGCCGGCAAGCTTTGGTCAGTCAGCTGACATCATTCAATGCCTTCTACTGCTTTTTGACATTCCTTGATTGATCTGGTTTTCACTAGTTCTTAACCTCACTTTTTTCTCCTTGTGTGTACTTCTTATTTTTGGCTCCAATTCGGGGTTTTCTTCTGTTCATCTCAGTACAATTTAACTATGTTGTGAACTAAAATTACTAAATATTCTCAACTCAACTCGTCTGTGCTTTTGTGTGAATATTTCTTCAACAATTGGACTACTTGTTCTTCTGCATAAATATTACAATCGTAATCATTCCAAAATACTGGTGGACGAAATATTGTTTCATCTACATACCAAAAACCATTAACAAGTCAACTTATTCTCAACTCAACTTGTCTGTGCTTTTGTGTGAATATTTCTTCAAAAAGTGGACTACTTGTTCTTCTGCGTGAATATTACAATCATAATCATTCCAAAATATTGGTGGACGAACTATTTGTTTCATCTGCATACCGAAAACCAACTACTTGTGCTATCGTGAATTCATTATTACTCATGATTATCCTATATCTGATATATTAATGATGAACTGTGATCATAAACTTTCCATTAACAACTACTCATGCTTCTGCTCGAATTAAAAACGTTATTCATTCCATGAATTGTCTACTTGGATTACCTAATTTTGCCAGCTATGAACCGTTTATCCATTCGCCTAACCACACCAGAGCACTACACGTCCGTGGCAGATAAGTTTTTTCCGTAGGCTATTTTTTATGAACTTTGTTTTGTATTCTTGTTACTTATTTTCAGTTAACTCACTTATATTTGAATCAATAGAGCATATGTACTCAAACTTTCTCTTGAGAGTGTTCTTTTTCATACAGTCCACATTTCCCAATCCTTTTTACTATTATTTAAGATATTTAATGTTGGAAGTGTGACTTGAGCTACCAATTTTCACTTTCTGGTTCTCCTCCTTAATGTGGCATAACACACGATCCAATATTACAACTATCAAATAAACAAGGAAGGTCCCTGTAAAATCTTAAAAAAGATATAAATGCATAAAGATAATAGAATGCATATAAAAATTCATTCTTTATTTGCAAGTATCACATTACTAATATACTAACAGAACTATTGAGAGCAGAATTTGAAAACTATATATTATTAATAATACATAGGTAATAAGACTCTTTGATAATTGCTGCATAGGTTAATTGTCTATTTGTTAATTGTCTTTCCATCATACAAAAAACCTCATCTGACAGGTCATCATCCTTTTTGAAAAAAACTTAATGTACAAATATGTACAATAATAATGTAATAATTATTAATCTCTATCTATAAAAGGATGATACCCTGACTCACTCATCAACGCAGAGCCAAAACTACTAAGCCTATGAACTTGAAATTTCGTATGAACAATCCTTATAGGATTTCACCGTGCAATAAGAAAGGATTTTTCAAAATTCGCAATTTTAGGGGTGTTTTTAGGGGGTTAAAGTTTTGCCTATGCAAAGCATGGGTACATGGCTAGCTAGCTTACTGGGATCTTTTAATCATATGGAAAATAATTTGAAATTTATCGATCTGCTGTACATGCTGTTTTTATGAACAAGCTGTTTGTGTGTTTTGCAAATCATCATTCACCTAACCTACTGAACTTGCTGGCCAAACAGCTTAAAGGAACAGCTGATAGAAGTCAACAGTTTTTAATCATATGGCAGGCCTCTTAGCGGCGTTATTTACGCTGTCTGGAACGCATAAGTTTTGCATGTATGCTACTGTTCAGTCGGAGCCTTGCAGTATGTAGGAAACATATGAGTGGGTATGATGAAATGTAATTATGCCGGGCTGATGACATCTGTTAACCAATGCAGCTAGAAATTTGAAATGTATTCTCAGTAGGAGGTGGCGAATAATAAAATAAAAAACCTAGCTTCTACCCTAATAGTCATGGAAGGTTTAAATTTGAAATGCTCATTGAGAGGTGGTGAGTAAGGTCTTACTGTGTAAGAAAACAATGAAGGAGGCCTCTCTGATCAGCTGGAAGAGCCCTAGGACTAACTTCTTCCTTAATAGTCCTAGAAGATTGAAATTTGAAATGTAACCTCAGTGGGAGGTGACAAATAATAAAATCAAGAATTTTTTATGAGAACGCAGCAATGCGCGTCGGGCCAGCTAGTTATTTTATATTTAGCCTAATACTGTAAATTATTTCATTAAATTATTATTCTTTCTCCAATTATTTCATTTTATAATTAAACTGAATAAAAAGTTGATTCCTTTATTTTATTATGAATTTACATAAAACATTAAATTCTTCTACTATAGCAAACAATGTAGGTTATTTAGAATTAAGTATCCATATCTGGCCAGATCTGAATTTCAGAAAAAGTCCCAGATCTGGCCAGATTAAAAAAGCCAGATCTGGCCATATCTGAGTTCCAGATCTGGCCAGATCTAGAACCCAGATCTGGCCTGATCTAGAACCCAGATATGGCCAGATCTGGAACTCAGATATGGCCAGATCGGGTTTTTAATGTTCCAAAACCAGATCTGGCTTTTTTAATCTGGCCAGATCTGGGACTTTTTCATAAGGGTTGTTTAAAACTACAAACAAAAGGACAACCTAAAATGCAGTGATATATTCTCAAATATTTTGAATGAATAAATAATTTTTCTATTGAACCTTGTCTTATGAAAGTATTTTTATCCGGAACGACAACAAAATTGAGTTGGCAAGTACAGGTTATATGAGCCCTGTCGCTGAGCTAATTTATCCAATAAATTTTAATTTGAAGAGTTTATGTTTACAGTTCACTTAACTAAATAACTGCGAGTCTGTGACAACATTAAAAGCTAAATCCAAATGAAGATTGGTACAAAACCTACTATCACCTCAAATTAAGTACAATAATCACTTTGTAACCTGCCGACAGTCCGACACAGGAACATAACGACACAACAGACGACATCCACTTAGTTACCGCCCTCACCAGCCTACGCGAGCGCCCATCGGTCAGGTGGTGCGTATTGCTAGCAGGTTTTCCAACCTTCTTGCAGCAAATATAAAATTTGCTACGTGAAGGGCGGCAACGGCACCAGTCTTCTTAAATTAAATTATTTCTCTAAACGAAAGGCATTTTAAGAGTCCAAAATAATGCAATGGTTACCATGAGTTAATATACAAAAATCTAGATTTTTCGTTCGATGACGAGAAGGCGCCGTTTGGCCTTGAAGGCGAGGGTGCAGGGGGACACGTCCCCCTGTCCCCCCGGGCCTGCTAGTATCCAAGAGAAGGGCCCGGGGTTGGCCCTGGCAGTAGTAAGATTTTGTAGATAATGGCATTCATCCAATTTTCACATTTCCATTAATTACTGTTGTCAATATTTGTACACCCAGTCTTCAGTGCATTTGATAGTTAAATTGAGAATTCGAATCCATTATCATCATTCTGCTAATCATTTGTTGGATTAAGAAAATTACAAGTACGTTGCTTACCATTGTCATAGTATTCAATTCTGTACTGGTAATCATTCTAAATCGAGATCTGAGAAAAGGAACCAGCGAGGTAACGAGGCGAATTTGAATATCAAAGAACAAAGTACGGATGTAATTATTACAAAGATACATAATAAAATATGATGTACTTATTCCCATATCTTTAGCGGTATGGGACAGTCTTTCGAATTCAATCCTTTCATTTCTTGGAGTGGAATGAACATAAATAAATGATTGAGGTTGCTTCAAATTGAGAACAAAACCAGTACTTACGAGGTAGATCATGCAGTGTCAAGGTTTTTGAAGTTTTAGTAACAAATACGGTGAATTTTCATCAAAGAAGCGGGTACCGGCACGAGGTCGGAGATGAAGTCAGGGCGTATCCATTCGATGCATATCGCTGTATCGGATCGCTATCATATAATCGATTTGTGTATATTATGCGAAAATGCAATATAGCGTACATTTCTTGACAGAGCACAGAGCACAGAGGCAGGTTCAGTTCAGCTGAGCTGTTGCGTTCTTGACCAACCAAAGCCTGCCAACCAGTCTTTTCTGGTCTTTGTCTATAACAGTACCACCACAATATCACCAACAGTTTTCAGAATTATTACACTAAAAACAACTAAAAAAAAGTGATTGCACATCATATTATTAAATTATCTATGTAACAACACATCAAACTTATTTTTGTGCTACTTTATAAGTCTACATTGTAAAACCGAGCTGATAATATTGTCGAAATTGTGTATGAATTTTAATAAGTCATTCTTCATCGCAAATATAATACGTAAAATCCAACTGTGAATAAAGCTGTCAGGAAATGTATTACAAATTTGTTAAAGATTGATTAAATACCTGAATCAAGATCAGCTGTTTATTTTTTGACCTCCTGTACCTGAACCGCCAATTTTAAAAAGGTGTAACCGGAAAGAAGCAAGCATGGGATTTGCCGCCATAGACAGCTATATCACCGCAAATTTCAAAATTAATTTACAAGATTTCACTTTCATGACAGTTCAAATGTTTTAACTACGCTTATCTTTTGTGGAAAACTATTTGTTTCTCAGAATAATTTTTGAATACATTTATCAAGATTTAGCAGTCGTATTGCTCACCGCCAATTATGACTTTAACGTACGAATAGAATAGTACTTTTTTATTTGTTCACGTGGCGAAGTTTGGACAGTAATGTCCACTTAACCACGAAGAGTAGAGTGGCGGCCATCTTTAAAAATAGCCGTGGTAGAGTTCATGCATATATTTTTTAAATATTTAAATCAACTACAACCACATTTTTTGTAGAAAAATGTAGACATTTGTGTATCTCTAGTGAAGTATATGGCTACACTTTTGAGATTTTATGCTCCATCCACTTTCTTACCTCCATGACACAAAGGGCCGTATTTATGAACGTTTCTTAAAAAAAAAAATACTTGTATAACCGTTCTTTTTATAAGTCTTACTTACACTTACAATTTCAACAAGCCAGCAAGTAGCTTTAACATTAAAAGCCAACCCAGCTCTTCCAATAAAGGCCTGACTCCTGATTAATTTAGCACTAATAATTAATTTACACTACCTTAATATGGTAGGGACAGCTGCGTCAGCTAGTAACCTGACTTGACTGCTAGTAAGTTCATGCAGTATAATAAACGTTTCAAGTTAAGTTCATATTTAAGAACCTAACTTGACCCATCTTTTTACTGTAACTCAAAAGTCAAGACTTTCTTAAAATTGGTATCTCAAATCCGTTCTTAGCCAAGCTAGGTAGAGGGTTATCTTTTGAAGCCGTTCTTGAGATTATGTTTTATCATATTTTGGCTTCATTTTTAGTATAGAATCAGCTCATCAAAATAAAATAAAAGCATCATATTCAATTTTTGCACTATTACATTGTAATTGCAAAAGATTGAAACTACAGTTGGGGTCTGACAAGTTGATCCCTGGCTGATTTTTCCCCTTCTCCTCCAACTTTCTGCTACTGTGCGTTGCAATGACATATGCAGGCTAGTTGAAACGCAGAAAACCTGTTTGTCTCTGGCCGTAGTTTTCAAATTAGGAATAAAGCATGAATAGAGCATGCGCAGTTGGCTTCCTACTACTGCCACCCGCTCCCGCACCGAAAAACCAGGGATCAACTCATCAGACCACAACTGTAAATTATCCAATTTCTGAAATTTTCCCATTTTCACTAGACTTTCAGAGCTATGTTGATTGAATTAGTTACCATTCTTTCTGTTTCTCCTTGAGCTGCCACCCTTTCCGTTTCCAAACACTACCTCTCCCTGTTCGCGCGGTACCTACTGGTGGCTTTTGATAACTTCTGAAATTAACAATAAATTATTATACAAACTAGCAGGTTGTCTGATTCAATTACATCGGGATATCTAGAACTTCACATAATCTATTTATAAAATCAACTCAACCCTGGAACAGTAAGCTAGTTAAAAGTCACACACTATCAGTAGGCCTAATAATTTGTTTATTAAAATTTTCTGTTGGAATAAAAATTACAAGTCTGTAACTACTGTGTAATTATTGAGATATGTTAGATAATATGTGAAATAATGGCTACAAAAACACGGGTTTCTAAGTTTAAAGATATTTGTTTAATAAATATATTGGTATATATTTTGATATTTGGTTATAGAACCACTAAAATATGCCAGTATTTTTACACATATAAATATTTTTAACAAGTTATAGGAAATCAAATCTGAAAATAAAATGTCAAATCAACCATTTGGTGAAAAGCACATAAAAATTTGTTAATTGGTCAAAACACATTCGTCTTGTGTGTTTTAATAGAATAAAACTCTGATTTATGAATTTTATTGGGTACATTCTTGGTTATTGGGTGATTTGTCATTTCATTTTCAAAACTAGATCCTCCACAAGTTTTGTGAAAAAATAGTAGTTTATTCACAAATAAAAACTGGGAAACCTTGATTTTATAGCCATTTTCCCATATTTTGTGAAAAATATTGATAATTACGGCTTGAAACATGTTTTATTAAATTTTCAGCTTCTTTTACTTAAAACAAGCTCTGAACCACCGGGTTGGCTGTAATAAAAAAATTTCCAAAAATCTAATATCAAAACTGATAATTTTTTTTTTAATTATGATTTTTACTCACTTATACTGGAGATACAGGACCCCTGGCGGCAGGCTGATGAAGCTTCTCTTTAGAAGTGGAATGCATCCCTCCAGTATGTCCAGTATAAGTGAGTAAATAGTAGTTTATGCAACGATTTTATTTTGACCCTTATTAAGGCACGAGTTAGATGTAAGTTATAACACGAGCGAATGCGAGTGTTTATAAATATCTCACGAGTGCCTTAATGGCCAAATAAAATCGTTGCATACACTATTTTATCTACGACCACTACTATACATTTAGTTAAAACAATTTCATTTTACCTGTGGCCGTTCAGAGATACCTAACCTCTCATCTCAAATATGAGAAGTTATAGTAGATTGTTAGGTTAAAGTAGCTAGTGTAGCAGTTTGATGAAATCAGCTGATGGTTTCACAATATTGAATTACGATATTGATTCCATCAAAAATGCTTCTGATTGGTCCAGAACCCATGTTATAATGTAGAACCTGTATATAATGAGCTCTTTATGCAACGGGTCTCAAAAAGCATTTCGAAAAGACAGCTGTTTTGGCATCAATTGTGAAACTGTAATGTATACATTATGACATGGTCGTAGATAAATGAATTTTATACTATCCCCCTTCCCACCGTCATGAAAAGGGGAATAGCACTTGATGAAGTTCTTTGTACAGACAAGTGAAGTTTCAGATCAGAAAGGATGTTGAGCTCAGTCTTAATGATGTTGAAGATCCATCTTGTTTCCACTAATATATAATAAAAACTTAAAAAACACTTCTAAGTGGAAATTATGACTCACGTTATGGCGTGACGGCCGTTTCACTCTGATGTTAAGAGCATCGTCAGACGACCCACAGTACACTGACTCAGGGCATGAGTTTGAGCTACACTCAATGCCTTGAGTCAATGTTGTAATAAAATAGTCCACCTAAATGAGAAGAATATAGGAATAGTGGTGTTTTCCTTCAATCAGCTTGTTGGTCATTAACCAATCGTATATGAGACAAATGCGATGACATATTCCATTTATTACTCTCAATGATTTTTCTATCAACCTGACTTCTATTAAATAGAAACAAATTTTTGAGGAATTAAAAAAACTATAGAAATAAGATGTGAGCATTTCAATTGCAACTGGAAATTCGTGGAAGTACAGAAAAAATTCGTTGGTAAACTGTCAATTATTGTAGCAGTAATCACAGAATCAATTAAAAAGCAGGGTTGAAGTTTTTTTAGTTTTAGGGTTTTCTCCGTTTACAAATTTTGTGAACGGAGGAAACCCTAAAACTAAAAAAACTTCAACCCTGCTTTTTAATTGATTCAAATTTTAATTGATTCTCCGTTTACAAATTTCGTGAATGGGGGAAACCCTAAAACCAAAAAAACTTCAACCATGCTTTTTATGATGTTGAAGATCCATCTTGTTTCCAATAATATGTAATATAAACTTAATAAAACAACTTTTGAACGGAGTGTACTGTGGGTCGTCTGACGATGCTCTAGACAACAGAGCGAAACGGCCGTCACGCCATAACGTGAGTTAATTTCCGTTCAAAAGTTGTTTTATTAAGTTTATATTACATGCTTTTTAATTGATTCTGTGAAGCACGTACCGCTTCAATAATTCACAGTTTACCAATGATTTTTTCTGTACTTGCACGAATTTCCAGTTGCAATTGAAATGATCATATCTTATTCCTATAGTTTTCTAATTCCTCCAAAATGTATTTTGATGGTGCTCCAATATGAACATAACCCCCAAATCGGGGTACCCCTGATATAATTTAGCCTACATCTAAAGAAAATATTCGTGAGCAATCAAATGAAAGCAAAATTATGACATTTTAATGAACAATTATAATAATTAATTATCTACGCATTGCATTCAAACGCGCAAACAATGGATGTCTCGGTCCAATAACTCCGTAATAAAAACACTGTAATATAACTGCTTATGTCTGTGAAGATGCGAAAAAACCCGCAATTGGAATAACTACAGCAATAGATGCTTTAGCATTTGTCATTGTCTAGACTCACCTGGCAAAGCATAAATCATTACCATTTAGAAATATTTATAAACATTCCCACAGACTATGATTTGCATCAATTAATACTCTTGGAATAAAAATAACGACGCGCTTTTATAGAGCTCGTAATTCCAGCATTATTCGACATTTTATGATCCATTGTACATTATTTGGATACTCTAATAAGAGAGAAATAATTATTATTGTTAAAAGAAAAAACATTCAGTTATCATATTAATTGAATTTAGGTTCAGTTGTCTCTTTTTATTTATTTCACAATTAAACAATTGTACTAAGATTATTCATGACTCAGTCTCTCTGATAATGATTAAATTATTTGCATTGCAGGAACTTCAGATGATATATTATATTGTACACAATAATAATTACTATGTTATTGAAAAGTCGTCATGATCTATTTGATAGACAGGGGTGCCCACCCCCCCCCCCCCAAACCTCATGACGCACCCCCCCCTAAATTTAGCCCCAACATCCCCATAAATTTCTAAAACTCTCTAAATTTCTTTCTAAAACTAAAAGAAGATTTATAAAACTATTGAAAAAATTCAAACCCAGTCGATAATGTACAAAATGTATGTATATTTCTTGAGATTCTTTACATAGGTAACATTTTTTTGTAAAGGTAAAAAAGAAATATCAATGAAATGAATATATGCTCAGTAAACTTAATTACAAAATAGCTAAATAAGAATTTGAACCTAAATGGTTTTTAAACAATAAAATATTATTACAAATACACAATGTTCAATAAAAATGAAATACCTATAAGTTTATGTTCGGTGACCCAATTACATTAAGGTTAAATAATTCTACAAAGTAGTTCCTTTAAAGGAAGTGAAAACAATGAGTTAATAACTTCATTTGTAAAACACAAAAATTCAAAATACTAAGTCATTTATTGGACAGTAGTTAAACAACAGGTTATTTACTTAGTGTAGTATCTTGGGAGAATTTATGTATGGATGAAGTACATAAAAGGCGCACATTTCATGTATAGTTATTTACAACACACAATCGAAAGAAGTGTCTTTCAAAAACAACATAAAGACACAGTTATGAAAAATTACTGAATTTTTAGTATTTAGTAAGTTTTGCAATAGCAGTTCTTACTTAGAACTTACTTAGCAAGTAGTTATTGTAAAATACATGAAAAACATCAACTGTTTGAAGTCAAGCATTTTAAATTTGTAGGCTGTGACCATCTACAAGTTAGCTAGGCACCTTCTAAGCTTGTTAAATCTATCTCTCTGAACCTCACATAGAAGTTTTTGTCTTTGGGATGAGGAAACAGAAAACCTTTCAATTATTTCTTCGTTAGAAATAGACTCATCAAGTACATCTTTTTCTGCAGCTTGAACCATTAGATTGGACAACCATGAGTCTCCCATAGCTGATCTGAGTCTGTTTTTGATCATTTTAAATCGACTTATTGCTCTTTCTGCTGATTAACTAGTAACTGTTAAGGAGAGTAAAGTTGTATAAACCACTTTCAGAGCACTCGCTTAGCGTCTTGCTAAGTTTGAATAATAACTTCCTGCACAAATCCTAAACATAACTATTTTAGCTAATTCATATTCAATTGTATAATAATAATTATAAATATATTTTCATTAATTGGCATTCTATCTGGTGACTTCGTAGTATATTTTTGAATGTTGTCACGTTAAACACGGTTTCGATCAACTTTACGCCCCCCCCCCCAAAACGGTTTTTGGACCCCCCTCCCCCAAGAATTTCAATGACGCAGTCTGCGTCATAGCCCCCCCTGTGGGCACCCCTGTGATAGAAAAAAGCAAGGTATAACAGTTCTAATCGAGTCCAAGGGGTTTGATGTTATCAGAATAATACAAAAATGTATTTAAAGTTGATTATGCTCTTCATAATGTTCAAGAGTTAACTTTCAGTATTAACAAATTAACGTTTCAACTGTTTTGGTAACTATGGTTAGTGTAGCCCAATATTTTCTCATACATCGTTGTATGAATACAGGTGTCAAATGTATTGAATACCGGTATTGTAATTTGAATATTATGATTAGTGGAACTTTTTGAATATTGAAAAATCTGAATATTGGAATTTTTTAATTTTAATTATATTGTATGGATTCCACTTGCCTAGAAACCGGTTGCAGAATTGTTAGTTTGAAAAAATTAAAATGTGAGAGCTATCAATAAGATGGATCTTCTGTTGTGTTTCTGTGTAAGTGGCGATGATGCTGTAGCTTTGAAATGCCACCTTCTTACAAGAGAACACTTGAAATTTAATTATTGACTTATGTGCAGTGTCCGGATTTTATTTGTCAATAAAAGTAAGTAAAAGCGTATGGCTTTTATTGGTGGGGAGACCCTTACGGGTAGTTCCACCTCGCCGCTTAAGCCATGTTATTGGAAACATGGTGGACCTATAATTTTAGGTGGGTTCCGAATTCTACAGCAGAAAACAGAGTCTATTTTGATGGCCAATCCAATCGGTCACCATTACAGAGAGGGCCTAGGAGAGCGTTGTTTATTTAATCTTATAGAAAAGATCCCTGCTACGGCTCACGGCTATCACCTCCCTATTAATCATTTGCCAATAATATCAAAATAAAATAAAAAATGGTTTTATTTCACCTTCATCAAATACAATAAATAGGTTTATTCGCTATAAAATACAAAATAAACGTATACATAAATATAATGATACAGTGGCAAAATCTAACAGTTTTAGACTCTCACAAGTTACAACTCTTCAGAAACTAACCTCATTTCTATATTGAATCTAAAAAAAGAAAATAATTGAATTAAATTATGAGGAAAATTAGATTTCTAATTGTTGTCAAATCGTTATCGGAAATTGTTGTCAGTTTGGCCAATGTTCAACCTATATGCAGCTGGGAAAAATATAACTTAATAATGTAGACATATATCTTTGTGTTTTTCCTTGTATCTGTCTTATCTCTTAACAAATCATAGAGTAAATTAGAAGAATATAAATTGGCTCGATTCCCAACGCTTGACGAATCAATTATGAGTTCAATAATTTTGTTTTGATTCGTCTTTTAAAGTTGAATGTATACCGTATGACCGATTGTGTAATTTGCAGAGAATATTTTCAAGGCCCGTTTAGATAAATAGAATATAGAATGACGTGGAGTAATGCGGGTTGATGATTGACTGACCGATTAGGACTAGCGATTCACTCAATGGCTGTATCGTCCTTTCACGGGAAATTTGCGGTCCCTTGCGGTTGGCACATAATGTTTTCATAATTCACATTTTTTAAAATCAATTAATTACTAGCCTATTCTATAAAATACTAACCTTTTGATCATTGCAATTACTTTTTGTTCATCAACTAATTACGCTCTGTCAAACTGTTTGTTTGGGTTAATAACATATAGCATATTAATCTGTTTTATCTGATTTTAGTAGTACAGTACCTACATATGTTGAGTATTTTATTTTGGTCATATTATTCTGCTTTTATGATAGGCATGAATTGTCCCATTTAATAAACAGTTACTTGCCGTTATTTGCCAATGACACCCTAACGCTGGAGAATAAGGCGAGGAAGAAGAAGAATATATAATATATATTAACTTTTCATGTGAAATTTAACGACTTGCAGTCAAATATAAAGAACATAACGACTGCAAGTCGTTAAATTTCACATGAAAAGTTAATATTAACAACGCAGTTCGTCATGGAACAAGAAATCCAGGAAAATAATATATATATTATATATAACAACAAATGGGAAATGTTTTTGTCTTTATACATTGTATTGAGAATATTTTCTCAAAAAACTCATCTCAATAATAAATTGAGATAATAGCAAAAAATGAAAAAATCCGAAAATGTTCTTTGTATTTTGGGGTGAAGCGGTGCTCCCACGACTTGAAAACTCGAAATTGGAATTCAGCGCTCTAAATTACATATATAGAACCGTTGAGAAAACAAATTTTATAATTTTGTTTTGAATAAGCTACCTTAACTGGAAAAATACAAACTTATTATTAGAAATTCTTTTTTTCAACTATTTACACATTCTTATCCCATTTTCATATTTTGGCATATGTTTACCAAAACTACAGAGAATCAATGAAAAAAATTTCAAAGATCAACTTTTTGATGAAATTATAAAATATGTATATTTTTGGGGTTAGCTTAAAATTTTTCAATTACAGCACATATCGTGTTAGATAACACAGTAAAGAGCAAAAAAAATGCTGCAAAATGATACCACTTGCAGCCATCTGACTTGATTACACCAGTTGCTAGAGCAATTTATAAAATGTTGAATTTCCAATTTCAGGGGATTTTTTACAATTCGAATGACTGTAACTCGTAAACAGATTGGAATAAATATAGAATATTTTTTTGTCACATTCAGTATGAGTACCAACTTTCATCAAAATCTGAGATAATGACCGAAAATGTGTGTGGATTTGACGTGGAATGACCCATTAGACTTTTTATTCAAATTAGTGTAAGTCTGAAGAGGTTTCTATCGTTCAGAAAAATCCTCAATGATACATATTATCATTATTACTTAAAATTTATTCTGTACACGTAATGGTCTCCAATAAAACTTTTAAACAGAAAAGTTTTAAGCCTAGAGAACTGTTATAATGAAAGTGTATGGAGTAGACAAAAGACTATCAACGTTTCATGAGTGGGAATGCGTTATTACAACACAAAAAATTAAAATATTTTTCAATTCACTCATAGAATATTTTTTTGTTTTATTCGCAGAAAGGGTTACTGAAAACTCGTATTTGGTGTCTTCAAAATATTAATTCAGCTTTTTTTTTTTTTATAAGATGGATATGAAGCCTATAAAGCAGTGTATTCAGAAAAAAATTGAAATTTAATCACGCAAATTTAATGCCCGTTTAAATTAATAATGACGGAACGTTTATTATTGCGCTTACTGTGAGGTATGGTATAGCTTTTTTCATTCGCGATTGTTTTCATAGCGTAGAGTTTTTTTGTTACCTAGCTGTACGTTATATATTAGACTATTATTGGGAAGGGGTGTGGTGGTTGAATGGCGGGGGGTGGGAGGTCTAGTACAGTAGTGTGAATGTGAGCATCTCTATCTCAACAGTTTATCAATGGCAGCTCCATCGGCGAGGCCATGCCGGTTATAGTAGAATGATTTCGCTGCGGTCTCTGATTTGTTGACACTTCGATAAAGGATCAGCATTTTTGCAGGAATCAACAAAACTTGCGGTAAATAATTTTTCTATTTCGCAGGCTACATCGTATTGCTGTATACTTTTTTATTATTAATTTGCAGATTATTATTTCACTTTTTCATTTCAAGTTCTTAACGCAATAATCTTGTCATTTAATCTAATAATATTTTTCAGTGCAATGCTTCCCATTTTTCAGGGCCCTGTTTCATTTAAAAGTACAAAATAATAGTATTATTACTACAGAATTTAATGACATTTTATGTCAGTTATTCATTATTCGGCGGGAACTCAACACAGTAGACCACGGTTTTTAATTGAACAGTTGTTTTTACTTTCATTTTTCTCTTTCATTGTTTCTTGGAAAAATTTTCCTCGAAATTGACGAAATAAATTTACATCATCATAGTATAATACATGTGGAATAAACTATTATGTACACTATCATTGTTTTAAAATTTAGTGGTTACTTTTTAAATTGAGTGTCCACTACTCTGCAATGATCACGAGTTTGATCATTCATTTGGAGAATGCCATCAAGTCACATTTAAATATTATCTATAAGACCGTAGGTTAGTATGGAAATAATTACAGTATAACAAATCAATGATATAATACTCTATTGTTATTTTTTGTGCATCTATATGGTATTTTAAGGGAAACATACAATGGATGCCTTTTATGTTACATATTTTTCTTTTCATCCATGATTAAGATGCTTATGCATTGGATAGGACAAACCCACCAATAGAAACTCAATATCATAATAAATATAGATGTCACTAGCACATTCATTTAGGCTATGTACTATAGTTTTGGCTGTTACACAAAAAAATACAACAAAATCAATCTCGATAGAATTATTATAAAATATTTATACTATAGTATAAAAATATATCTATTCTCTATTACATAATATTTATTTAAGTTACTCAATATTTTTAGGAGAAATAAAGCTAAAAGCTAAAAAGCTAATACAGCAGAAGGAGAATCAAGAGGCGATCTTGTAAGATTTGAAGAATAATTAAAGAAATGATACTAAAAAAAATGACTCAAACTTTCTGCAAGACGAAAAAAGAGACCATAAAAATGGAATATAATGGACCACAGATAATTCACAAAAATAAGTAACTGAGGTTTTAAGAATAATTAATGCATAGCTTTTTAAAAATACTAACGAAAAACAACTGTGTTTGGAGAGTTACATTCAGTTAATGCTAACACAATTATTAGGCATTATGCTTTACCAAAGGTCCTACTTTTATAATGACACTCGTAGAGTATTATGTTTCTTCGAATTCTATTAATCGAAAAAAAATTTTTTGACATAATTCTCGATTTTTTAAACATTTCTGCAATCGTGGTTGATCCGCTTGTAGATAATTAGGACTCTTGTACATAGGTTTTTTAAAATAAGCTCTCAATTCGAAAAACTCAAAACTTCCGAGCTACATTGCTCAATTGTTTATTAAAATTTTGAAATATTGTCTGGTTTGATAAGACTTAAGTCCTCAATTGCATACATTCAAGCACTAAAACCACTCATTCAAATATACACAAAGAAAGTAATATAAAAAAGATTAATACTCATACATTTTTATTGATAAGAATACAATAAAACACATCGAATAAGACAAACTGATGGTGCCATCATAATATATTAGTTCAACACAAAATCTCACATCTGTAATAATACAAGTAGAGACGAGATGAACGTTAATAATATAAGAGTAAAGACGAGATAAACGTGTTCCTTGCAGTTCGGAGATCAATATTCATGAATAAATAATATTTCTTCATGATCTATAAGACTATCTCTCTCTGTTTCTGGTACATTTTGCGACTTGTTTTAATGCAATGTTGTTGTTCTGTACCGGAGTTATATTATAATATTGTACCGTAATGATAAATTTGCATATCCATTCAACCTGCCTCAACTTTTTTCTTGCGATCCGGTACTGTTTTGAATTTGCTCCATGTAAGCAGAAATATTCTTGTATTGTGGCTGTACCGGTAATAGAAGACGGCCTTCTTAGCAGGAGCCTGAGAGTCAGGCAACTCGTCCCTCTCGTCCCTCTCAGCACTCTCCCACTTACTTCTATCTACACGGAGTACCGATACTTCTCTGACCACCTTTACTTTGTTTACTCCAACAGTAAACAGAGTTTACTTCATCTCCATCAGCTCTCGTGTAACGTGGGGGTCGAGAATTGATCTATTATGTGTATATATGCTTTTCAAAATACTCGTGCAGTATTATTTCACTGTCTGCCAGATAATAAATGTTCTCTGTTGAGGTATGTTCTGCTTTTGTATATATATATATATATATTTAATATATATTAATTAATATATATATATATATATATATATATATATATATATATATATATATATTTAATTTATCTAATCGACGTCTTTGATGTTTTAGTGTTTACCAGCAGTGGCGTAGCGAGGTCTTGTGGCACCCGGGGCGGTGTTTCAAATTGTCAAACCCCCCCCCCCCTCACATTACAAACAGTCAACAAAGACACCTTATTCATAGATCTCATAGATGATTCTTATTTTGTATCAACCATGGAAGAATTTATGATTTTTAGGTCTTTTGAAAGCAATTTTAAACTATTTTGATGATGTTTGTCTTGATATTCAGCTTAGGCCTGCATATCGCAACTCTTCAGAATGTGGGCAGGCTAATTGAAAATATTGAAATAGCTTGCTTGAACAGCACGTGATTCAGTTGAGAATTCCATTAGATCATTAGCTGGTTCACTTTGGAAATAGTAGGCTACTTAAGACTCTATTATTGGAATTTAGAGAAAAAATGTGAATTATGAATAATTAGCTTGGAACACTTCAAATTAAACAACTACCTCTTCTATAGATGGTGGTGCGGCGGTTTTCACCCGGAGAAAAATTGAAAATAATCCTCTCAAGCGCTATTGGACACAAACTCATTCATCTTACACCATAATCTTTGGTAAAAAAATTCAATTGATTTTTTTGTGTTTGAGAATTGATTGACTCAATTTGAGGCATGACAAATGTTTGGGTTCAACCTCTGGGAGCACCTCACTTTCTTGACTAAAGACTCACTGTAAACAGAATAGTCCAATTAGTAAAAAGCACCTACAAGACCTACCACTGAAATTTATTCTAAAAAATTTGTTACTTAATATTTTTTTTACTGAAATAATATCATGCCTTGAAATTCAATTACATTACTTTATGACTTGCTTTTCACGAATCAAACTAATAATTTTTATAACTTTTCCTACTAAACTCTATCATCTACCTTCACAGTAAGCCAATAACTCAGGATAAATTAAGGTGTCTTTTCATGATATTGACAAAATATATGACTCTCTTGTTTGAATGGTGGGGAGAGGGTGTGGTAAAATTTAAAATAACCCCTCTAAAATTGCATTTCGAGCGTTTCTATACAAAAATCCTCCCAAATTATTTTAACACATGTTTCTGTATTAGCCGACCCAAAAAAGTATTAGCTCTCACCCAAAAACCATATACCATTTATGTAAATGCTGTATTTTAATATCTCAACTCACATTATGCCACATTATGAATCAAATTCTATTAAGTGCTTGAGTCACTGTTAATGGAGGGTGTCCGCACCCGAGGACGCCCCTTGACTACTCTCCTGACACCTTCATCAACAAATCCACTGATTCTCTAAGGGTGGATGGCAGTGGCAGGTGTAGTAGAACAGAAAAGATTTCTTCAAATAAGGAAAATAAATTTAGCTGATAAGCAACCTCTGTGTCACACATTTCGACACTCACTGCTCCTGCACCATCAACCGTATGACTAAATTTCTCTCAACTCAGTCGCACACAACGCAGTCGCCTGTTATGTCACCCCTAACCAGAATAATTTTTTCACTATTATTTATTATAAAAAATGATCAAAAAATATTTAAAAAACATTTAATACCAGTCCTTTTAAAGCCTGATTGAATCTGTTTTTTGTCACCTCCCTTGGGCTGTCACCCGGGGCGGTCCGCCCCCACCGCCCACCCGTTGCTACGCCACTGTTTACCAGTATTTTATTTCGGTAGAAATTACATTCAAGAGCACCAGACAGTAAATGCTGTGTATTATTATATAAATATCGTCATATATTGCTTGTAACTAGCATTCTTTAGTGTTGTAATTAGTATGCAGCTGTGCATCTCCGACAAAGTAAGTTATCCTTTTAGCCTAATACCGTGAAAAATCCAGAAATAAGCTATGACATTTTGCAGTAATAATTTATAGATAAGTACGGGAAATACGGGATTATGGTAAGTGATAACCCAGTGCCGTAGCAGGTATCTGTTCAATCAGAGACAAGCTACGAAACTCCTGGGCCATCTTTGTAAGGGTGACCGATTGGATTGGCAAGCAAAAAAGACTATTCTCTGCTGTAAAATCACTTCCCGGTAGTTCGGAACCCATCTAAAACTGTATGTCCAACTCATCAATCACCATCATCCATTTCATTACCCACGCACAGGTCTCAGACCTATGTGGGCTTCATCCTCTGGAAAAAAATACGTATTAACAAATCTGTGGAATAAAGATAGCTTTAAAGTATAATTGCTTTACATTAAACGTTTTATTTTTTTAGTTGTTTGTTCGGATTTTATTAATTTATAGGAGGCTCAATATCCCTTTTCAAAACCCTCACTTAGCACGCTTCTAGTGTCTCAACTGAACAAAAGTACCAATTTTCAACTTTATCGGTCACAATAAATTGAATAACATCGTTTTTCAAAGTTTGTTTCAAAGTTTTCGAGTAACGGTCAGCGAGACAGTGATAGGTTTTTGGGTTTATAAGTTTATGGATTGACCTCGAATGATTAGAATCAAATTAATCATCGATTGTTTTTCTGCTTCATTTTTTCCTAAAAGTCGATATAAAGCTTCAAAGATGACATAAAACTTCAAATGTAGAAAACCAGATTAATCTTATATCTTTGTAATATTAGTTAATATATCTCAGAAACTAGAACTGGTTTTGTTTTAATTAAATGCTATTATTCCCACATGAATTGGCAAAATTGGCTCAATACACCACATTATACTATTATTCTATATTTTTAATCAGCTTTATTATTTCAATGACTTTTAAAAGTACTCTTGTGATTTTATTATATTTTTTATTTTTATCACATTACATAATTTTTCTGAGAATACTTCCATTTGATAGGTGATTTTTCAAACAATTTCGTCCTTGTAAACTTCAAGAATTTTACAAGTAAAAGTGAAAAAAAGTGAAAAGTATTGCTTTACATTAAACGTTTTATTTTTTTAGTTGTTTGTTCGGATTTTATTAATTTATAGGAGGCTCAATATCCCTTTTCAAAACCCTCACTTAGCACGCTTCTAGTGTCTCAACTGAACAAAAGTACCAATTTTCAACTTTATCGGTCACAATAAATTGAATAACATCGTTTTTCAAAGTTTGTTTCAAAGTTTTCGAGTAACGGTCAGCGAGACAGTGATAGGTTTTTGGGTTTATAAGTTTATGGATTGACCTCGAATGATTAGAATCAAATTAATCATCGATTGTTTTTCTGCTTCATTTTTTCCTAAAAGTCGATATAAAGCTTCAAAGATGACATAAAACTTCAAATGTAGAAAACCAGATTAATCTTATATCTTTGTAATATTAGTTAATATATCTCAGAAACTAGAACTGGTTTTGTTTTAATTAAATGCTATTATTCCCACATGAATTGGCAAAATTGGCTCAATACACCACATTATACTATTATTCTATATTTTTAATCAGCTTTATTATTTCAATGACTTTTAAAAGTACTCTTGTGATTTTATTATATTTTTTATTTTTATCACATTACATAATTTTTCTGAGAATACTTCCATTTGATAGGTGATTTTTCAAACAATTTCGTCCTTGTAAACTTCAAGAATTTTACAAGTAAAAGTGAAAAAAAGTATCAGTCAATAAAAATAAGATATAAAGAAAGTCAAGTCCTTAAGATAGAACAAATGTGAGCACAATCACTCTGTTCAGATTTGAGAGTTCATTCAAGTCTGCCACGGAATAGTACGCTTTATCAATTAAATTATTTTATAGATTTCTTGAATAGCTTCAGATTGACAATTTTTTTAATGGTCTCAGGTAATTTATTATACAGTCTTATTCCTGAATAAGAAGGGTTTTTCTCATACGTCGCATGTCTATGAACTGGGTACAACAGCAAATTCTGATTACGTGTGGAGTAATTATGCCTCTCTGTACAAAATTGAAATGTATAAATATTACTCTTTATGAACATTAATAACTGATATATGTAGATGGCCGGCAAATTGAGAATCTGAGAATTTCGAAAAAGAGACCTGCATGAATCTCTTTGTCTTAACCCGAAAATTACCTGATTGAGCTGAGAATTGAACAGAGACATTCCTTATGATTTATGTTCTTTACATTAATTTTCCTTTTGATATTTCTCGATAATTTATTGCGATAACATGATTCTCAATGGATTGTGAATACGATTGATGTTAAATAAAAGTTTCAAAGGATAACCAACTTTGCAATAGCCTACATGATTGAATAATCATTATTATGTATGCATACTTTGCAAACAGTACATTTTTCAATACGATTTTTGTAGACACGGATTTTTTATTAATATTTATACGGTTTTGTCTTGTCCACTACTCCACCTTTTTCAAAACTGTTATTGTTATTTTCTATTTTATTGTTGTTTTTATTAAAAGTTTCCAGACTTATATATGTTATCTTCAAACTTCACGACTTATCTTCAACGATAATCAACCAGACCAGGAATAAAACATTGCATTTCTAGGAGTTTTGTTGGATAGACGATTGACCTGGACTCCATACATTGAGAAAATATGTTGTAAACTTTCATCTAGGGTATTTGTATTGCGACAGCTTGCTAGATTAATTGAAAAAAGTTACTTTTTACAGCTTACCATGGGCTCTTACTGTCACATATTAGGTCATCTTAGGACATCTTAGTATGAGGCAATTCAACATAATAAAACCTTAATGTTTAAGATCTAAACATAATAAAACCTTAATGTTTAAGATCTAAAAGAAAGCTGTTGGGTGTATGGAAAGAGTAAATAGATTAGATTCATGTAGGCCGTTGTTTAAGAGACTTGGTCTCCTAACTGTACTCTTCTTATATGTATATGAAGCTACTTTATATGTAAAAAAGAGTGACACTAACCAAAATCTTGACGTACACGATTATAATACAAGAAGCCGAGGAGATTATCACTTGGTGAGTCACAATAGTATCTTATTCAAACAAAAAGCTAGTTATATTGGTAGGAAACTCTACAACAAGCTACCGCAGTTTTTAAAGAGTCTTGAAAATATAGAAATATTTAAAAGATAATTGAAAAAATATTTAGTCGATAAAGCTTTTTATAGTGTACATGAGTTCCTTTCACATCAAAATTAAGCCTGACCTCAACTAATTGATAATTATAGTAATTATGGTAACTAGTGTATAAGATTGTATAATTATTGTTAATCTGACTTGTCTTATACTCCTTAACTGAAGTCTCCAAGACGTAATCTACAAAAAAAAACTTGACATAACTTCTTAACTTCAAAAATATTTAATTTTGCATTTGAATTATTGAATAATATTATAATTGAACAATATTAATTAATATTATAATTGAACAATTATACAATACAGCAGTTTAATTCTTACATAGTGAAACCTCACAATTCTACCCGTATAAGGCTATCTTTCTTGTTTATTAGCATCTGTAATAAATCAACGAAATATGTACAGAATTAGCCTAATCGTATGTATTTTCAAACTAATAATAGAACCATGCGTATAATAATTATTGAAGTGTCATTCTGTTCTCAATATTTGAACGAGATCACTTACTCCTCAAGTATGGTTTAAATCTACTTGAAAGCAAGTATTTTCATTTGAACTTTAAGCTTCTTACTGAACATCAACAAAAAGCTTCCAAAAGCTGGAATGAGTGTATTTGTGGTTGAATGTGAGTGTTATGGATGTGTATGTGTAATGAAGTGTTTCAATAATAAACACTTAAGATCCCTCGATATTACAAAGTTGCTTAATTAAAAAGGTTTCAATCAATGATATAGAGCTATGACACAATACTTTTATTTGTAGCGTAATTCATTCTTTTAAAAGAGACTAATAAGAAACTTTTTTATCCTATATTACAAAGATTAGCTCATTGTTCTCCAATATTGGTCTTCAAATACAAATATAAATAAGAGCCCAATAGATTAATTACAATAAATATCATCTATGATGAGTTTGGAAATAGATAGATAGAGAGAGATTAGATTGGATTAGATTATTTACTTTATTCATGTAGATTACAAAATGCAGTCTTAGATTCTAGATTATGATAGTTAAAAATATATAAGTACTGTAATTATTGTTCTATGAATTTTACAAATCTAAACTAAAGAATTAATCAACGATAAGAATACAGAGAGAGAGAGAGAGAGAGAGAGAGAGAGAGAGAGAGAGAGAGAGAGAGAGAGAGAGTGAGATTATATTATCTCGTCGGCCACTCGTCGTTTCCTTTCCAATTGTTTCTCCCTTTCTTTCTCCACTTGTTTCCCTTTTTCTACAACCCCCACTTTATCCTTCACTTTTTCTTTTAGCACCACCTTTTCTTTTCCCACTACCTTTTCTTTTAACACCACTTTTTCTTTTATTTTTTATCCTGTTCTTCTCTTTTTCCATCTTGTTCTTCCACTCTTGCCAATAATCCAACTCTCATTTCGTTTTTGATCATATTAATATCATTTTGAAGGTTAATGTCCATGTTTGATATTTTATTTTCCATATCTGAGAATTTATTTGAAAACTTGTTTATATCTGAAAATTTATTGTTCATATCTGAAAATATATTTTCCATAACTGAAAATCTATTTGAAAGCTTGTTGTCTATACCTGAAAATTTATTTGAAAGCTTGTTGTCTATATCTGAGAATTTATTTGAAAATTTATTGTCCATACCTGAAATTTGTTGCTTCATGTCTATCATTATCATTGAGAAAGTAATGTTCTGTGTTGTTGATGTATTTATCTCATCCATAGTATTTTCATAACTCTCACATTGTTTGCTGTTTTCCATATCTCTGTTTTATTCGGTTTCACTTTTATCTTCATCCACACTTGTACTTTTTTGTTCTATTTCTTTACAACTATGTAGTAGTCTTCTATTCATTATTTTGCTTAGTTCTTAGAATCTACTAGATTCTTATGCCCATTCGTTGTTGCGCCAACTTTGTAATGTTACTAATTACTTTACTCTCAAACTCAGGATCATTAATAATTTTATTCATACATTTATAATAATAATAATTATGAAAATACTTTTCTTCTTAGGTCTTCACTCATTGAGTCTCATTTTTTTAACTGATGTTTTGTATTCTATATTTATTCCAAGTTACTCGGCAAGCTTCTTCTTCTCTTCCATATGATTAACTTTTTATAGATCTTTCAATATAATATTTATAATACTACAATAGTACGTAAACTCAGATAATGCTATTTTTGTAGTGCTAGAAATTATGTACAATGATCTCAATTGTATGATGTTAATTATTGATATTAACTACGGTAATGACATTCTTAAGTTCTAATAGAGGCTGTGGATTCTGCCCATTGAAATTTCCGTTACAAAATAGTTATTTATGTATTAAGAGCGTGAAGCGCGACTTTATCGCTCGAGCCAAAACATTTACTACGCGACGCATAGCGGAGCGCAGTAATTTTGCGAGAGCGATAAAGAAGCTTCACGCGCGAAATACATACAATATTTTTCCTACAACTGCAGTTCTGGATTCCAACACAATAAAAGTTTGTAGTTTGTAAAATCACAGACCGTGCGCGGATTTGGTTAGCGTTCGACGTTTTTGAGGTTATGTGAATTTCACGGATACCATGATCCACCAATGAGAAGACATCAAAATCAAAACAGAAGCGTAAAGAAAACAGCTGGCGAGCGTAAAGTACTTTACCGCTTGCGGAGCAGTAAAGAGGTATTTTACAATTAGTTTTCAGTACGTAAAGAACTACTTTACGAGCAGCTGTAGGAAAAGATTTTTATCAATCTCTAAGGTTGATGGCTAAAGGAATGTAAGCTATATATTGTTTTGTGAGGAATTGTGCCTTGAACTACCTACTTGCCTCCATTCCTTTGGGAGGGGGGGGGGGGGGAGTTAGGAAGGAGGAATTAATCACTCATGAAATTGATTTGAATTATTGATTTTAATTACGTAGCTTAAGTTCCAATCAAAATTTCAATGTATTTTTATTGAATATTTTGTCAAAGAACATTCTCTAGATTTATCTGAGACAGATAAAGCCCGGCTCACCAACAGGCCTAACTTATCCAATAAGGCTCTCTTTGGCGTTAGGAGATGGATATCTGTAATTGCTCTTAGTTCTTGAAATATTGAGTTGTATTTTTTCTTACAATGAAGAATTCAGGTAGGAATAGGAATAGCGAATCACAATAAATGATATAAAATAAAAAATTAATGATTTATCGAGTGAATTGAATTAATTCTGATCGGATTAAGATTCTTCTTATAGTTTCAATTGAACCTGATCAAACACCTAAGATTGCAACATGCACACAATGTTCTATGAAACAACTAAAAAAAAATAAAAAAGGATAGATATTCATATTACATGAATACATGTGTATCTACACAACGCATTAAAATGGTACTGTGGCCTAATGACATTAACAAGATATTTTTTGTACAACTCTGGAAACTAACATTAAATAATAAATTCGAGAGTTTATAATCAAAAACCACTAATCTCAGACATCATATATTTAATTTCGTAAGGCGATTCTTTGCATCGAAATTGTGGGCGTCTCAAATTAAAAGACTCTATTCCATGATGGCGGGAAAACTATTGGAATTTCTAAAATGTTGACATAAAATTAGATAAAAGTAAAATGTTCTCCATAAGAATAGCATTGAAAGTCCAATACGTCTGATTTGTTTACATCAATACATGTGATCGTGCTTTATCTTCAAGTCAGTGCTCAATATTAACTTGGGATAGTATATTCTAAAATTGGACATGTTCTAAAAATGTATTGTTTTGTTTACATTTCTTCACATTGAAGAAGACTAAAGCTAATAATTGCAACAAATGAGAGAAAACAAACCTCATAACCTCTCATGTTTGTCCACCTGAATTTATAATGAAAAAGCTAAAAATTAATTTAAATTTATTCCATTTTTAAACTCTTGCTCGATTCAATATGTATTACCATGTACCATCAATAAGTCCCAAGATCAAACCTTCAACAAAGATATACCTAAGTAAACCGGTATTTACTCATACCTTATATGTTACATTTAGCAGAGTTAAATCTCTGGAGCAAATCAAATTGTTTATTGAAAATACCAACAACCAAAGCAACCAAAAATACTGTTCTTACACAAAAAAATATAGTATACAGGAATAGTCTGACACATAGATAATTTGATTGTTAGTTCGTTTGATTTATAATAGTATAATGGTTTGTTTTATGTATTAGTGTTTTTCTTTAGGAGCTTTTGCCCCTAAAAGCCACTAGTAATAAATTAAACAGAAAAAGATTCAAGAAGATTATGTTGCTAAACTCTCAAGCTACCTTTCGTTAAACAGTAACAAGTTATCTGCCACGTACTTCGGCACTTTATGTAAAACTACACAGTCAAAAATATCGAAGGCTATTTATTTAATTGTCGGTAAGACAACGCTTTAAAATGAGACATTTCCTGTCATGATATTAAACGACCAAAAGGTATTTCCAAATTACATGCTTAAAATTTGCAACGGAAAACACGTTTAATTGAGAATGTTCTTAATAAATTTACTTGCTATTTCCTCGCCCGATTTTAAAATGTTTATTTCCATTTAAAGATTTTGATTGTGCAAAACTCTTTTATCACATCGCAGTATTCAACTGTTCAGGCTGTGAGTTGGACATCTCCACTCACCATATGCACTCATACATATCTAAGGTAAAGTTATTGTTCATTTAATACATTTCAGTTAATATAATGCCACATTAAATTTGATGATATTAATGCAATGTTATGGTTCTTCAACTTGTGCTTACTTAGTGGTTATTTAACAAGTCACATTAAAAATGAGTAGGTATTTTGTTATAAAAATGATCTTGTGATGTCAGGAGAGCCACTAGCTTGCCTTAACGCCGCATTTGCCAGGTCATTTATCGTTTCCCAGAGTGCTCTGCACATACGAGGGTTTAATACGCTTTTAATATTATATTTATTCAAAATGTGCTGATTAATTCACATGTTGATTTCTATTCAAAGTCCAAGACTATGACCGTGTAGCATAAGAATAATGTAATCAAGCTGCTATATCATTTTCATACTGATTAAAAGAGATTAATTCAGTAATAAATCATTGCTTTAAATTTTTTTCAGTTGCTTCCATGTTGAACCGATGGCTATCGTTTGTATAGGCCTAGTTTAATAGTTGTATAGCGTTCAATTATTTATGATATTATAATAAAACAGCTCTATATTAGCTCTTATAAATTGTTCAAAAGTTGGTGCAAGTAGAGAATTTGATGAAAGGTGAAGAAATTGAGCCTCGTCTAAAAGAAAACCGTTATTGCCATAGAGTACTCTCGTAGAGAAATCTGGACTTTTGCTACACATGCAGTATTGGGTATTATTGATGTATCAAGAGTCTCGGTCATGGGACAGAGTGTGAGAGGTTGATCGAGAGAGAGAGAGAGAGAGTTTGAGAGAGTGATAACGTGAGAGAGTGAGCGAGAGATAATTATGGTGATTGATGTATGGGCAATTGAGAAGTCGTAAGAATATTAAACGGGGTCCCTACATGGCATTATATGCGACTCACTAATTTGCTATTATCTTGTACATAAATTTAAAAAAACATTTCTTGTTCAGAGTCTGTCTGACATAGTTAATACCTTTGTAAAGCTATCTTAATTTATATTACTGGTAGAAAAAGAAAAACCGCTATTTGATGCAGCACAGTAGTAATATTTACTTTGAGCTCAACAATGAAAAAACCGAATAATTAAGAAACAAGTGTCTGCTTATCAAGTGGATGCTTTAGATCTCTGTGCTTAGTGTTTAGTGCTGTGTCTGTGTGATTAAACTATTTCGTCGAAACAATGTGTTGAACTGAAAATTGGGCATATTTTAAAGAATAGTGAGAGTTTGACAACCGTTCTGTTGAAGAGGTTACAGTTACAGTAAAAATTTGCAGCAAAAAATATCATGTAAGTGCTTTATATACTTCTGAATAATTACATTCTCATTTAAAATATCAAATTGAATAATTAAACCGAACCAAATCATTAATGAATAGAACAAGATTTTATATTCTGGTTTATCTCCAGAGATCTTCGCAATTTCAGGTCAAAGTTTGTAGATTTATCTGAAAATATTAATCCTTCGCTCGTCAAGCTACATCCATGTAGCCTGAGCCTGAGTTTTATCAAAAATCATTTATTCCACATTTAGTAACTTATATCACAAGTTAAACAAAAAACAGAAATAGTATGTAATTGAAAAACTATTTTAATTAGCGAATAAAACAAACAATAAATTAAAATCTTATTCTAATATGAGTATCTATCCCAACTAAAATAAGTCTATCGACTTTGTTCGAAGTGATAATTGTGTTAATAGAATGTGTTTCCAAATTTGGTTCTCATATTTTTCAAAATAAATTATTTTTCAAAACGTACGTCTTTCATCTTATGATGATGCTTAAGAAAAAAAATTTCAGTACTGGAACTTGAATTACCGGAGAGCGAATAAAAAACATTTATTTATTTAAACACACACATGTAAAAGCTCACAGAATACTCCATGAAGAGCCTTATTGACATACAAATTGAAATGTAACAATATTTAGAAAAACAGAAAAAAGAGAAAAATACTATACTTTCAACTAAGATCAAATAATGGTATTAGAAGAGACGAAATTGAGCCATAGGGGAATATAAAATATATAATATATATTATGAAAAGCTAATATATATATGATTATTTCATATTATTAAAAGCTACGTACGGTGGATGAGCTCCGAAAAATTGAATGAATGTAATTAATGATAAATGAGTAAGACCAATTTGTCCCAACCACATTATTTATTTTCAATAGACGAGATAATATAGTTTTGTCAGTCTCCATTCTCAATCTCAAAGTCAGCGTGGCGTGGCTGCTGTAACTTATAAATTTATCTTTAAACTTATCTCATCTATTTAAAATTAACGTGATTTTTCAAAAATAGCATTGAGTCTATTCATTATATCACAACATTAACATTACTAAAGGCATATGATCAGAAAATAGTCATGAAAAAACGAAACATTTGAGGACTATTATAAGAAGCAAAGTACTCTGCAAAGCTCATAACATTTGATCAACCGTTATACTACCTCTCATTTAAAAAGCTATTCTAATTTATATTGCTAGTAAAAACAGAATAGTAGAAAGTATTATTAGAAAATGAAAAACCGCATCTCACAACAGCTTCAGTTGTTCCAGCAGAATAAGAATGAAAATGTTTTGCATAATAGTGGTTTAGTTTTATGAAGGGGTTTTAGGTTAAAAAGAGACCTTTCACGCTTAGCTGTAGAAAAAATTGTTTCCTACATCTTCAAGGCAAAACTGTTATATGGGGTATTTTACCTTGGGCAGACAGTCACTAGGTACTTATTAATGTTTGCAATGTGATGTTTCAACTGAACTTATTCTAAAGGTAATAATAATTAATTATTATCTGAAATAACTACAGACTGCTTTCAAATAATGCTGTTATCGTCAACAACTATAGTACTTTTGTTGGGCTATATAATTGTTTATTGTTGGGGTTTTATTGACGGCCTTCTGGCCTTGCAGTTGGATGACGTTGTTGGTAGGGGTAGGCTACTTCTTTCATCACTCTTAACTCTTCCTGATACATTAATCTTTTGTTTGACACCAATACAATGACTTTTCTTACTGGTGAATTGTCTCAAGACTAGAAAAGTCTAGATTTTAAAATGCGACTCAGGGCAGTGTCCTCTAACATTTCCCGTGCCAAATGAAACCAAAGCCAATTTTTTAGTCGCGGTACACTTGATTCATTATTCGTCTTATTAACTACTATTGAGCTTAATTCGTCTTATTAACTAGTGACTAGACTATTATTTACGCTTTTGTAGGATTGTTCAGAAAGAGTGCCGGTTTTGATCAAAGTTTTATTTCAACTTTGTATTTGTTGATCCATGAAGATCTGCGAGTAAAATAGTAGAGTAGAATATATTTTCACTTATGTGACATGCAGAACCAACACTGAAATAAATAAGAAATTCGAATTTTTCTTTCTTATTTGTCATGTGAGTGAAAAAATATATACAGTTTTATTTTACAAGAGCCACGAACATGGAAAAATCATTCAATTTTGTGAATGAGAAGCTTTCATGGATGAATCACCTCCTCTGTAGGCAACTATTGCAACACTCTGTTCATGATATTCACTACGACTGCATGACAAGTTTCTTGTGACTTTCGTGTAGCAGACATCTTCAAATTTCTCTGATGCTACAAAACTATCAGCAATAAAGTTGGCCGATAATATTGACGGAAAATCAGAATACATTCGAAGTTGACCGATAAACAAATTTCAACAAATAAATTATCATTAAAAAACAGGAAAAACAAGTAGAGCCATATTCCATCTCATGAATAGTGACAGCTAAAGAGATTATGGAATGATTTGATGATACTGTGAGTAGCAAGAGATGCCACAGATATTTCGAAGAGAGAAGATTATGTGAGTAAAGTTTGAATTTTACTACCGAAATCAGGTTTTAGAAGTTGAAACCATTTCAATAGTTGGAACTGGGAAAATAGTAAAAAATGTGCGGAGCTTTGTGAATGATCATAATTATCAAATCTTTGACAATAATTATTATGGGTGTCAAATTTACAACATCTAACAAATATTCCAAAAAGGCTGGTCACTCACTAAAATAATTAACTCTGGAGAAGGCAATTTTTTACATTGATCAAGATAAAGACACCACGGCAGCGTTCCTGTGTAAATAACAAATACAGTGGGTAATCGTAATGAAATAGGTTCCTTCACAATGTGATCTCTCCATGAATGAGATTTTATGATAATACTATCAAATAATAAAATAATCATTATCATAAAAGAAAATTATTCACCTCTCCTGGTGTTTTCTTAAAATGAAGAATAGAATGAAATAAAATACAAAGAATAATATAAAATACCATAAGAAGAATAATTTAAATTACAATCAAAGACAAAAATAAAATAGCTCCATGCCAATAATTAAAAAAATACAACAACAACTAACTACAAAGACAAATAACTGTATCATGCCTTAGGTAAAAAAATGAAAAACTGAATTTTGTTCTCCAACTTCTTCTTCGTTGTCTGTTTCATTTTTTCTTCTTCTTCTTCTTCTTCTTCTTCTTCCTCTTCTTCTTATCATTCATTTTACCCATTAACAAAATTAAAATCTTTACTTGCATTTAAAACTGTTTTTTTTTTTTGGTAGTTTACTGTTTAAATTATTATTTCACTTCTGACATTTTATTCATCATTGTAATTGATTTCATCCATTATAGTGGATTCATTCCTCCAATTTCTTCCAGAAGAAATTAGAGGCTTTAGAAGCTTTACTCAGCCTTCGTATGAGTTCTGGTTAAAAGTCTGCGAATTTTTTTTATTGCTGATGATGCCCACCTGAGTAAAGTACCATCACTACCTGATGGTACCACCTGAAGACATGTGCGTGGGTAATGTGTTGAATGGGTGAATGATGAGAAACATCCATAGCCGAATGAGATTCGAACCCAAGGCTGCAAGAAACGAAGCCAGCCAGAGCCTTAGCTTATCTCAGACAAGTGCTCCAACCAACTGCGCTACCAGAGCCGCCATTATTTTTCTGATTTTCTCAACTCAAACCGTAGCAGAGCACGAGTGCTGTGCACATGTTGAAAAAACAATAAATAAAGCGAGAGTAGTTATTGGGACAACGGTCGCAATGCCATAGCTCTCTCCTAACTTTGATGAAATGGCGAAGATGCAAGCAAGATCATTAACAGTGAACAATATTCAACTTGATGTTATCTGAAAGAGGTAGGCTCTTGTAAATATCGAAGCCGTAACAATATTTAGATCTTGATTCAGTCATTGATTGTCTTCTGTAATAAGACGGTTGAGTCACTAACATCTGCATTGTTTTCAATCGAGATCGTTGCCCAAGCTGGTTTGTTTACGATGACACTATTTTAGAATGAGCAGCTATGAAACGATGAGGAGAGGATAAGGAGGAGAGAGAGAGGGAGAGAGAGAGAGAAGAGAGTATTGATTGTGCTATCCTCCTATATAATAAATAGCTACTTGCCTTTATCAGTCAACTAAACTAACGCTGGAGAATAAGAAGTCGGAAGGAAGAGAGGAAGAAGAATGTGGACAAAAAGGAAAATAAGAAGGAGAAGGAGCAGGAGGAGTCAGTAGAGGAAGAGAAAGTACGGTGCAATTAGACCTAAACCTCAACATCCAAAGTAAAAGTTTCCCTCCAGGTCTAAATTGTTCTATATGGTCCACATATTGTCTGGTAAATATTTACACCATTTTAAGCGTCTGGAAGGGGGAGGGGGAGGGGGTTAAGTTGATGAATTAGTAGTTTTTATCCGTTTTTCTCAAATATTTAGAAAACTATGCGGTTTAGCTCAAAAGTGTCTTATACAAAAATAATCTTTGCATAATCTTGCCAAAGTGAACGGTTCCAGAGGTACGGAGGGTGTAAAAGTAAAAGTTTTTCGTATTTTTTATATATATATTTTTTTTAATAAAACATTACCACTAAGGAAACTTGAGTTTTATAAATGCAAATTGCATATTAGTGGCCGGTGGTATGTTAGTGATAAGTCCTTGAAGAAATGACAACCTCAACACCTTCTCAAGGGATGCTACTTGTAGAAATTTTTCGTATTCATTAGATTTTGTTTTTGAGAAAATATCACTTTACCACTAAGGAAACTATTTTTTCTATGCAGGATTGAGTTTTATAAATGCAAATTGCATATTAGTGGCCGGTGGTATGTTAGTGATAAGTCCTTGAAGAAATGACAACCTCAACACCTTCTCAAGGGATGCTACTTTTTAAGGGAGAAGAGGCTTCTACAGACCTAGTATCCCAGTCAAATTAGAAAAAAATATGGCCATCGAAAGGAATAATTGATAGAGGAATTTTTTTTTCGCCAATCGCTTCCTCTAACCTTGGGTAATAACATACCAAATGTCTCTAAGGGTGAGGGGTGAGCAAGCTGTGGGATTAGATTAGATTAGATTATATTTCTTTTGTAAATTTACAAATTTGCATATGAATGGTTAAATCAAAATTATCAACATCACATAGATATATACAGTAGTGAACTCAGAAAATACTATTTTTTAGTGCAAAGAATTATGTACAATGATCTCATTTGTATGATATTAATGATATTAACTACAGTAATGACAATCTAAGTGATGCAATTACATGAAATGGCCAAGTTTGAACAAGGATTCGTCCATTCTTGACACTTAACCAGCGGGAGGAGGGTGGAAAGATACAATATTTTAGTTTTTTGCTTATAAATCAGTAACGATAACTCCAGATCGTTTAGTGTATCGTAATGGAAGCCGGCAGGATTCTATTATAGGGGGGTGCAAAAACACTGGGATTTCTAGACACCTCTGGGGGAATACACCCTTTTATTACGAGAGGGGGGGGGGGGGCGATAGAGTGAAAAGAAGAGTTGATACTCCAAGCTCTCATAAAAATTGTTTGGAACCATCAGTCATCAAATTATGGGAAGTCTTTCATTTTTTCACCTCTAATCGGAATCTATGACTGTAATAATAATTATTCATTTATAATATTATTTAATATAATAACATCTGGTAAATCATTTCACTACCATTGACATTTTAATTGTAAGATACTTTTACCGCTAAAATTATTAGGAACGTGAATAGATAAACATCGGCTGACCTCTGCCAATATTTAATCTGCAATTGGTTTATTCAGTTAACAAAAACTCGTATCTTTTCATTTTTTTCTATTTTTTCAAGCAATCGCTCATCTGAAACCGCATTTCAATGTATTTAAGACATAATAATTGAAATCTGAAACCGCATTTCAATGTATTTAAGACATAATAATTTTATTTCCTTTTTCAATATACAATACAAACTATTTAAAAAAGCGGTTCAATAATTATATTCAGGTAATAATAAGATGCATGTAATAAATGGAACATAAATTTTGGAAATCATCCTACACATCTATTCTAGTCTGCACAATGGTTCAAATAAGTGAATTGTATTTGATCTATTTGATTGTATTTAATCATCAACAATTATTTGACGATAAGCAATCCCTACATGTGATAAAAGTGAAGTCTATAGTGGTTCACAGTGTTTTTTAAAATTTTAGGCGAAATTTATGACTTTTCAACGTATGTTTTCCATGACAAAATACTCTTATTGAACAATCTAACATGAAACCGATACTGTATTTCAAAGCAAAGCAGCTCTGATGAAGCTTCTCCTTACTTGTCAGAAGTTAAAAATGAATTTCTTTAAAATTTAGTCGAAAACCAAATACTACAAAAAAAAATAAATTGCCAGTTTTCATGTTGGATAACTTTTGCTATAAAATCTCCTTGAAAATTAAGGGATTTAAGATTTAAGCGATTTTGGGCATGAATCCATTCATTTTAACGCGCATTATGGGTCAGATTGGATCTCATCTAGTGTTTGCAAGTCATTGTCAATTTGTAATTTTTTGGTGAATACATAATTTTTTTTAGAAAGATTTTTTTTAGTCAGTAGCGACGAAGTTATCAATAAATAGTAATAATAATAAATAATAATTTTATTTCCTTCTTCAATATACAATACAAAAAATTTTAACCAAGCGGTTCAATAATTATATTCAGGTAATAATAAGATACATATAATAAATGGAACATATATTTTGGAAATCATCCTACCCCACTATGGCATGTCATGTTCTAGAGTAGGTGTTAGTAGAGGAAAAAGGAGGTTTGGTTAAAAATAGGATATAGGATTAAGGATTGGTCAGTTTTCAAAATTACAAGTTTCCATCTGTCAATATTTATTAGCCAGTTATGAAGCTGTTGCTTGAATTTTTTGATATGTCCTATTGCTTTAATGTTTTCTGGAATTAAGTTGTAGATTTTTGGTGCTAGATGATTGTAGTGTCTTTGATAGAGAGCCTTTTTTGCCCTGTTTGATATGAGGAGATGCCTGTATCTGGTGTTGTGGTGGTGATTCCTATTCTGGAAGGCAGATTTGTCTTTGTGCAACTGTCTGGGATCCAATACTTTGAAATCACTAAACAGAAGCTCCGAGGGATAGCGGGTTGGCTTCTTTATGATGATCTTTATTATAAGCTTCTGCACTATTTTTAGGGGGTTGATATGTACAGTACATGCTCCACCCCATCCGACAATTCCTTACATGAGCAGTGACTATCCAATTTTGGATAGTAATGTCAGGGTGGATAGTGTGTTAGATAGCCTTGCTTTGTCGATGGATCGTAGTAAAGTGTGGTATGGAGCAAATCGATTGTCTCTCAATGAAGAAAAAACAGAGAATATACTTTTTACACTTAGGAATAATTTGGACATTGAATACCAAGAATACCTGAAGCCTGTCAAACTATTAGGAATCATGCTAGACAGCAAACTCACCTGGAGTTGTCATGTAGAGTACTTATGCAGAAAACTAGCTAGAGTAATGTATTTGCTTAGAAAACTAAAAAGCTGTGTTAGTACAGAAATATTGATTCTTACATACTACGGATTATTCCACTCGCAACTGAATTATGGTCTAAGACTATGGGGTAACAGTAGTGAAACGAAAAAATCATTTATCTGGCAAAAAAAGGCAATTCGCTGTATTGTTGGGCTGAAGAGTACGGATTCCTGTAGAAATAGCTTCTCCGAACTAAATATCATGACTCTTCCATCAATGTACATAATATTGGAATTTAATATATGTGAAGAATAAAATTGATGATTTTCAAAGACACAGTCACCAGCATGAATATCTGACCAGAAATAGAGAAAACCTAGTCACACCAAATGTTAGGCTGAGTAAAACACTGAAAAGTCATAAGTACCAGCAACACCTACTATTCAATAAATTGCCGCTCACAGTAAGGAATCTTAAGTATCGAATAAAATGTTCATTCCAATAGTATCTGCTTGGTTGAAAAAAAGAGCTTTCTACTCACTTGAAGAGTATTTTAACTGTGCGGACAATGATACCTTTATTATAGGAGTCTGAATGATTTAATAACTAACAGTTTTTGTAACTTTAAAATAACTATGAATTTTATTTTGAACTGATTTTTGATTACTATTATGATTTAATGATAATTGTAGGAATTCAAGTACGTAAGTAATATTATTTGGAGACTGTAATCATGTATGATTTTATGTATAATATATTATAGAATATCTTTTGAACCTAAGTATAACTGACTGGATCGCTTATGTGTCCTCACATATATGAAAATGACAAAGCCTATTGTAAACTGTTTACTTAATGGCCAATAAAAGTATTCTATTCTATTCTGACTGCACAATGGAACAATAAACCATCCGCATACATTCCAAGTTGACAACTGGTCTCAGCATCCTGAATTTATAGACGGTTCTTCGCAGTTTTTTGCAGAGTCCATCAATTTGCTTATCCCAGCGCAGAAATGCATCAATTGTCACTCCCAGATACTTTTGTGACTGCATCCTGAGGATCATACTAGGTGCTCTACCCGGGCAATGTTGTACTTCTAGACCTGTCTGTCCTTAGTGGGTTGACAATGTTGTGCAGCTGAGAAACATAGGAAGTTCGCAATATGAAATGAAATGCATATTACGACCCTTACGGGTAGTTCAACCTCGCTGCTATAATATATCAATGATGATGTTGAAGATCCATCTTGTTTCCACTTTTTTTATAAAAACTTAAAATCTCTTAAAAGTGGAAATTATACAGTTACTGTGTAGATACTGTAGGTACTGTGGGTCGTCTGATGATGCTCTTGAGAACAGAGTGAAACGTCCGTCACGCCATAACGTGAGTAATAATTTCCACTTGAAAGTGTTTTTAAGTTTTTATTATATATCAATGAAATGATGGACTTCTCAAAACATTGAATTGTAATTGTAGTCAGATTCAAAGTATTTCAAACAATATCTCCCTTAATAATATTATAAAACCTTCATAATAAATTTCTGTTGTCTGAATAAATAAATTTCTGTTGTCTGAATATTATTCAGGCAACAGAAATTTTTCTGGATTCTTGTTCACAATTTCATCAAATATATTTCAAGTCCGGTTTCCCTTGGCATCCATTCACAAATCGATAAACTGTCGTAAACAGAAATATTCCCAACGTTTTATCGGAAATATAGATCGATTTTAAATGCATTTTAGATTAATTTTATTTGTAAACATGTAAACCTTTAAAGTTATCAAGTAAAGTTATCAAAGTAATCTGGAATATATATTCATATAAGATAAGCATCGCTCTCCTGGGCCCTCTTTGTAAGGGTGACAAACTGGATTGGCCAGCCAAAAAGTATCTGTTCTGTGTGGTAAAAATCTCTTCCCAATGGTTCAGAAACCAGCTAAATTTGAAGTTTAACTGTGTTTCCAATAACATGATTCAAGCCATGTGGAATGGTGGTAAGGGTCCCCCCACCAATAAAAACCATACGCAATTACTTACTTTACTTTAAATAAACACCGAAAGTATTTTTTAATGATTGCTGTTTTTATCCGTTGCTAAACGATATTTTTTTAATAGAAAATGGAGAGTAGTCTAAAATGCATGTGAACTTGAAGTCTGGTGATAAATTACAGTCAGGGAAGTATTAGAGCTTTTTACTAGAGAATCTCATATCGTGAGGTTTCACTCTTACCCATTCTATCTTATCAATATTAGTGTTATGCATATCAGTTACATGACCTATTGAGGGTGCCTCTGTATACTGAACAGACCCAGTTAAAGCCTGCTCATCAAGCTTTTATCAATCAATTATCAGTATTTAGAACTTTGACCCTTCCGATAGAATCTTCCGTCCCACAAAACCAGTTCTCGTTTAGACACGGCATTGACTAGTTGCTAATGTTTTTATTTCTCTTTTATGGATAGAAACGCATTCACTGGTGTCGTTATACGTTTTACGGGTTTTTCTTCTAACGGACTTTTTTCATCCTACTAACGGATAGTTGTCTACAAATTAGTTACCGAGCCGTTTCCTGTTTATTCTTAATTACTTATTCTTCGCTAAATTGAATTGATTCAAAGTGATACAATGATAATAACAACAATAAATATTTGGGCAGGCCTATACCTAACGGGAAGTATCCTAGAAAAAGTCTCCTTAATTTAAAAAAAGTAAACCGCAGTTAATTCACGAGAACAGTAATTTTTCACCAATTGTCACTAAATTGAGTCTATTAAGAGTGATACAGTGATAATTCTGATGATGATAATAATAGCAATATTATGCAATTAATTTTTAACATGCAGTACCTCTGATGTGTAGTAGTATAAATGACTCTTCAACACCACTCATTTTATTTTCCAATTGATTAAGTTGATGCAATATTATTGTAGAATAAAATGAAATACTATAAAATTGAATTATTATAAGGACATAGAATAATATTTCAATACAAAGGAATTCTTTCTTGGAAGATATCAATCACATTTTAATTATAATCATTGATAATTATTATAATTGAATTAAACGTGTAAATTAATAATATTCACTGAAAAAAAGATTATGAAGAAAGATCATGTGTCAGTTGGAAATAGAAGCCTTCTGAATACGATATTGAAATCAATAGCATTTAGTTTAGCTTAATAGCGTTAATATTTTGCATGTAATTATAAATTCACATTATTTTCAAAGTTATTCAGTTGAAATTAATGATGTGAATATCGCAAGTATAGAATATAATTGTAGACTATATAAAAATAAAAAATATAGACAATTATAGGCACTACACTTGTACTATATCAACAATTCATCTGTAATATTATAGTACAAAACTGGATTTGGCTACTTCAAATTTTTTCACCCAAACAGCAATCTTTAAAAGCTAAAGACGCTTTTGGGTCCCAGTTTTGGGCGTATTTTGGAGAAATTTTTAAAAATCTTTTCTTGGCACGCTTCTAGGTTCTTAACTGAACAGTTAAATTTCGCTCTATGCATTTAAACATTGCATAATAATACAACTATATGACCGAAAAAATTTAAATTTTCTCGTTTACTTGAGAAAAGCTGAAAAATTATCTCTTGGATTTCAAAAAAAAAAACATCAATTTTGTCGTATTAATCCGTTCTTGGCCAATTTCAACTTTTTTAATGGGACTCTGAACAACTACGTGTAATCAAGAAACGGTGATGAATGAGCCAGTTAGTGAGTGAGTGGTATTTGGCGTCTATATCTACAGATCATAAACTGTAAAAAAATAAAAAAATAATTGAGACACTACACTTGTACTACATCGACAATTTGTTTGTGATTCAGTGCAAAACGGGGTTTAGCTTGTCAACGAGACGATATTTAAATTTATTCATGAAATTCTTCATTTCCAATTGTATTATTTTCAATTTTAAATTGAAATGCAGATCGATCATGCAAAGTAAGCATAATTTGTGTTGAAGAATCAATATTATACTCCAACAGGATCTTGTCTACCGCAACCGTAAACTTCTAATTGATTTTTAATTATATAAAGTTAATTTTATAGGGAACAAGTTTTTCAGAGTTGATGCAATTTTGTAAAATTTTGTTTGCTATTGATCAGCTGATGAGATTATTATTGTATCGCTTGTTTTTCTTTAATGAACTCTCAAATTTGTAGATAATCGGCATTGAATTGAAATACGAAGAGTAATAATAATAATAATAATAATAATAATAATAACAACAGAATTTAATTTTTTATTCCCTCCCAAAAAAGTTTCTGGATGCGTCCCTGCGACGATATGACAAGTATAATACAATAATATTAATAATATTGGTAATATTGGTAATATTAATAACATCTATAATATAAATAATAATTATAAAAATTAAAATTTAATAATTATCGTAGGTGAAAAACCTTCCTTTCTACTGAATTTCCATTAAAAGTTACTGACCTCGATTATAAATCCTGACCATGGTGCCCAGACCTCAGTTTGAAAATTTCTATTATTTCATCATTTTAAATCTTGAATAGTCTATTTAAATTGATAATTTCCTAGTCATGTCGTCGCCAACCCAACCCAACTCATCAATCACCATCATCCAACTCAATACCCACGCTCAGGTTTCAGACATATGTGGGCTTCATCCTCCGAAAAAAGCTATTCCATTTTTTCAAAAAGCCCTATGAACTAATGAGCACAGTATTAAATTTTTTTGAAATAATGGTGGTAATTACAGTAAGAATAATCTATTAGAGATTTCGAGGCTCAGATTGAGTGATTGATGTGGGGTTGTGTAATCGAGCTTTTGGCAAAATAACCAAAAAGTATTAGATTATTATAATTCATTATACATAATTCACGGGGGTCAGAAGAAGGTTACTGTTTATAGATACATTGTAATGCTGATTACAGCGTGATTTGTTTTTTCCATAATACACGATTGAATCGCTCTTTAGTATTGATTGATAGTTTGTAGTAATTGGTATAAGAGCCGGACAGCTATGGTGTATAAAGGTACGTTTACTCTTGTTCATGATTGTGTATGTGAACATGATTCACGTGTTTAAGATACTTGTTTGAAAATGGACGAAATAAGTATAAATATACAGTTAATATAGGAGTAAAAGAGTAGAGTAGTATGCACAAATTAGAATAACGTTAGTTCATTCAACTCGAGAATTAATAATGTAGCATTTTTTGATTCATCGATTTGTTGAACCACATCACTCGTGAGAAGAAGCATTATTTGTGAATAATCTACCTTTTGTCTTTTATAGAGAAATATTATATATTTTTTGAATTTCTTTATTTTATGCCGTGAACCTAGAACTAAATGGGGAAAAAATCTTGAAAGTTTGAATAAATTTCACCAAAATTGACCAAGAATCGACCTTCCAGTGAATAATTAGGCTACCTATGTATGTGTGTTACTGGTGCAACAGCCATATTTAGCCAAAGCTTACCAGATGGTTACCAGTTTCACACCCACTTTACTGCGAAATAATTAACTTTAGCTTATCAAAAATATGTAGCAATAGTGCATTTATGGCACTTGTTATGAAGGCCTTAAAAAGAATTAATTACTTGGGAAAGGCTGTTATGATCAGTTTGTATAAGTAAATTTTAAGTTTTGCCCACTAAAAATACGTGCATAAAATAATGAGAAACACAAAACGATTGAAAAGCTGAACTACCAATGTTCAGTCAAGACTGCGCTTGGATGGGTGACCGTGCTTCAATGACTTGATGTCTTAAGCTCTATTATCATTTACCCGGTGGTTCGGAACCCACCTAAAATAGTAGGTTTACCATTTTTCCCATAACATGGCTCAAATGGTGGAACTACCCATAAATCCACTCATAAGGGTCTCCCCACCAATAAAAACCATACGCTTATTATTAGTTTTACCAGTGTTTTTTAAAAACCGATAATTATCTTGACTGGGTGAAAAATTGTTTATTACTGTCAACATTCGGGTCTTGGGCACTGGATTAATCACCCATTAGCAAGCTATGATTTTATTAATAAAATCGATCATCCAATACATTGAATATATTATTTTAATGCTCTTTTTCTTTTAGAAAAAATATTTTTCTTATTTAACCGCTGACTTTCTTGAAAATGAATTGAGACTACAAAACAATCAAGACATTATTGACATGTCACTGTTTGATAAACCTCTGTTGCATTTGCACAGACTTATGTGATGAATAAAAAAAAACAATCTAATGCTTATGTACAAATGTGAAAATGTCTAGTTGACAACGATTATAAAAATTTGAAATTAATGATAAATAATTGCTTGTAAGCTTTAAGCCATCAACTTGGATGATTATTACTATACACAATTCTATTTATTTATACGTAATATTTATAAATTGGCTGTCCAAGTTTTCATAAAAGTGTAGGACTTCTACAATTGTGTTTCTAAAAATCGGGAAAATGAATCATCCCAATCATCTTTTTTCTACACTCACTTTAATCATTACATCAAACTTCCATTCATCTCAAGAAATGGACGCTTAAAATTAGATTAAAAGTTTTTACAAAAAAAGTAATAATGCAAATAGAACTAACAATTCCCCCCCCCCCCAAATTATGATAATTTTTGGTGAAGTAATAGCCTATTATTCTGATTTCTCTCAAGCGCTTAAAACTATTTGCGCTCATTAAAATAAGATGGACTTGATTACTTCAACTGTTTCTTAAATTATATTCTATAAACCGTCTGTCAATTAGAATGCAATCTTGTATCTTAAGTGGTGTCCGGGTCCTTGCCCAACTGTACACCTACAAGAACCGAAAAATTCATTTTATTTTTAACACTAAAAACACGTTGTTTTATAGGATATTATAGTCTATACACGTAAAAAGTAGCCATGTTAATCAGAGCAAAGCAGAACGGCTAATACCATTTCACTTTTGCCTGCTTATTTCTAATAGCCTAGTGGCTTGATTGAATTGTTGCGTTGCGATAGTATGACGTTCAATGCTTGCTAGAGCTACAAGTTAAGCTGGCAACAAGTGACTGAAGATGAAAGTGATAACTTCTATCCAAGTGAAATATGAATTGATTCGAAATTAATATTGAGCTAGCTGTTTCTTAAAGACTATTTGCAATTTTTTATATAAAACTTGAGTTTTATGGCGTGAGACATGGAACCAGAAGAGAATCGGCCGCTTTTGGGTGAGTACAATATTTTATTTATATCCAAGAGCATTCGCTCTACGAAAGGGCTCTCCGCAATAAGTGTCTCCGTTTAGCAGGGCGCCATGTCAGTCAAACCTAGGGGGGCAAACGGCCAAAATCGGGTAAATTTGATGAAAAATTCATCTAAATTGCTTGAGTTTTGGCTCAATTATGTTGCTTATTACTATGTTATATTATTATCAATAAAGAAATTTTGTTCAATATAATATTATTAGTATCAATTCACGCATTTTTCCATTTTTTGCATATCTTGAGGGGAGCCACGGCCCCCCTGCCCACCACAACTGTCGCCCCTGGCCTGCAGTCAAAAAAGTTTCATTGTTGCTCCAGTAGGCTTGGCTAGCTTACCAATTTATTATTAACAATATTTATTTATTAATATTTTATTTATTTATGTACTAATATATTTATTATTTTAATTTATTATTGGTCAATGGGCCAATTACCTTTTGCCATTGGTGCCCAGACTTGGGAGGGGGGTTAAGAGCGCTATTGCATTAAATTTTTAAATTTTGTAATTTGGGTGGGAATAAAAACTATAGGAATAAGATGTGATAATTTGTTCATTTCAACTGGAAATTTGTGCTTGTACCGTACATAAAGATTCGTTGGCAAACTGGCAATTGATGAAGCTGTAGCAGTAAAGTTGTAAGGCTGTCACAGTCATTAGAAAAGCGGGTTGACTTTTTTGCAGTTACAGGATTCTCTCTGCAGGGGCGTAGCCAGGGGGGATATATCCCCCCCCCCCCCGAAATGTTGTAGTCATCTTTCACAATACTAATGGAGTCGGCGTAGCCGAGTTGGCTTATCGCTGGTCTGATAAGCCAAAGGTCCTGGGTTCGATCCCAGTTGAGTACAAGAAATTTTTCTCGAGCCACTCCCGTGTTTCGGAGGACACGTTAAGCCGTCGGTCCCGGTTGCATATAAAAAAAAAAGCAGTCGTTAAAAAAGCGGCGAGGTGGAACTACCCGTAAGGGTCTCCCCACCACGAAAAGCCATACGAATTTACAATACTAATAATTACAGATTAAATTAAAACAGTTAATGCAAAACCTTAGTTTTATTTAGCACAGAGTTTCAATCCTCTATCAATGATGATGGTGGGGGAAGGGGGGGAGATTCCATATCCAATACCTCCATATTTCATATTCCATATACCTCCGTATACAAATTTTATCCTATAACAAAAAATAACGAACATGAGAATTGACACTGTATATCTTAATAGTTTTTTCTGCTTACTCAAATTGGAGAAAAAAAATTCATTTTACTAATTTAATTAATTGGTTTGTTACTTTCAGATGAAATTTCAAATCTATTTGTTGGTAGTTCTTTAAAAAATCCATCTCCTAATTATCCTATTATATTAAACGAGCAATTTCTATATGTAAGCAAGAAACCAATCATTTCAATTAGTAACATTAATTTAATTTCTCCAATTTGTATGTATTTATTTATTTAGGCAAATTAACAATGAATGCAAAGATGCAACAGACCAGAGTACAAAACTGCACTCTTCACAAATTTTGATTGAGCTATTTCATCCAAAACTTTTAGGTTAGTCCACACTAAAATTTTAGATTCACTGAAAAAAAAACCATTTGAAAAATGACTTGTTTCGTTTCACTTACAGACTATTGATTTTAAAAGTTCACTCGAAAAACACTAAAACAATTGAAAAGAATTCAAAACATAAAATTTTGATTGAAACTTTCGAGCCGAAAAAATACTAAACTTACATGTGTACGACGGATATCAGAAACGGCTCTAACGATTTTGATGAAATGACGAATATTGGGGCTAGTAGGTGCAAAAATACGATTGCGCTAGGTTTCATTCTAGCAAAAACTCGCTGAAGGACACAATATGGAGAAATCTGTTCTTAAAGGTGCTGATAGAATCACTTGTTAGGCCCTTTAGCCGCGTTTTTTACTCTGGAACGCTTTTGCGCGAACCGTGTAATCGGAGCCTTGCAGTCCCAGGAAACATATGACTGGAAATTCAAAGATCAGCTTATTTTTATCCATTGTTTATTTGGAGAAAAAACAAACTTTTCTAATCAACCAAAGACAACATTTTTCATTTTTTCATAAGTTTGGATATTTTGAATTATTACTCTGGGTATAGGCAAGCTAGGAAGATGTGGTTTGTGCTAGGCTGTTGGGAATTATATAGATAGTCTTCAGGAAAATTTTCAAATTCATTTTTTCCGACACATAGTTTGGCTGGAAGATGGGAAATCCGGAAAAATTTCCAAAACTCGTGAAAATTTAGCTACTTGAGTCAGCTCAATTTAGTGTTATTTTAGATTTTGATGTCAATGATTTGGAAGAGAAAGACGTTACCTACAATTTGAGACCAGCTTTGCATTTTTATCTTGAGTTGTTACCGAGTTAGGATTATGCATAACAAAATATCGTCATTTTCCAACTACAGTATTGGGGAAGCCTATATTACAATTCCTTGTAGAATTAAAAATTATGAGCTAAATTTAACATGTTATATGGATCGTTTCAATGAGCTGAGAGGAATGAACCATGAGATGTGATGTGGCAAGCCGTTCTTGAGAGAGGATGAGAAAGGGGTTCCCCCTCTACCCAACCACCATCTTGAAAAATTACAGTTCTACGAAATGGTAAACACGAAATTCATATCCAGTTACTCAAAATGCATATGAACACTGAACACTTTTCCATTATTATTGATTTGTGCGATAGCTTATGATGGAAAAAGTGATGATGAGGGGACTGCTTCGCAGCATGACGCGTCACGCGTCCCCCTACAGCAGCATCATCTTCGATCTTCAAGATACATTGTCCCAAACATTCACTTCCCCCTCTCCCTGAGTGGAGCTGCCCCCCCCCCCATCGATATCAAATACGGTAGATGATAAGGCCAAAAGTTGCCCTTAAGTTTTATTACCAAACTTTTCAATAGCATTCCACTTTTGTTTGTTGATTTAGTTTCATCTTCTCCTACAAAGCCAGTTTTATATTAGTTCAAATTTTCGGTTGTTGTTCATGTATGTAATTTTATTGCTGGTGGTGTCCTTAATCCTTCCACAGGACCATTCACCTTTATCCTTAGTGGAGCATCAAAACATGTTGTTGTTGTTTTTCTCGTACCTGATAGAGTTTGCTGAAGTAGATTTAGCACTAAATGCAAATCGAAGCTCCCTATAATACATTCTGCATCATGATAAATAGTGAACATAATTTTACTGGACATCTCTTAATTCTGCGTGAGTAGACAATATTTATTAAAAATTCGATAGCCTTTCTCATCTCGGTGAATCGTTTCCTTGTTCATAAATATCTGATTGGTTTTTCTGTTTGTAAATTTGTCTGCTAAAAGAATAAAAAACAAATAATGTTGTTTTTGCATCTGTCAGCCACTTCGAATCAAGTTTTTTCGATGTGTCTACAAAACAGTACAGTTCAATGTCTTTTAAATAAATTTAGTTTTAGCATTTTCAAATGTCTGGGCGTGTTTCTTCCTTCTGGTAACTGTGAACCGGTTGCTGACGGTTGATAGGACTAAGTTACTTCCTCACGCTTCCACAACCATCTACTGACAACGAGGACAGGTATCAACTGAGTAAGGTCGTTCACTAACAACATTCTACAATGTGCATGGATGAACAATGTAAACATTCACTTTTGACTTAAAATGTGATGATTTTATTTAGGATCGTAGTAAATATTAGTCTATGGTTCCCTGGAACACAGCATTGGGAAAGTAGTATGAATGGACAAGCTCATTTCCGCCAATTTCCATCCCTTGCCTCTTCACGATTGGATTAGATTAGATTTTTATCAAGCGGCCACTGACCACCTCTCAAAACGGTATATGGACTTGTCATATTTTTTAATTCATAATTTACAGAATTTATTAATTTTTGTAGATAAATTATAAAAAGTAGCCTTGTTTAATTTCTGTCAGCAATTTGTGCTTACATATTTGTGGAATACAAGTGGAATGTTGCATTCAAGAATAATCACTGTGACTAAAATAATTTATGTATTCCTGTTTTGAATAAAAACAATTTTCTTCTCAGTCTGCTTTCAAATAAGATTTAAATTTTTCAACGGTTTGTGTTTTCTTGAAAATCGTATTAATTTCGGTTTTTGCAAGTTATCTTCCCTACTAAATCTTGACAATTCTCTTATAATCAAAACTTACATTAGATAATCATGAATAATTCGAACTGAAAATTTCAGTTTCTTTGTAGGCTCAATACATTTTTGGAAATCCTCAAGATTTTTTCAATCGTTACTAACAACTGAAATTTTTCAGAATACAAATATTCATATTTGTGTGTAAAACAAGCTACAAACTGACCTTTATTTGTGTCGCAGCGGACGCGTTTCGAACTATGTAGCTCTTCGACGCTTGATTGCAGACAGTTATACTGCAGATCACAAGAATGGATATCCACAACAATAGCAAATATTCAATTATCACAGTGTTAATATCCATCATTTGGAGTCGTAATCTTTCGTAAAGAAATGTCAATAAAAGTTCAAATATAAACTATAATTATGTTACTTATTTCAATAATTTCTTTCTTTCAATGGAGAGCAACGGGTTTCCCCCAAATTTGCCTCATTTTTAAAAGTGGTATTGCAGGGTATAACATATCAATAATAGTAAGAAGAAATCCGTAGTAGATACATATCTTCAGAATAAACCAAAATATAAGAGAAAAAACGTGATTCGATTAAGTATATATATATTACTTAACGTAGTTTTTCGGCAATTGATCAGCTGAAAATTTGAACTAATAAAAACGGTATTTATTGGTTAAATATTTTATTTGTTTTCAGGAAACGAGGATACGGGAGATAACAATTTGGGTGAATTTGGCACTTGTTGGATGATGGATGCAAACATGAAGAGTGCCCATACGTCCTCCACACACGTCAAGGTGGATCGGCCCATCTATCCACAGACTATGCTCGATGAGGCCTACAGGTGTAAAAGCCAACAAACATGTAAGCAAACATCATTTTTTGAATCAAAATAATTTCACGATCTATTAATTTGACAAAAATTACTCAAACTCTCCCAAAATGTCAGAGCATGTAGGGGTGAACCCAGAAATAATTGTTTTTCGTGGGAGGGAGGGTGTAGATATTAACTACGTAAATGTTACACCTAAAATTTCCTTAGGTCATAAATAATAGTTTCTTCTAGTAGTGGATGGAAATTCGTGAGGGGGGGAATAAAACACTAGGCCTGAGAATGAATGCCTCTGATGCTCTGATTGGCTGAAATGTGCTATGATTAGACCTATTTTCTGATCAATTTCCAAACCCCCCCTCTACTTGTCCCCTTTCGGGGTTTCAAAAATCTGGTCATCGATGGCTACATTACAGGATGGAAAATTTCTCAAATCAAGGCGTAGGCGTAAACTCAAGTTTCCAAAAACCTTTTTCATTTCAAAGATTGTCACATTTACTGTGAATAATAGACGAGATATTTGTTTCAACTGTTGCACCTTACACGATTAGTCTATTAATTTTCAGTCAAACTCAAACTAAAAACAATATACGCCATAGTTATTCCATCAAAGGAGTAATACTATTGGGTTACAAAATGGATGCCTCTGATGCTCTGATTGGCTGTCATGTATTGTGACAGGAGTAGCTAACCAATGAAGTCGGAAAAGAAGAAAATTAGCAAACAATTATGAAGAAAATATAAGGACGACTACATACAAATAATTGAATAATGGGAAGAGCACATCAACAACAATTAAAAGAAAATAGAGTGAAATGAATAAATAAATGACGAATATTATGCTCCTGGATTTCTTGTTCCATGACGAACTGCGTTGTTAATATTAACTTTTCATGTGAAATTTAACGACTTGCAGTCAAATATTTGTTAAGAATAAGTATAACTCACTTAATCTGTAGGCCGAGCGCTTTCGAATCTATGAGATCCATCTTCAGAGGTGCCTCTGAAGATGGATCTCATAGATTCGAAAGCGCTCGGCCTACAGATTAAGTGAGTTATACTTATTCTTAACAAATATTTGACTGCAAATCGTTAAATTTCACATGAAAAGTGAATATTATGCCTTTTGGATCACAGACTAATCTGAAAGGATAAACATAAGATAAAAACAAAAAGGCCTATATGGTACTTTTCTAATTGTAATATATTGAGCAGAGAAATGATTTTTTTTGTAGATTACGTCTTGGAGACTCCAGTTAAGGAGTATAAGACAAGTCGGATTAACAATTCTGCAATCTTATACACTAGTTACCATAATTACTATATCAAGGTGAGGCTTGATTTTGATGTGAAAGGAACTCTTGTACACTAAAAAAGCTTTATCAACTAAATATTTTTTCAGTTGTATTTTGAATATTTCTATACTTTCAAAACTCTTTAAAAACTACGGTCGCTTGTTGTAGAGTTTCCTACCAATATAACTAGGTTTTTGTTTGAATAAGCTACTATTGTGACTCACCAAGTGATAATATCCTCGGCTTCTTCCATTAAAATCGTGTACGTCAAAATTTTGGTTAATATCACTCTTTTTTACATATAAAGTAGCTTCATACATATATATATAAGCAGGGTAGAGGGTACAGTTAGGAGACCAAGTCTCTTGAACAACGCCTATACATGACTCTAATCTAATTACTCTTTTTTTTCTGGAGGATGAAGCCGACATAGATTTGAGACCTGTGCGTGGGTAGTTCCGAACCACCGGGAAGGGTTGCTGGCCAATCTAATCGGTCACCCTTACAAAGAATACCCAGGAGAACGCAGCTTATCTCCATCTGATATTGAACAGATACGTGCTACGGTTCACGGCTATCACTTCTCAATCTCTTTCCATATACCTAATAGCTTTCTTTTGGATCGTAAACACCCTATCAAGGGTTTGTTTTGATGAATTACCCCATACTAAGATAGCATACCTAATATGTGACAGTAATAATTATTGTTCTGAACCTGGAATCAATGGCTTGATAAACAAGAGAGCTATCAAATAATCGTTTAGGCCTAATAGAGAATTCATGTATGTTTTTTCAAGGATACATGCTTTTATGTACTTACATAACTGAATCACAACCGCACTATCAGTACATCAGTACAGTAGTTTCGGTTTGTACACAGCTTTTGGATTTATCCTTGGCAGGAAAAGATAGTTACGATAGCCTATTGAAAGTTTTTCTTATAAAGCCGATTAATATGGTTACAGATATGATAACAGTATACAGTGTAATACAGATATGATGATTTCAACTGACTCGTTTGGTATCAGAACTTTTTCAGGCTACTATATGTATCGGGATTACAGATTCGACATACTTTTTAGATTGGAAATTTCCAATCAAGGTTGCTGCGCATCTTAGAAATTATGTATTGTAATATTCATTGAATGAATGAGTTTATTTCAGCAATTTCGGAAAAAATGACGACGTTATCTGCTTCATTATTATTTTCATGGTGGTTCGGAGCCCACCTTAAATTGGCGGTCCATCCATACATCCACTCATTTATCACGCACAAGTCTCTCAGACTTATGTGGAGATCATTAGCACGAGAAAAAATAATTGTGTTGTTGAAAACTAAAATAAAATAATAGATCTATAGTGCATGCTAAAAGCTTATCAATTTCAACTTTAAGTGATGAGATTTTAATGTATATATCGGAGCGAGTACATTGCTTTTCATCTGATTTTTGGATATTTTGGAAATTTTGATTTTGAGCCTATTGAAACAAAGTAGATGATCAGGTGTGATACTTTGTTGTGTGGACACACAAATTTGCTTTGTTTCTTGATAATTGATTTATTTAAATAATTTAATAAATTATTCCAGGCCTTGAGAAACCTAGTGCATATAATTTGCAGAATATACAGTTCAAAAAACATTTATACAAGTAGTTGTTATAGAGAAAAACAAATTAACTTAGTGTAAACAGAATTTATTAATTTCGAATTCCTTTAATTGCTATCAGTTTATACTGAAGACTTCCGCAATGGCGGATATTGACAACAGTATTTAATAGCTGATGGAAATCGATGAATGCTACAGTACAAAAATATCAGTCACCACCGGGAATCGAACCACGGACCTCCCAATTGCCGTTCGGGCGCCTTAACCACTAGACCAAGGAGACCCTTCTGCACAGCAGCATTCATTTTTAACTTGGCCATATCGGCTCGTATCTCACAAGTTAGTTCGAAGTTACTGACAATTGAACAAACTGACAAATTTACTTAAACAGAAATTATTAATAAATTCAATTATTATTTATTTAATAAATTCTGTTTAAGTAAATTTGTCAGTTTGTTCAATTGTCAGTAACTTCGAACTAACTTAGTGTATTAAAGCAGGGTGTATACGCTAGGACTTATGCTAGGTTTTAACTGTACCGTGAAAACGTATCAGTTAAAAAGTTGTGTGTGGACCCTGACTGACGTTTTGCGCGAACTGAATGAAGACGACAGTTATCTCGCAGAACTGATGACAAAGGCATTATTTTGACTGTCGGTTTAACTGACCTCCGACAAGTCCTGACATGTAGACACTTACTGCGTTTTAACTGTCAGTTTCTCAGCAGTTTTCAACAACTTCTCGTTGCGTAGGTTCTAGCTTTGCTCTACTCTTTCTTTTTTATTATTATTTTATGAGATATCTTTTTTTTTATAGTTATTGGTGATGCCTTATATAATAAAAACTTAAAAAACACTTTTAAGTGGAAATTGGGACTCACGTTGTGGCGTGACGGCCGTTTCACTCTGATGTTAAGAGCATCGTCATACTACTCACAATACACTCGTTCTCTCGTGTACTGTGGGTCGTCTGACGATGCTCTTAACAGCAGAGTGAAACGGCCGTCACGCCATAGCGTGAGTCACAATTTCCACTTAAAAGTGTTTTTAAAGTTGTTATTATTATACATTAAACCACATATATTAGTGGAAACAAGATGGATCTTCAACATCATAAAAAGCAATATGTTTCGCAGTCAAAACTTAAATAATTACGCCAATCTTCGTTTTCATCACACAATTCTCGTTGCAATACAACATGAGAAAATAGTTTTCTTCTCAACAACCATTCCCTATACAAACATGTACGATAAACCCTCCCTTTTTTCTTATTTATCTTCTGACACAAAAGAAACGTTGCAAGAAGTAGTAGTTCTTCCATGGTTGATGAAAAACTGAACACAAACGAAAAGAAAATTCTATTAGAAAACGTACTTTAAAACGTAATGGTGTGGACGCAAGTTTTCATAACTTCTCAACTGAAGTTTTGACTGACAGTTAAGTCATAGCGCAAATCCTTGCGTGTAGACCCTGCTTAAGCATTGACTAGATAAAAGGGGGTGTATTAAAGAAATGAAATAGATATGAAAAGAAATAAATAAAAAGAGAAAAAAAAGTAGTATGATATGACAAGAATAGAAACGAGGATGATGAAAAATGATGAATGGTGATGAAAATGAAAATATGGTGACTGGAAGATCATTTCTCTAATTGCTCAATCATGATATATGTAAACAAGTGCTCACACTCCTGTCCTCAGTACTGATAAACTTTCCACGTCTCAAGCTATAATATCCCCATTAAAAAAAACACAGTTGGATCCACACAAGTTTGCTTTGTTTCTCGATAATTAATAATGGTTTTTGTTGGGATAATGAATATAACTCAGGGTAAGTTTCCATTCCAATTAAGGTGCTCCTAAAGCCTTTTTTCTAAAAATGTTTAACGAACCAGACAAGATTATGTTATCAGGCAGCTCATTCCACTCTCTCCAGGCTGTAACCACCACAAAAGAATTATTACAAATTTCAGTGCGGTGCAATGGTATCTGAAGCTTATAACGATGAGACTTTGTCATCCCTCGACCAGGGCTCAGAATTGAATCCTGGCTCACACTTGATGTAGTAGACTGATGCTAGATTTGAAATGAGTAAAATAATAATTATAGCTTTTTAAATTCAAGTTCAAGGGAATAAAATATTATTTTTCAACTAATCGTTAATTTATTTATTTGTTTGTTTGTTTATTTATTTATTCATTTATTGAATACATCTACAAGACATTTCCAATACGATTTTTCGTGATTTGTTTCAATTTTCACGGATTCACTTATAATTTTATCCACCATCTAGTTTACTACATATTTACAATTGACTATTGTACTATTAACTGAATTGACAATTGACTATTAACTTGAATCCTCACTCAAATTTCCACAGATCCTCTCGATATCCAATGTTCGGAATGCAACCCTGGAAAAATGGTGAAAAGTATGATTCCAGCTATCGATTGGCTCTCCCGTTACAGTCTGAAACAAGATTTACCGAGAGATATAATTGCTGGTCTCACTGTTGGGATAATGAATATACCTCAGGGTAAGTTTTCCATTTTAATTAATAACAAATATTTTATACCAACAGGTTGCCCGATTCAATTAAATCTGTATATATCTAGAACCTGACATGACCTATTATTTACAAATTTGAATCAAGTCTTTTTTTCTTATCCCTTTTCTTCTTCTTTTTCTTCTTCATTGTCATCATTCACCCATTCACCTCATTACCCACGCACAAGTCTTCAGTCTTCCTCTCCTTTTTCCTAACCTACATTTTCTCCTCCTCCTTCACCTCCTCCTCCTCCTCCTCCTCCTCCATCGCCTCCTCCTCCTCCTCCTCCTCCTCCTCCTCCTCCTCCTCCTCATCCTCCTATTCCTCCTCCTCCTACTCCTCCTTCTTTTTTATGTTCACATATTAGTTAGAAAAAACTGTGTTATAATGAAAAAAAAACATTGTTTATTTGTCAAAGAATTCATATTATTTATCATAATCAAATTGATGTTTGGTATATTTCTTTTATAGGAATGGCATACGCTATTTTAGGTAACGTTCCACCGGTTGTTGGACTCTATATGGCGTTTTTTCCTACGATAATCTACGCTTTTCTTGGAACGTCTCGACACATATCAATGGGTTAGTATGATAATAATAATTGATAATGATTTAGTTTTTCTCACGTTCAATGTTTCATCAATTTAATAATCATTTATTAATGCACAGCAGACCCTCAAAAATCATAATATTTTGGATAAGTTGATTAATAGTAGATAAAAGTAAGGCACAAATATGTTTTTTTTTGCTAATGAAGCCCACATGAGTCGGAAGACTTGTGCGTGGGTAATGAGGTGAATGGGGGAATAGTGAGAAACATTCTTGACTGAATGAGATTCGAACCCAAGGATGCAGGAAACGAAGCCAGCTAGAGCCTTATCTTATCTCAGACAAGCGCTTCAACCAACTGCGCTACCAGAGTTGAAATGGCCTGGTAATACTTGCTAACAAATACTATAAGCGAGTAGTAGTTTCCCTTCAACTCGGAAATAAATAATTACTTTGAGTATTTGTATATTTCAATTTCTTTTATTGCCAAAAATTATCAGAGTTATAATTATAATAAAACTTAAATTTTTATTTGGTGCCATCAAACAAGCGCAGCTTGCTCCCCCACGTCGAAATCTATACAAATAAAAAATACTTAAATTTACAATAATATGACAAATAAACATTGCAAAACACATACGGCCGGTTGCACGAAAGCCAATTAAATATGGAGTTTTATGTCAGTTAACTGACTGTCGTAAGTGTAACAGCTTATTTCTGTTGCACAAAGATCCATTAGTTATTTATCGTTAACCGAACGGGTACAATCTGGCAACACTGTAATTTGATTAACAGCTGATGCTGAAGTTATTATTCAACTATCTCAATATTATTATTATATTTTTAATAGATTTTATTCATTTTGAAAGGTTTTTAACACCTACGACCTAATTTGCAGTTCCATGTACTGGTACAATAAACATAACCTATAAAATGTAACTTAACGGGAGTTCGTGAAATTTCATTCTCAGTGAATGGGCGGTTAAGTATCTCTTACGCTTAAGGGTGTTATCGCTTGTAATTGTGCTTTGTGCAACTAAATTTTCTCCATTAAGTTTAAACTCCATAGAATGACGCCATTCTATGGGGACTAAATTTCATTGGCTTTTGTGCAACCGGTCAATAGACAAAAAGGATTTACATTACCTACATTTTAAGGTTGCTCACTACATATTATAATATGCATGCTATTAGTAAAAAACCCATGTATTATTAAGGTGGTTCGGAACCCACCTAAAACTAGATCCAACTCATTGATCGCCATCACCCAATTCATTACCCACGTACAGGTCTGAGACCTATGTGGGCTTCATCCTCAGAAAGAAAGAAAAAATATTATTTTTAGTTTTCTATTTATTTTTATTAAAAAATTGTAATCGATGTAGAATAATTACAATGTGGTTAATCCTCGCTTCAATAATCAGGATGCATCTTAAATACGCCTACAGTATTTTCTTATGAACCGTTCCAGTGTCGGATTAGCCACTAGGCCGTATAGGTAGCTGCTTAGGGCCACAACGTCTACGGGGGCCACAAGCCGAGGAAAAATATTTTATAGTTCAAGTAGTATCCAATGGCTCTACTCTCAGATTCGTATGCTGGGCGAGAAACAAAGATTTTATTGTAGTTTAACCCTGATGTATTGTCATGTTAAATATAATAAACGGAGAGCAAATAACTCTATGCATCTAGGAATAATGTAATGCATCTAGGATTCGCATTATTCAAATTAAAATTTCTTCTCGAAAAATCAAAAAATCATTCCTTTAATTTTTTGTCAGTGTAAAAAAAATTCCCAATAGCTCAGTTCTTCAACCAAAGTTTCTGACCTTAGATTTCGCTCTTGAGATATATAATGCAGGGGGCCGCAACCATCTTGACACTGCCTATGGCCGCGGGAGCTCTATATCCGGCACTGGAACGTTGACACTTATTGCGAGAGCGCTCTCGTAGAGCAATCTGGATTCTTGCTGGATTAGAGCTAGACGAGCTACTAGTGCAGCAAAAACCTACTACGAGCGCTCTACAGCAGTAATTGTTCAGTCTGGTTTGGTCTGGTTTGTTCTGGTTTGGTCGCGGGTTTGGAGTCTGGAGGCACTCCAGGGTACGAGGATAATTTATGCCTGGAGAAAATTGCAAATGTCTAGACACTCTGCAAATTCAGATTTATAGACGGATAAAGCTGATTTTACACTATTCCAATGTGGTTAACGACTAATATATTCATCGTTATTGTGACTTGTCTTATTCTACTTGGTCTCATCAATTATTTTTTCCTTTAGCATTTATTTCCTTGGTTTCTAAAAGTAATGGGTGGGGGGGGGGGGCAGCTACACCTTTGACCCTCCCTGGGCACTCCCATGAACACAATACTCAGTTAATGGTTTTATTTCAAACTCTACTCGAATCCAGGATTGGGCCGGGGGGGATATGAGAATCCCCCACCCCAAAGAAAACAATATAATAAATGCATTTTAGTCACTTATGGAAGGTGAATACTTTATTTTTCAGTATACTTACTGCAATATTTCTATACGTCCCCCTCTGATCCAAAAAAGAGGCTCGTGCCTTGCTTGTGTAAAAAAACAAATAAAGGAGAATGAGGAAAACCGATGCTAGATTCCGTAACTTAAAATCTATGACGTGAACTATTTTCATTACTACAAAATTTGGCGGGCCGCTTAGCGCAGTTGGTTGAGGCGTCGCAACTTCAGCTAGCTGTCGTTTAAGCGGTCGTGGGTTCAAATACCGCTCCTCCGTCTGGCATCTATGTGTTATTATTCACCTCATTACTCACGCACAAGTCTCGGACTCATGTGGGCATCATCAGCAATTAAAAAATAAAATAAAAATATCAACGTTTGAAAGAGCAAATAGAAGAAAAACGTGAAAGATTCCAAATCAGAGAAAGAGGCGTTGAAATCATTTGCTGACTAAACTACTGGCTGACTTGAACTTGGTATGCACACCTCTCCAAGTTTAGATCAAACAGTATAGGACACGGCAGTAGGCTATCAATTATAATTAATTTACAAAGTTCAAATTTTCATGTGACATTTTGAAAGGAAGCTTCTTTAAATTATCTGGTGAAGCAGCTTTCGACTTTTTATCTTGGTAGAGGTGGTGGAGGTGCATTGCCAGGCCAATCCGAAAAATTGGGGTTTGGAGTCCTTTTTTTTTTTGAGGATGAAGCCCACATAGGTCTGAGACCTGTGCGTGGGTAATGAGTTGGATGATGGTGATTGATGAGTTGGACCTACAGTTTTAGGTGGGTTCCGAACCACCGGAAAGTGATTTTACAGCAGAGAACAGTGTCTTTTTTGCTGGCCAATCTAATTGGTCACCGTTACGAACAGGACCTACGAGAACGCAGCTTATCTATCTGATTGAACAGATACCTGCTACGGCTCGCGGCTATCACTTCCCTATCTCTGCAAACAGTTCTTTTTTTCAACTAAATGTATAGTATACAAGTATACTATATAGTGTATATACAGTAGTATATTATAGTATACTGTAGCATAGTAATGCACAAGTCTAGTCTAAAAGTATAGTCTCTGATGAATTAAAAACAAAAAAAGTCTAGTGATCTAATTAGTATCAAGGCACGCTTCAAATTTAGTAATTCGTAATTTATTGATAATTGAAATTCAAAATTATATTTCTGTAGTAGGTTTTGTTGGGAGTGGGTAGGTGACTGTTGTTAAGGATAGTATACCATCCTAGGTGGGATGAGGTAGAGGATTGTGCATATAGTGGATTCCCTTGAAAGATTTTTGGATGTGCCTATAAAGCCCACTGAAACAAATTCTGGAGTTGTATGCTGGAAAGTCCACTATCATCACAGGCTCTGGCTGCATTGCATGGTGATTATGTATACTATCTTGCACACTATTTCATGCGTCCAGGCCTCCATGTAAGTTACCCACGATGTAGTTTAAAATGAATGGATTTAAGCTTTTCTAGACAGGGGTAGAATGCGGCTAAAATTAAAATGCGGTTTAAGAGGGTTTTGCAAATTTTTTCAGGGTGAAGGCCCCTGGAACCAATTTTTGGCGGGGGATTTTTCCATACTTCTAGACTCAACTTCTGAAACGGTTTTCAATAATGAAAAAATCAAGAGATATTTCATTCTTAGTATAGTCAGATGACAATATGTGACTTTTCAATTCATATAACTTTGTGGCTTTTTATACCATTCAATTTTGTCAACAGGCTCTTTTGCTGTTATTTGCCTGATGGCCGGTAAAACAGTAACAACCTATTCATCGAGCTATTCATCTGCAATTGCGTCGCCGGTGAATTCAACGCTGCCATTTGCAGCCGAGCAATCGACGTCCTATTCACCGATTGAGGTGGCAATGGCTGTCACTTTCATGGTTGGCATTTTCCAGGTGAAGTCACATATAAACGTTTTATTGTTTATTCTTTCTTGGCTTTCTTGTTCCATAACGATCTGTGTTGTTAATATTAACTTATTATTGTAAATTTAAGTAAATGTCAATTGACTGCAAGTCGTTAAATTTACAATAATAAGTTAATCTGTGATGTTTTCCATGACGAAATACTTAATGAATAATCTAATATTATAACTGACACTGTATTTCGCGTTTAAATAATGTTTTACTCACATATATTAGAGATAAGTTTCTTTTCAGAAGTGAAATGCATTCCTCAAGCATCTCCAATATATGTGAGTAAAACATTATTTAAACGTGAAACAAGTGTCAGTTTTAATATTAGATTGAATAAGTGAATGTTAATTCTTCTTGATACAAGTTATGCATTTTGGTTGATACAGTATAAAAATTTGTCATACAATTAAACATTTTCATAAAATAAATATATGTAAATGTAAAATATGAGTCCTTTAGATTTTAACCATTTTTTTTTAAATTTGAAAGCTATAAAAGAACTTTGTAGCAAGTACCTGTATAGTAGCTGTCTCCTCAATTCTAATTCTTTGAGGTCTGCCACAAGTATATCGTATATTTTTTGCCAAGTACTCTCTTTTTTTCGGAGGATGAAGCCCACATAGTTCTGAGAGCTGTGTGTGGGTAATGAATTGGATTATGGTGATTGATGAGTTGGACCTACAGTTTTAGGTGGGTTCCGAAATCTGGGTTAACTGTACAAAAAGAAGACATGTGTGCCTCAAGCCTAACATTCCCCCTGTTTATGGTGTTGTAGAAATGGACAGCTGCTCCTGTAATTCAGTTATCCTTCAATTTAAATGCCATTCAGGCTAAAAATAAGTAGAGACAGGGCATGGACTAGATCCTTGCTGCCTAGAACAAATCTCTGAATGAACATCGATGTGGCCCCTGGTACATGACCCTTGGTGCTCTTTTGAGCTCTGAACACTCGAAGGCTGTGGCTCGAAGATCCCCACGCAACAATACTATGGCAGTCCGTGCCTACATAGAAAACAAGATGAACCTCCTTCAACATTAGAGTGAATATTGTTATTTACAGCTTATTCTGAGAAAGTGAATGTCTCTTTTAGTAGCAGTAGTTTGTATTTATTTTTATGTTAGTGATCCTTTTTTAGTTTTACACTAAAATATTGTTGTACATATTAGTTTTTGTTTGAAATAAACCTGAATTTGATTTGATTTGTAGAAGTCTGAGTCAAAATAGAATGAGGAAAATATTAGATTTTCAATCATTATTGATCTGTGATGTTTTGAACCGATATCAAAACTGACCCTGTATATTTAAATTATGATTTTTACCCACTTATATTATTATTATCATTATTACATTATTATTATTATTATCATTATTTATTAAAATACAACTTTATTCGTATTAATATTTTCTAATTGTTAAGGCTAATGGATATTTCTAATTGTATTACTTTATAATATTTTCCAATTGATGAATATTTTCCAGATAGGAATGTATTTATTACGACTGGGTGTTATCTGTACATTACTGTCGGACACGCTTGTGAATGGACTAACTGCTGGAGCCGCTATACATGTTTTCACTTCACAATTAAAAGATCTTCTTGGAATGCACGTTCCAAAATACACTGGCCCTCTATATATTCTACGTGTAAGTTTATTTCAAATCACAAACTTTTTTATGTATAGAGTCACTTACCTCGTATTTTTTGCACCATTGTCTTCAAATCTAATAATCTTTTGTAATAGATATTGTACAATACAGAATACCTTCTATGTAGATGTAGTCTACAAAAAAGCTCTATCGAGTTTATTTAATTACTTTTTTATGTTTAATTACTTGTTATGGTTAATTACTAACTATGCTTTCTACTTATACATTTTTATGATTATACTTTTTGTAACATTAAATAGTCGAAAAAGTATTGAAAAATTTGGTTAGCTGTGATCCGTGCCAGGTATCTGTTCAGTCATAATTATAAGACACGAGTGCTTAGGCTGCAATTTTAATCACCGCTTTGATTAATCCAGCAAAAAACTGTAATTTGCTGTAAGATCACTATCCGGTGGTTCGGAACCCACCGAAAACGTTGGGTCCAACTAATCAATCATCATTATCCACGCACAGTTCTCAGACCTATAAGGTCTTCGTCCTTCGAAAAAACCGACCTTTTTCTCTCGTCCCATGTCTTATAGTGTTCTTCAAGCTGTGACTTCTTAATTCTATCACTATCAAAATGAATATTATTATATCACTATACATTATATCACTTTGATGAATAGGTACATTAAAATAAATGCATATACAGAGATTATTTGATGCATAGAGATATTAACCAGCTAGGAAGATTGTTTCCCTAATTCCATGTTGGAAGTATTTTCTCACGGACTTTAGGCAGCATGGCATGATAGAGTTGCCAATTTGGGCATTGAGGTTTTAATGAAGATTCTCAATGATCCGCTGTTGCCATATTTGGCAACACCACTATTCATTCAGCTGCCTAATTTGATGGCATGAAGCTGTGAAGCATAGTTAAATCCTGCAATATATTTATGTAATGAAATAAAACAATATTAGTGAATATCACTATTGTCATAACATGAAAATGCTCTTCCTAAATTTAATGTATATTATTTTGATTTTCAGACTTACATTGGAATCTTTGAGAACCTACACACTATCAACTATGTAGCAACATTTTGTTCAGCAGTCACAATGATAGTTTTAATAATCAATAATGAAGTTTTAAAGGTATGCATCAATACTTCTGTATCACAATAACAAGTAGGCGTAGTCTACTACTTGGAACTACAGTACCATATCATACAAGTAGCACTAATTTACAACCTTATATCAAAACTGACACCGTATTTCTATTAAATATAAATATGATTTTCACTTTTACTGGAGGTGATGGAGGGCGGTGCATTTCACTTATTAACTAATTTACAGTTATAGTGGGGGGGCCTCCCCCGGGGAAAATTTTGAATAATTAGGTGTCAAAAATTGAAATTTAGGCTCTAAAACTACAATGTTCTTCTTACACATGGGACTAAAATTATGCAATTATTTAACAACATTATGCATTTTGCATAGCGGACAAAGAGTAACAATAGGCCAACTTACATTGTTACAGTTTTATATTAGCTTGTATGTTATATTATGATGTTTTATTCGAACCTATAAACTAATGATGTCTAATTGTATTTATAAAATCCAAACGAGAAACATTTTTATGCCATCACCCCTCCCTAAAATCCACCCCTGCCGATATCACCCCCCCCCTCTTTGCAGGGGGCTCGTACCAAAATAAGTAGGGCTTAGTATTAAAACAGACACATTTTCCTGCTTTAAATTGGTTTATTTCTTCACTGAAGATATCATATAGAACTTATACAGAACTATTTGAAATAAACTTAAAAAAATAAAAATCCAAGACTTAACATACTAATTATTTTATTTCCACATGGTAGAAACTACTGTGCTAGTCAGGGGCGGATCCAGCAGCAGATTTTGGTGGGTGGGGGGGGGGAAATACCTGAGTGGGGTATGGTTACCAAGAGGGGGGGGGGGTTATCCGGGATGTTTGAAAATTAGCCTAGGCATAAAATTGTGAATTTAAGGGTATTTTGAAATGAAACCAACTTTACAAATTTAATTGTTCACCTATTGCCTGTAATGATATTATATTTTAATAACATTTTAATGTGTGTACACAAAGCAGTTGCATAACTGCAGGGTCAGTCTAGTTGGGGGGGGGGGGGGGATGTTGCCGGGAGGGTTAGACTCTCGGTACAATAGTAATTTGTAAGTTGGAGTAGTAGACCTCCAACGATAAATTGAAGCAATATACATGGCTATTTATTTCAGAACGAGGGTTCGGGGAACACCCTGAGAAAATTTTTGAAAATTACCTCTCTAAAACTACATGTTAAGTGATTCTAGCCATTAATTCTTCTAACTTAACACTTCAACCCACGTTATGAGTCAAAGTAAATTTTGTCTAGTTCCAGTCTAACTGTCAATGGGAGATCCGAGACCTTACTTGAAACGTTCACTTTTCTATATTAGATGCCTCACTGCTCCTGATAATCCCGGGTAATGTACAGTACCGTAGGGCGTAGGCTACTTGAAAATTTCTTTCAGAATAGTTGAGGAGTACTCCTTGGAAAAATTTTAAAAATAAAACTCCTACAAAATATGATTTTAATTTTTCGAGTAAAGGTTTTCAGAATATCTTAAATTTTCAGTCTGTGTTAACCTCAATGTTTTGGACAATGTAAAATTTGTGAAGGGAGCAGTTTTCGACTTGAGTCTGTTGCACCTTCACATTCGTTGTAAATTTGTCACAATAAATAAAACCATATTTTTAGTGATTCCAGACATCTTTGACTCTTGCCAAAAATTGTCTCACAATGGCCTGCTAAAATTCCAAATTTTCTTTTTTTTAAAATTGTAATTGTATGGTGTCGCCTGGGCGCACACAGCTTATGGAACTACTAGAGCTAGACAAAACAGAAAAAGCTTCAGTTCAAACTAAGAGTCAACCTAAAAGGATATTAAATTAAGAAAAATATAATTAATACAATACATCAAAATAAAAAAAGTATAAGACAAATTGTAAGTACATAAAAATCACTCTTGTTATTCTCTCATCTTTAGCCTACATAACCAAAAACATATTTTCTACTTTCAACCTTGGAAATGAACTTTTTGGCAACCACTTTTGTATAAATTATCCAAAAAAATTTATGAACGTAAATAACATGGTTTAACCTTTTTTTGGTCAGAGTCGACCCAAGATAGTTCTTAGTCTAAGTTTTTGCAGAGCTTAATTTTAATTTGATTTTATTTTATAATGTTTATATATTTTTTCTAATCATATGGTCAAACAGTAGTGCCTTTATGTAGATTTAGAGCCATTGTTATTCCAATTTCTAAACTAGTTTTCAAATAAAATATTGAGGGGGACAAGACTGATATTTGAAAATTTGGGGGGGGGGACACGTTTCCCTTGTCCCCTATGGTGGCGGCACCCTTGCTTATAATGAGCACTGTTATGTCTGTTTGTATACTGCCACCACAAAATGCCACTTGTTGCAAAACGAACGTAAAGGAAGTTTGAACAATAACTGACTATGGCTCACAAAAAGAGCGCTCTTATAAGAAATTGACAGTATTTTAGAAAGCTCTGGAAACTGATAACATGATCTGGAACATTCTGGCGTATTCTCGAAATCTCCATGTTTCTATTTACACAGATAATGTTGTCTCAAACATTCTATATTACCATTTGAGAGGGAGGAAGATGAGGGAAGAGGAGGAGAATAGACAAAAGGTGCCTGTTATCAATGTATATGGAAGTACTGTTTACACAATGGGCATCGCAGGAATATTTTATTTTCTTTCTCGCGTTTCCTAACAATGTGTATCTTTGTAATAGCCATAATTGGCCACTTTTAAATAGCCTCCAGAAACATTAATTTACTATTTATTTGTAATAATTAATTTGTTATTTATTTGTAATAAATAAACTATAATGCAAATTTATTTATTGATTCGCATTTACTACCTTCTATTTCAGCCATGGATAAGTAAGAAGTCGATTATTCCAGTTCCTATTGAACTTATAGTTGTTCTGGCTGGCACCCTGCTCTCTCGATATGCCTACTTATCAGATACTCACAATCTATCCGTTGTTGGACATATTGCTGTGGGGTAAGTGTTGTGACATTTTGTTTTAAAACGTGTTATTTTTTCATCTTCATTGTCAACAATTTTATTGCTGCAAGTAGATTCGATAACGAATAATACAGATTTTCGATCAAAGCGAACTTGATAAAGGTTAACAATGACGTGACTGTCGAAACTATAGAATCTCGAATGTTTATGGTTTATTCAATGGTTCTGACAGCACCTTTATTATTCGTTATGGACGGCTACCACGGTAACACCATCACCAATATTAATAAGAAATTTATAAAGATTATTCTATTTATCATTTATTCATTGAATGAGTGAATAATAAGCAAACATAATTAATCTGATTTCACAAATCTAATGTCTTGTTAAAACTAGAAACAATCGACAGAAATACGCATATTATTAATTAATCATTGCAATAGATTAATAACTCGAGAGTTTAAGCCTGCCAAGTTTAAAATGCGTGCTGCTGTGCAGAAGGGTCACTGTAGTGTAGTGGTTAAGGCGCTCGACCAGGAATTAGGAGGTCTGCGGTTCGATTCTCGGCGGTGACTGATATTTTTGTACAGTAGCATTCATCGATTTCCATCAGATATTCAATGCTATTGTCAATATCCGCCATTGCGGAAGTCTTCAGTATAAATTTATAGTACTTTGAGGAATTCGAAATTAATAATTTATAGCACTGAAAATGTCGAGATTAAAACTGAATTTATGCTGGATGTAAATATCATTTGAGATGTAATTATCTTTTTAATTTTGAAATACAAAAATTCCTTAGTTTTGAACAGATATTATTTGGTTCTAGGCTACCAGAAGCTGCTGCCCCCAGACTGCCGCTTTTGTCATTGGTAGCTCTGGACAGCTTTGTGATAGCAGTTGTTGCCTACATCATAAGTGTTTCAATGGCATTAATATTTGCTCAAAAACTGAAATATACTATTGACTCGAATCAGGAGCTTCTGGCTCAGGTGAGTAATCTATCACATCAATAAAATAATCGAGCTATCGTCCTGATCCATTGCTATTATTATTATTATTAATTATTATTATTATTATTATTATTATTATTATTATTATTATTATTATTATTATTATTATTATTATTATGTGTGAATAAAGTTGATTCATCTGAATATCTCACATTTTTGGCTCGGCGCTTGGATTTTTGTTATTCGATGTGAATAAGAATTCGAGTCAATCACAGCTGTTTCTCACACCTTCCAATACTCAGCAGATCAACAGTCACTCAACAGAGTCTATTCAATATGAGATACTCAGCTGCCTTTATTTACACCACCTTATTTATCTTGCATAAAGCACCTACCTCAATAAGACATGAAACGTGGGTACAAATAATTTTTATTTCCAGTGATAAAGTTGAGTAACTACCATATGATGTTTTAGCTTCAAATTATATTGTCTGCTGAGTTAAAGAAGGGAATTTTCATCCAGTGAAGACAAAATTTAGTTTCTATAGAAAAATTGAAATAGAGCATTGACTGAACGCCAAAACGTTATTAAACATCATTCTGAAAGGTCAAAATATTTTTTTATTTTATTTCTGATGATACCCACATGAGTCCGAGACTTGTGCGTGGGTAATGAGGTGAATAAATGCCAGACGGAGGAGCGGGAAGCGACAGTAAGCTGAAGTTACGATGCCTCAACCAACTGCGCTAAGCGGCCCAATATCATATACTACCTATCAAAATATTAGTCTAAGTTAACTAAAGTTACCAAGAATACTGGGTCTTGTTGGTGTTAAATAAATTGTGCTATTCCTACACTGCTGTTGAGAAAATTATAAAATAAGCTTAAATAAAAGTTACTATATTATTCCAATGTAAGCTTATAATAAACAATCACACCATAGTGAATTAGTTCTATTCTAGATTGGTTGAATCAAATGGAAATGCACAAGCCTTGATTTATGTATAATTTATTGGGGAGTATTTATATAAAATGCAGCCTTTTATGATAATTTTTTAATCATAAAGCGTAGGCCAGCAGCTTAATTACTATTTACTGTATTATTATTATTATTATTATTACTATTATTATCTATAGTAAACAGCCAAATAATTTCGAAAGACAATAACGCGAAAATATGACTGGCTGTGGATTAAAGCCAGCCAGCAATGCCATACCATAAAAAATAGAATGATAATAGATAATGATACATTGGAATAATTTTATGCATGATAGTTATCTAATTAAATGCAGGAGAGATTAAGGGTGTGTCCCCCCGTGAAATACTCAACCTACAATAAAAAAAACCTGAAACTGTATTAACTTTTTATGGGAAATTCAACGACTACAGTCAATTGACTGCAAGTCGTTGAATTTATCATAAAAGTTAATAACAACGCAGATCGTTATGGAACAAGAAATCCAGGAATTTAAAAACTGTATTAATTTATTAGGGGGTGAGAACCTATTCTTAGCTGATATATTACCTTCCAAGAAATTTCTGGATTCGCCCCTGATGTGGAGAAGTAGATTCATATATATTTTGCATATCAGTACAGCTGTTACAGCTGTGCTATAACCCTTACAGTAAGGGTTTTCAAGCGAAAATCATTTTATAACTCATCGATAATTACAAATATCAGTTACTGCAAATAACTTATTCCCAAACGAAATCTCTGAGATATTATGAATTATTTTTCAATTGAGTATTAATGCAGAATTACATGCTCTTATGTAGTCGTATATAGAGTCATGAGTGAACTCAGTGCTCAGAAACACATTTCGTTTTGATGTTGAAGATCCATCGCTTGTTTCCACTAATATGTAATATAAACTTAAAAAACACTTTTAAATGGAAATTAACTCACGTTATGGCGTGACGGCCGTTTCGCTCTGTTGTCTAGAGCATCGTCAGACGACCCACAGTACTGGGTCTAGGTCTATGGGTCGTCTGACGATGCTCTAGACAACAGAGCGAAACGGCCGTCACGCCATAACGTGAGTTAATTTCCATTTAAAAGTGTTTTTTAAGTTTATATTACATTTCGTTTCGTCTATGCAGCGTACAAGGAGAAGTATGTGAGCATAACTCACAGCATAGAGTAGTGGTCATTAATAGAGTGCTAATATGCGAAGGTAAATTCATACAACTGCCATGAATGAGTTGGCAAGCTCTCATATGTAACAATGATATTTAATTTTGGATATTCTAGGGCGCTGGAAATATAGTGGGATCGTTCTTCTCATGTTTGCCGTTTGCTGCTTCACTTTCTCGGAGTGCTATTCAAGAAATGGCAGGCGGTTGTACTCAGGTGGCTAGCCTGTTCTCTTGCAGTGTACTTCTTGTTGTGCTGCTATGGATTGCTCCATTCTTTGAACCACTACCAAGGGTATGTTTTTGAGAGAAATGAAATATTTAATTTATTTGGTATCTGATGTTGTAGTTCCTTAGTTCTGGAGCTTGCTTTTGGGTAAGTTTGTGAATGGTTTGGTAGGCCTAGACCTGAAAGTACCTGCTCCAGTCCAGAGACTAGATTTACAATTTTATTATGAAAATAATGACTGTTAGTGTGAGAAGTTGATCTTAACTAATTTGTAGGCCTACTGTACTATCGAGTTTTGCCTATTTTGTACTATCGACTTCAATCACCAGAGAAACATTGTAAAACAGAAAACAAATTTGATTCATCCTACAAGCCCTATAATACATTTTTTAATTTACTCTGTAGCATTTAAGGATTTTTAAGAATTTTAGTACAAAATTTATATTAATTTTAGAATACATACATTTAATGAATCAAAAAATTCAAGATGATACTGTAGGCTACATTATTTGGTAGTACCCACATTTATTATTATTATTATTATTATCACACTAATTAATAGCCCTAATAACGGACAGTCTAGTAATTTTTTGTGAGCTTTCATGATAGTGGCCTGAGTTGTATATATGCGATTCCAAACCAGGAGGCTCCAGGATTTTAGTAGGAACAAATTCATTGTTTATTTGATCGATTCAACATTCAACTGTTTTGAAATAGGCCATAAGCTACAGCTACATCATCTATATTTCTAGATGAACTTTGCTACTTTGTATTCTACTAATGTAAAATGCGTTTTTTTACAGTGTTTTCTGGCCGCACTGATTATTGTTGCACTGAAAGGTGTGCTATTTCAAGTGAAAGATTTTTTCCGCATTTGGAAAATGTCAACCTTGGATGGTATCACTTGGCTTGTAACTTATCTCACTGTCATATTAGTTGAGATCGACATCGGACTCCTAGTTGGTGTGTTCGTATCAATTGTGACTATTTTCATTCAAGGCATGAAACCATACACATGTCAACTAGCAAGACTTCCAAATACAGACATATATGTGGACTCTACAAGGTATACCAAGGTAAATATCAGCTACTTCTTTAAAATGCATTCTGAGAGAAAAACTGTCTATAACAAAGAGCGAACCATGAAACTTCGAAGGAGAACTATTAAATTGAAATGTCATTTTCAACTGATATTTTCTGTTTTCTGCAGCCCAAGTAGGGGTGAATTCAAAATATTTTTTATAAATACAATAGTGGTCATAATCGCTAATATTTAATTATTGACCAATTTATTAGTGGTATCAAGCTGAATATTTTACGAAGAAAGTTTCTAAATTCATAATTTAATTTGTTATTAAAGTAGAAAAGGCGATTTTAACATAGCATTTTTCCATTTTTTGTACCAAAATAATGAAAATTCTATTTTTAATTATGAAATCGGAGAATAATAAGATTGGAGCGAGATTTGAGTCCTTTTTTTGTAGATTACGTCTTGGAGACTCCAGTTAAGGAGTATAAGACAAGTCAGATTAACATTAGTCATATACACTAGATTAATTAATTACTATATCAATTAGTTGAGGTGAGGCTTAATTTTGATGTGAAAGGAACTCTTGTACACTATAAAAAGCTTTATCAACTAAATATTTTTTCAATTGTTTTTTAAATATTTCTATATTTTCAAGACTCTTTAAAAACTGCGGTAGCTTATTGTAGAATTTCCTACCAATATAACTAGGTTTTAGTTTGAATAAGCTACTATTGTGACTCACCAAGTGATAATCTCCTCGGCTTCTTGTATTATAATCATGTACGTCAAGATTTTGGTTAATATCATTCGTTTTTACATATTATAAAGTAGCTTCATACACATATAAGCAGGGTACAGTTAGGAGACCAAGTCTCTTGAACAATGGCCTACATGAATCCAATCTATTTACTCTTTCCATACACCTAACTGCTTTCTTTTGGATCTTAAACACCCTATCAAGGTTTTGTTTTGATTGTACCCCATACTAAGATAGCATACCTAATATGTGACAGTAAGAGCCCATGGTAAGCTATAAAAAGTAACTTTTTGTCATTCAATGTAGCGAGCTGTCGCAGGACAAATACCCCAGATGAAATTTTACAACATATTTTCTCAATGTATGGTGTCCAGGTCAGTCTTCTATCCAACAAAACTCCTAGAAATGCAATGTTTTCTTCCTGGTCTAGTTGATTATCATTTACAAACACGTTTATAGCCCTATCTTCATTTGAATTATGTTTGTTTTTGAATTGAAGGTATTGGCATTTTTTACTATTTATTGTTAGTTTCAACTGATTTAAGAATTGGACAATGGACCTCCTACCTCATAACCTCATAATGTCCATAATTTATTATTTCAGACTGAGGAGATGAAAGGAGTTTGCATAATCCATTATGCTGGTGGTTTGAACTTTGCAAATCGAGTTTACTTCAAGAAAGCTGTCCATCAAATTTACAAAGAGTGTGCACAAAGTGAGGTAATAACAGTCAAGGCAAAATCGACTTCTGACGATGACATAGAAAGCAGACAGGTCAGTAATTAGTGTCCGATTAGATTGGATTAAATTATTTTCAATTATTGGCAACTAGCTGGTCGCTCATTATTGATTTTATATCATTTCTTACTCTTCGTTTACCTTGAACTTGAGTTAGTTTCTCCTAGCGACGAAAAAATTCCCTTTAAGCTGCATTTACACACAATGTGCGCATGAAACGTGATTTTTTCGGTCGATCGAACAGGGATTAACATTTCCATGATAATCCTTCTCACATCTGCTGAGAGATTGGTATCAACAATTAGCATTTGATCCCCGATCAAATTGATCTTAGATCAGAACAGTTTCGTTGCACAAAGCACAACGAAGAAGTGAAAACAGATTTTCGGTAAATTTTTGACTGGAAATTTTTCGAGAATCAAACTCCTGGTCAAATTCTACGCTCTAGAAACCACGCGGCTTTTAAACATTCGTCGCAAATGCGAGTTCACATTTGAAAACAACCAATATAGTACCATTTTTTTATAATAATGTCAACTTATAACTTAATTATATAATTATAGCCTAATGTATATATAACTTATAATATGCTACGAAAAACAACTTTTCAACTGAGATTATATGTTGCCAAATCGAACAACCGTCAAAATCTCTGATCAAATCAAAATCTTTGGTCAAAGACTGACCGGCCTTTCAGCAACGTAAATCTCAAATCAGGTAATCGGGGATCAGTTCCTTTTTGGTTGACGTTTGACCGTTCGTGCAACCGGCCATAAAAGTAAAGGGATAGCACAGTCTACATAAATATTCTGTAATACTAATCAGTGAAGCCATACAGTTTTTGGAATGACAAAGAATTAAACCTACCCTTACCAAATTTAGCAGTGAAGCTTGACAGTTTTTGGAATGACAGTTGATACTAAATTTTGACAATTATAGATCACTTTGTTGTTTATGAAATATGAAAGAGAATTGAATTAAATACAGAAACGGACTTTATTAATTTCGAATTCCTCAGAGTGCTGTTAATTTATAGGCCTATACTGAAGACTTACGCTGTGGCGGATATTGACAACAGCATTGAATAGCTGATGGAAATCGATGAATGCTACTGTACAAAAATATCAGTCACCACCGGGAATTGAACCGCGTATCTTCCAATTGTTGGTCGGGCGCCTTAACCACTAGTGACCTTTCTGACCTGACCTTTGTATAAATAAATTAATAGCACTTTGAGGAATTCAAAATTTATAAATTCTGTTTCTGTATATTTGTCAGTTAGTTAAATTGTCAGTTACTTCAAATTAACTTGTGAGATACGAGCCGATATGGCCAAGTTTAAAATGAATGCTGCTGTGCAGAAAGGTCACTGTAGTCTACTGGTTAAGGCACCCGACCGGCAATTGGGAGGTCCGCGGCTCGATTCCTGGTGGTGAATGATATTTTTGTACAGTAGCATTCATCGATTTCCATCAGCTATTCAATGCTGTTGCCAATCTCCGCCATTGCGGAAGTCTTCAGTATAAATTAATAGAACTGAGGAATTCGAAATTAATAAATTCTGTTTCTGTATATTGGTCAGTTTGTTAAATTGTCAGTTGCTTCAAACAAACTTGTGAATTAAATAACTCCTTCTTTCTAAGGCACGGTATTACGATAATTTTGCGGAGTTAGGATGATGACTGTGTAGACTATATTATGAATTATACATTATATTTAGTAGGCTACAGTAAACAAATTTCACCCTATTTTCTCATAAAAGTTTTAGTGATAAAAGTAAATAATGTGAAAATATATCGTTTCTAGTATATTTAGTAGGCTACAGTAAACTACAGTTTACAATAATGTTACAGATACAATTCATCATACTGAATTTGTCGGCGATGCAGTACGTTGATCCAGCTGGTTCGTCCACAATTTTATCAATTGCTCAAGAATTTTCTCAAATATCTGTCAATATTCTATTGGCTGCGGTTGGAGGTAAGATTTATTGATTTTGAATACCGTACCAAAAATACTAGTTCTTATGCATTACTAGACTACTGTTTGGTTTTTTAGTAAACAGACAGACATACAGGCTACAAGACTTTTATCGTACAATATTCTTTCAACTTATTTTGTAAAAAATGGTTTGGATTTTATTATTTACGTAGAAGTCCTTATAAATTATACTCCATCAAATTAGGCGGCTGTAAAAAGTTGTGATGTTGCCAGGTATGGGACCATGCCAGTAGCTGAATGGTAGCATAGATCAGGGATTAAGTAAGATCAGTCAGTTATTTTGTGCAACACCTCAATTTATTCCCACCTAATACCAAAACTGACACTGTATTTCTATTTAATATATGATTTTCACTCACTTTTACTGGAGATACTGGAGGGATGCATTTTACTTCTAAAGAGATGCTTCATCAGCATGTGGCCACCAGGCTGATGAAGCTTCTCTTTAGAAGTGAAATGCATCCCTCCAGTATCTCCAGTAAAAGTGAGTGAAAATCATATATTAAATAGAAATACAGTGTCATTTTTTATATTAGATTGTTCATCAAGTATTTCGTCATGGAAAACATCACAGATTATTCCAGCCACCTAATTTGATAGCGTAGAGTATAACTTAAACCAAGCAGAAATCCATAAAAAGAAATTTCACCATATTTTCTCATAAAAGTTTTAGTGATCAAAGTAAATAATGATTTAGAGGAACATAACAAAAAGGGATCTTGCTGTTTCTTTGAAAGCTTTTTGCCAGGTACAAATACAAAAAAAATGAAATTATTATTTAGCAAATCGTGACATATACGATCCAAAAATCCCACTTCATATCTTACAGAGTTAGAAAAGTATTGTAATGTTATTGTTTTTCTGACTGCCAGTAATTGAGCATTACAAAGATGAAAATGTGAATTTTAGTGGGATAAAGAACTTGTTTTAGAAATAAATTGTGACATTGTCTTCTCCCGCTCAAGTAATTTAGAATAATTATTTAATGCACATTTGTAAAATGTACATTTTTGTACGTAGGAAGGTAAATGCTAGTTCCACTACCACTATTTGGGTAAAATAGGCAATAGTTAAATAAACAGTTTGTTGTGCAAAAGATTTTGTTTTTACCCACTACTCATTCTCTAATCTGATGTGTGATGTATGATAATTTTATTCATTTGATTTTCGTTTCAGGTCCAGTACATGATGCATTGAAGTTATGTGGTGTGTTTGAGAATAATCTTATCACGTGCTTCCCCACCATACATGACGCTGTATTGTATGCAGAAAGTAAAATGAATAGGCACAGGTTGTCAATTAGGTTATAAGGATAACTGTATTGTATATTACAATAGCTTAGGCTAATGTTTCCCAACCTTTCTAGGCTTGAGACCAACACTAATTATTGGTAGTTCCTATATAAGTCTTGTGTTCTATATACACACATTAATAATTCGGACGATTACAATAATTGTCTTCATACCTGCTGGTGATTGTGTTCCTAGGCATGCAATCATACAAGCACAACAAAAATAACAATTTTCATTATAAATATATACAAGTACAAAAAACTGCAAAATTGAAATTCCTTTATTTTTGAAGGTTTTGCAATCCACCGGTTGAGAAACGCTGGCTTGTATAGGCTATGTGTATTATTGGTAAATAGATTCAACAGATTTTTGTTTTTAGACTTTTAAAAAGTTTATTTTTTTAGTAGACTACTGATATTAATTAATTGATTTAAATTGAATCTTTATTAAAAGATGATTATGTTGACTTGATTTGTTTTTGAAGAAAATGCTCTCGTGTTGGATACTTCATTTGTTTATCAATTATATTATATTGTATAGAATCTAATTATTAGATTGAGACCATCTCTTCCACTCTATGTAGTCATATGTTCATGTATTAGTAATAGTATCTATTACTTATGTGTATAATAGATAGGTCTGTAAATATTAGATTATTTTTCTGACATAGTTTTGACATAATGTACTTGTGAACAAATATTAACAAATATAAATATTGGTAAGCCCAATCAAATCATTGAGCTTTTCTATTATTGTTTTAAGCCCACGTATCTTCTTTAATATTTCTACTTTATACCTGAAAGTGTGATTGAGATGACTCTCTGTAAATTTACAACATATGTTGAGAAGTCATAATCAAGAAGATTATTAGTTCAAAGAAAAAGTAAATTCGTATGGCTTTTCGTGATGGGGAGACCTTTACGGGTAGTTCCACCTCGCCGTTTTTTTAACGACTGCTTTTTGTTATATGCAACCGGGACCGATGGCTTAACGTGTCCTCCGAAACACGGGAGTGGCTCGAGAAAAATATCTTGTACTCAACTGGGATCGAACCCAGGACCTTTGGCTTATCAGACCAGCGATAAGCCAACTCGGCTACGCCGACTCCATTATTTCAAAGAATTTATTATGTATTGGCGGCTTTTGGCTATTGAAAGCAATTACATGTGGGTCTATTCTAGTTTAGAATAATAGTCTGGACAGAACTCAGGTATTTTTTCTAATTTTTAGCGAAAGTGGTAGTTTTCAGGCATTTGTGCTGAATTTCTCAATATCACATGTTTCCAGTTCAGAATAACTGCTGAAATAGAAAGGTTCAAGGAATAATTGAAAAACAATTCTTCAAGAAAAATAAGTTTTTTAATGAGTTAATGAATTACAATGATTTAAACCATTCATGGACGGAATTAAAATAACTCCCAACATTTGCTTCGTTATAAAAATGTTTTAATTCGAAAATTATTTTCAACTTACACCTCCTTTGATTAGAATTCGATGAAAGAATAGAATCCTATACATTTGATAATAATATTATTGTAATGATTATACGTGTTAACGTTCAAATCATTAACCACAACTTGATGATAAGACATGATAGTCTTATGTTATCTTTCGCTCCTAAAATGGCAGTAAGAATTTCAGAAAATTACTATACGGTTGCAAAGTAATGACTAGAGCAAAAATATTTTGATCTTCAACTAAAAAATTTCATTTTTTACAGCTTATTTATATCGCACTCTAACAGTTGCTAATTTAAGATAACATCCTGTAATGCGACAAAGTAGAGTTAATTTAAAAAAAAAAATTGTCAGCTTCCATATAGAGTTTACACTTTACATCATTATCATGATGTGATATTACTAAATATAATCCCAGACATCTCTATAATATGATTTTATCTAAAAATCACAGTGGCGTATATTCACGAGAATATATATATACACAGAAATAGCAACTATTATAGTTTTGAGAGTACTTCTAATAATTGACACATCAAAGATGAATTTTCAAGAACACGATTGCACAAACATGTCAGAAGTTTTTTACAACTTACTGTAAATAGTATTTTATAGATAGTGTACTTCGATAATTAAGATAGATTGCACGAATAAATTATAATAAAATAGTTTTCGCTAGCAGACAATTTAATTCCAACCAATGCAGTTGCAAGTGTTTCTGAATAATCTAAGAATATTAATTTAAATATGTGTACATCGATTCCATGAAGTACAAAATCTTGGAAAAATACGTTTTCGAGTGTTCATTTGAAGTATTTAATTTTTGTTTGTTAGAAAAAATATATGAATATCTTTTTCCTCATTTTGTATATGCTAGAAAATTATATAAATATATTTTTCTCGCTTTTTCTTCTCTTTTTTTTCTTGAAGCCAGGTATATTGGTTCTCAATTATAACTCCTGGGCGCGGACGAAAATTTATTTTTGGCGCCTTGTATTTTTGCCTAAAATTTTTGTGTTACTTGTAAGATCAATCTATTATTTTTGTTTCATTATATTTTATTTCAACTATTGTTGATCATAAAAAAGTTTGTAATTTGTAAATTTCTCATGACAATAAACATCTATCTATCTAATAAATAACAGATATAAAAGATTAAAATTTAACTGCATGAAGACAGCATTACTGCATTAATTTAGACATGCTCAAAAATAATTTTTGTAATTTTAAATGTGCCCGCAAAGTAAATTGATTCAAATGTGGATGAAATTCATTGCTTTATTACGTGATCTAAAAATTCTACTAAAATAGAAATTGTTATAAAAGTTTTGCAAACCCTTCAGATTTTGATGTAGGTATACTAATGTGCGGTCTCAGACTCATGGCTCATAATTAATTGTGCCAACTGAAATTTCGAATCTATCTCAATAAATCAAAAAGTGTTATAGAGGTCATATATATAAAGAATTATTTTAATCCCCAATATTTCGGTTCCCAATAATTAATTGAGGTTTCTCCAAACAATAAATTTGAAAATAAATAAATAAATTTAGTGGTAGCGTACTTTAGTTCAAATTTGTGACACAGCAGAACTTATACACTGATATTTTTAATTATACATAGTTATTGAACATTCTTTAAAGGTTTTTAAAAAAATAAATTATTATTAAAATAAATATTATACAGCATCGAATTATTTAACATTCTTTGAATGTTATACTTTTCAAATTCTTTGAAAGTCTTTTGAGGTAGAACCTCAATATAATTATCATCAGCCAACTGATACAAAAATACATACATTTTTTTTTTCAAAAAATTGTTTGAATGTATGTAGCATTTTGCAAATTAATATCGTGTTAAAACTATAATTAAATCACTTACAGTGTGAGACTTTTTCTATACGAATTATGATTAAAATTACACTTAAAACCATAAAGTAAAAGCACGCAAATACTGTTAATTCTCTCCATTTGAAGATTTCATTTGAATAATATAGCTACCAAAATTGACCTCAAAGAGGAATGGAGAAATTAATTCTAATTTTATTTATTTTATGAGAAGTTATATGGCAGAATGAATACGATTTTGTATTGGTTGACCGACCAGGAAAAACGTAGAGTATCCTGTAAAAAATATACAGCAGTTGATTAACTATATTGATAATTCATTATGAAATTAAAGAATTGTTGAAAAATTAGATTGTATGTATACAATATAACAGATTTTAACATTTCATTGTTACTTATGACAATTTCAAATAGGCTGAACGATTTTCGAATAAATGAAATTGATGAAATGTGAACTGTATTTTGGAGGTTATAATCATTTTGGATGTATTAACTAGTTTTTTGGAGCACTTAGATCTGAGACCTGTGATTGGGTAATGAATTGGATGATGGTGATGATGATAAATGGATGGATCTACAGTTTTAGGTGGGTTCCAAACCACCGGGAAGTGATTTCACAGCAGAGAAAAGAGTCTTTTTTGCTGGCCAATCCAATCGGTCACCCTCATACAGAGGGCCCAGGAGTTTGTAGCTTATCTTCATCTCAACAAGCTATGGAAACCAGCATCACTCGTCAATCACCAACATCCAATTCATTAGCCACGCACAGGTCTCAGACCTATGTGGGCTTCATCCTCCGAAAAATAAAAAAGCATTACTTATTTATGTAGTAGAGCTAAAACTTTCATTTAATTAACTAATCGTGCCTGAGTAAACCAAAAATGCAATAATAAAAACTAAATAATTATAAACTTACAGTCAATTTTTCTGAATCATGCTCTCCCATACATCGATCATGGAACTTCGTTTAATGGTTTGTTTACTCCTTTCAGTGGGCTGCAAAATGATAAAATTCTAATATTGTATTTATTCATTCCAAATGTTATGTTATTATTCGGAGAACATATTCCAGATCACATAATCCCGCACATTTCTGAGACCTGTGCGTGAATAATGAGTTCGATTATGGTGATTAATGAGTTAAACCTAGTCTTAGGTGGGTTTCGAACTACCGGGAATTGATTTCTCATCAGATCATAGTCTTTTTTGCTGGCCAATCCAGTCGGTCACTATTGCAAAGAAGGGCAAGGATCTCGTAGCTCATCTTATCTGACTGAACAGATACCTGACACAGCTCGCGGCTATCACTAGTTGCCACTGGTTGCTGATTTCATAGCCTCCTTCCTCGAATCCTAGTAAATTATGTTTCTATTGTCATATTTTTGTTGTTTCAAAATTTCTTCAATCTATAGTTTAGGTCTTCGAGAAATTCATAGGCCAATAAAAACAGAAAAAGTAAAAACCGATGAAAAAATATAACAATGAAAAATGGAATTTGTAAAATCAAAATATATGACTGATTTACATTAATGACAGGAATATTAATTTCTTCTGAGGTTTTCTCATTGTGTTAACTGTTGGTTAATATCAAATACATGTATGTATGAATCGCTGATCGCAAAAGTAACCCAAGTCTAATTTCACCTATTTCCATCCTATTAATGTAATATGAATTGACTCATCCATTGAGCAAAAAACAACCTTATTATTAGAATTAGAATTAAAATATTAGAATGACGCGGCTCTTTTATTATAACAATATGTCTTATTATATACAAGACTACAGTATATATGTCATATTTTATACAGGCATATATAGGACTGTGTTCCAATATCGTGCTATAAGGCTGCTTTTGCCCTAGATCAGTGGTGTGGCATGAGACGGAGGGGGGGGGACCACCCTGAGTGACAAAAAGCTGATCATATAAGGCTTTGAGGTATTAAATTGTAATTTGTCCATGGATAATAATTTTTTGAAATAAATAATTTAAAAAATTATTGTGATTTGGAGGTGACTAGCGACACCCACACAGCATGATTGAGTTGAAATTGAGACAGATTCAGTCACGAGGGTGATGATGCAGGAGCAGTGAGTGTTAAAATGTGTGATTCGGTGGTGAGATGTCTCATTAGCTAAATTTTTCCATTATTTGAAGAAACTCGTTCTTTTCTGTTACACCAGCACTGTCGTGAGTATCATTCAAACTCAGTCGATCAGTGAATGTTTTTATGCAGGTGTCAGGGGCGTAGCCAAGGGGAGATCCTCGGGTCCAGACACCCCCCTCCCGCCATTGACGGTGACTCAAGCACTAGATGAAATTTTCTATGTAATGTCAGTTAAAATACAGGGTTTACATGAGTGCTATATGATTTTTTGTAATGCATGGTTATATACGCGAGTTAAAATAATTTAAGAGAATTTATGTCCAGAAACGCTTAAAATGTTGTTTTAGAGAAGCTATTTTTTAAATTTCTCTCTGAAGGAGAACACCCGGACACCCTTTGCACAAGAGTTATATATTTTCTAGTATTAAAACTGACACTGTATTTCACTTTTAAATAATGTTTTACTCACATATATTTGAGATGCTTGAGGAATGCATTTCACTTCTGAAAAGAAGCTTCGTCAGCCTTCAGAAGTGAAATGCATTCCTCAAGCATCTCAAATATATGTGAGTAAAACATTATTTAAAAGTGAAATACAGTGTCAGTTTTAATACTAGATTGTTCATTAAGTATTTCGTCATGGAAAGCATCACAGATTATATATTTTGTCAGAATAGTGAAAGGACACTGCCAGACTGCTAAGAGTGTCATTTACCCTCAGTGGGTCGGTAAATTATACTAATAAATACTGGTGTACTTTTTATCGGTTATGAATTTTTTTGCAAATCGCATTGTACTTATTCACTGTGAATCAGTGAATAATCATGGGAGTGGGATGTTCCCCGAACCCATACATTTGCATTGACTCGAGTTCTAGAAAGTCAATCTGTTTTGATAGAAAATATTTTATTTATATATATATATTTATTTATTTATTTATAGAATACAAAACATACATATACCAGTCATGCAAAAAATGAAAAATATTAAAATACAATAACAGAAATCCAATAATACACAAAAATAAAATCCATAAACTAATTTAAAATAATAGTACTGCACTAATATATGTGGAGATGGAAACCCCTTCCAACTATGGTTGCCCACGTACGGTACTATGGAAGGGGTTTTTATAATATTATATGGTATTAAATGAGTAGATTTGTGTCTAGAACAGCTTAGAAGACGGGTTTGAGATGTTTATTTTTTATTTTCTCCCCCTGGAAAGACCCATTATTAGGAGTGGAAAAGCGCCTCTGTACTTAAAAATAAATTTATTCAATAGCTATTTAATAATATAGGTACCCTAATACCCTACGGTATTTTATGAACTTGTTCGTTATCTTTCTTGAGCTTTGTTCTACATTCAAAATAATCACAAATATGATTAAACAGCTAAGGAAGTTCAAATCGAAAGTACGCAATTAATTGAAATACCGCGTCCACATAGACTTACATCTCACATTTACAAAAAATAATTTTTTGATTAGCCTGCCAACATTCTGAAGGGCTGCGACACATAATTAATTGTGTGGAGCACAAACAAGACCAAAATAGTTAAAAATTGCATTCAAAAGAAATTTTAAAATCATAAATTTTTTTGGGAAAGGCCCCAGAACCTCTATTTTATGAGCTTATACCTTATTTTTCTTGATTTATTTCCCTTATCTGTCAATATATTATTATGAAAGCATAAGATATTCCAATGAAATGAACACAATTAATTGAAATATCCCATCCAAACGCACTAGAATTCCACACATTCACATTAAAAATATTATTTCATGCCATGAAAACATCATATCTGCTGTTTGTCTGTCAGGTTAGGTTATGTTATATCTGTGAGTACAAAACGTATGGTATAATTTTGTTAAACTTCTTGGGGGGGGGGGGTGTCTTGCTACGCCACTGCCCTCGATGGATGAGTCAATTCATTCTACACTATACAAAATCAATAAAATGAAAATGGCAATATTGAATAATATTATTAAATTGCGACTCTTCAATGAACTCTATTCAAAATCTCAATCTAATAGAATAATAAAGAAATACCTCATTGGATTGTTCGGAGTGTAGGAGGTTTGGAATGCTCTGCGCAGATCGCAAAACACCAATTTGAGGCACTTCTGATTCCCTTTCTTTGCTTTCCTCCACAGTTTTTGATTCATTTTCGAAACACGCCAAAAGATTTGGTTGAGATCGGGCCATTTGCTGCTTCCTAAGTGCATAAAGAAAATGCATTAAACTAATCTGCAAGAAATTAGCAAAAAAAGACAATAGGTTGAAACTAAATCAACATTATAATGAACACGAAAAATATTGAAGGTCAAGAAACAAGAAAAATAGAAGTTATTATAAAATACGTACATTTATTGACGTACGATAGTTTTCGTGGTATAATGTTGGTTTGTGCGTGGTAACCTCTGTTTCCTATTTGTCTATAATTGCTTATTTTGTGTTGGTCGATTAACCAACCCTACTTTCTGCTCTACTAATTGTTGTGTCCAGTATCAGCCAATGAAAGGCATCCAACGTTGAGCAGTTCAGAAAGGGAGTAGGGTTGATGGTGTTTTGGTGCCCTTCTGGGGCACCCCTGGGTCCTACCCTGAAGAAATTTGATAAATAATCCCTCTAAAATCGTATTTTAATACATTCTAGACTCATGTATAGAAAATCTTAAATTCATTCATTTTAATCCACATTATGGGGATTTTAAGGATTGTCGATGCTAAAAACGAGATTTGAGGCACAAAATCAGAAATTTTGTACAAGTATTTATTGAAGCAAATCTTAAGATTGAGTGATGTGGATGCTCAAATAAAATCTTATATAAAAACTGACACTGCATTTCTATTTAACTTATGATTTTTATCCACATTATACTGGAGGGATGCATTTCACTTCTAAAGAGAAGCTTCATCTGCCTGCCATGATGTAGCTTCTCTTTAGAAGTGAAATGCATCCCTCCAGTATAAGTGAGTAAAAATCATAATTTAAATAGAAATACAATGACAGTTTTGATATTAGGTTGTTCATCAAGTATTTCGTCATGGAAAACATAACAGATTGAATTTAATAAATCATCGCTTTAAAGAATCGTTTGCTTAAGAACTTAAAGCCACTTTTCGTTTCTTGTCAGTTCATTGATTAATTTTAGTTGTAAACGTTGATGTAGTATAAAATTTAAAAAAAATACTAAATTTTTAGTGTCAATTTAGCCAGGTGCCAGATAGTGGTTTCAAATAATTATTACAAGGTCTTTTACTATTACTGTTCATTTTATTTGCATAAAAACAGAAACAGTTTTATAAGTTACAACCACATAAAAGCTGCAATACAGAGTTCATCATCTAGAATATCGTTTGTTGTAATAAAAATCTCTTGATAACCTGACAACTGATAGAGGAGACGTCTCTGCTGGATAAAATATCTAAAGATAAATTTATTAATAGGGATGACAAAAGGGCCCCAACAATGGAAAGGGCGAATCCTTTTGCATTTTATAAAATGATAAAAGTGATAAGAATGTTGATAGTTTGATAACGAAATAAATTAGTGAATAAAAGACGAAATTGTCACAACCATATTTATTAAAACTTAGAGAAATGTAGGCTGGAATTGAAAAACCAATTCTTATGTGTATTTCTCAGTTGACCATGATTGCATCTCAGTGAGCTTCTAATTTTTTAGTTTTAATTTGATTATATTCTAGCCTTATTACATATTTTTTCTTCTTTGTTGCATTCTTGATGTTCACAGTGTTTAGTTATTGATTTGACTCGTATTTTTGCTTGTTACTCCTCCCACCAGGGGGCGTGACTTGACAGCCAATCACAACGTACGATGAAGGTCAGCCTCTTTCCCGCTTAGCCAATAGTATCATTCCATGTTCAGTATATATTAAGCTTCTCTGTACTTTAGTTTTTAGTTTGATTGAGATTGATAATGGTGTAACAACCGAAACTAGTTTCTCTAAGTTTCAATAAATGTGGTTGTGACAATTTCGTCTTTTATTCACTAATTTATTTCGTTATCAAACTATCAACATTCTTATCACTTTTATCACTTTATAAAATGCAAAAGGATTCGCCCTTTCCATTGTTGGGGCCCTTTTGTCATCCCTATTAATCAATTTATCGTCTTTTATTCATTATGGATACCTTCCACAATATCACCTTCACCACTACAAAGAAAGCGAAATAAATTAGCAAAATTAATCAATGTAAATTGGAATTTGATCAGTTGAGTTGGCAACATTACTTGGAAGTTCAAATTTCGACCGTGATCGGCAACTGTTGTATGTTTGCGTTCAAGGCTCAAACGAAGCGCGCTTCCTAAAGCGCTTACTTTCAGATGGTCCCCCTCCCAGCCCCTTTATGGCTACAATCTAGAATGGCTGCGTGCGCACCATCCAGCTGAAGCAATTTCAGCTTCGCTTCATTTCACATTGAATCATATGCCTCAGCTATATAGTTGGAAAGGCAGATTGCAGATGATGTTATGATCTGACTGCTGACTATTAACCTACATAAACTGTAAAGCATGGAGGCTTCCAATTTCTTGAACACTCATGCTCATATATTATAGAATTTTTTTGACTAGTTTCGGTTACTCTGATGATTCAATTTAAAAATAAAAAAATATTTCTTTACTTTATTTAATGACTTTTTAGTAGTGGAGCAGTGCTTCAGTTGCTTCATGTGACCGCTCGCAACTGAATATCACTATCACCAAAGAAGACTAACACTTACGAACGTCGCGATTAAGTTATATCGATAATTATTTAGTTTGGTCGAGATAGAGAATGGTGTGACTGGCAAAACTATACCTCGTTTGTTCGAACGAATGCTCTAACAATATCAAGCTTGTCTTAAATTTATAATAACTTACATGATCGATACGAGTAAAGAGCAAGGATTTATTTGTAAATATTCTATTGCTATACCTTTAATATAATTTTTGAGAATGATTCTTCAAGCTATGACTAGAAATTAAATGAAAATTATTCATTAATGCAGGCTACATGAGTTAAAGATTATAAAATGTACGGAATTTATAATGAACACAGTGTGCCTTTGTCTTATTTCCATTTTTCCATATGTCAAACCTTTTTCAAAGTTACAATGCATTGATTTTATTAATTAGGATAAGTTACTTTCTTTTTTCGTCAGCAAAAATATCGTGATTTCAAATCATGTTTATTCTAAATTATGGTGATGCCCACATGAGTCCGAGACTTGTGCGTAGGTAATGAAGTGAATGATAACACATATAGATGCCAGACGGAGGGGCGGGATTCGAACCCACAACCGCTGAAACGACAGCAAGCTGAAGCTGCAACGCCCCAACCAACTGCACAAAAGTTCATGAATATACCAGAGTCACAAGAACATCACAAACAATAATTGATAACATCCTTACTAATATAGATTACTCTAAAACAAGATTAGGCGGCTCAGAACTATCTGATCATGACTATCAAATCTTAGAGGTGGGGTTGCAAGGTCATAAATCAATTAAAAAGAGTAGAGTAATGAAAGAAATTCAACAATGTGAACAGGGGAATATCGATTGTTTGAAGCAGAATCTGCTACAAGAAAACTGGAGTAGGGTTTACAATAGCAATAGTTTAAATGACAAATATGATAGTTTCATTAATATTTTAAGGTTTCATATTACTATGAGTTGTCCAGTTAAAAAAGTCCCTGTAAAGAACAAATTAGACAAGATTGAAGAGTGGATAACTGATGATATCCTTGCAGAAAGAAATAGGGTTAAAGATGCATATGATGAATTCAAACTATCTAGAAATATGTTAAGTGAAGATAATTACAAAGCTCTAAAGAAAAACTATATGAAAAAAGTGAAAAGAGCGAAATGTAAGAAAACAGCTGAAATTTTGAATAATAGTGTGTACTTTAACACAGCAGTGTGGGATGTAATAAACAAAAATAGGCAAGTAGCTCATGTAGATGCTTATACTAGTGTCCCCAGAATAATTAACGAAAATAACAAATATATTGATGATAGTGTAGACATTTGTAATTTCTTTAACAGATATTATCAACTGGTTGCTAAGGATCTTCAAAAATCTCTCAATACAGGTATTAGTGATGCAAACATGAGGAATACTGAGGGGATTCAGAACGAATTAAAATTCCACTCAGTATGCCAAGACGAGTTGTCAAATATCATTGATAGTTTAAATAATAAAAAAACTGTGGGAATGAATGGGGTATCCAGTAAAATTCTGAAAGAATGTAAAGATCAATTGTTAGACCCTTTGATTCATCTGATCAATCATTCATTAGAACAAGGTGTTTTTCCAGATAACTTAAAAGAGGGGAAGATCTTGCCAATCTTCAAAAGTGGTGATAGAGAAAAGGTAGAAAACTATAGGCCCATTAGTATTTTAAATGTAATAAGTAAAATTTTTGAAAGAGTAGTTCTAAATAGGTTACTTCTGCACCTTCAAGAAACTAACTTTATCTGTGATGAACAACATGGCTTCCAGAGAGGGAAATCAACAAAAACAGCCATAGTTTCTCTAGTTGAAAAACTAATAGATATAATAGATTCAGGTGATAAAGCTACTGCAATCTTCTTAGATCTGTCAAAGGCATTTGACTGTGTTAATCATAGAACTTTATTGGAAATACTGCAAAATGTAGGTGTAAATGGGGTTGAACTGAAATGGTTTGAATCATATCTTATTGGGAGAAAACAATGTGTAGAACTAACTACAGTAGTTGGAAATAGTATAGTAAAGAGTAAATCTAATAAATTAGAGGTGCAAGCTGGAGTGCCTCAGGGGTCAATACTAGGTCCATTGCTTTTTTTGTTATATGTCAACCGTTTACCTAAAGAATTAATTAGTGGTAGAGCCCTCTTATTTGCTGATGATACATCACTCATTTTCAGCAATTCCATTCTAGATAATTTAGAAATAAGTGCCCATATAGGTGTGCAGTCCATTGTCCAATTTTTAAATCAGTTGAAATTAACTATAAATAGTACAAAATGCCAATACCTTCAATTCAAAAACAAACATAATTTAAATGAAGATAGGGCTATAAACGTGTTTGTAAACGATAATCAATTAGACCAGGAAGAAAAAATTGCATTTCTAGGAGTTACGTTGGATAGACGATTGACCTGGACTCCATACATTGAGAAAATATGTAGTAAAATTTCATCTGGGGTATTTGTCCTGCGACAGCTCGCTAGATTGAATGACAAAAAGTTACTTTTTACAGCTTACCATGGGATCTTACTGTCACATATTAGGTATGCTATCTTAGTATGGGGTAATTCATCAAAACAAAATCTTGATAGGGTGTTTAAGATCCAAAAGAAAGCGGTTAGGTGTATAGAAAGAGTAAATAGATTAGATTCATGTAGGCCGTTGTTCAAGAGACTTGGTCTCCTAACTGTACCCTGCTTATATGTGTATGAAGCTACTTTATATGTAAAAACGAATGATATTAACCAAAATCTTGATGTACATGATTATAATACAAGAAGCCGAGGAGATTATCACTTGGTGAGTCACAATAGTAGCTTATTCAAACAAAAACCTAGTTATATTGGTAGGAAATTCTACAACAAGCTACCGCAGTTTTTGAAGAGTCTTGAAAATATAGAAATATTTAAAAAACAATTGAAGAAATATTTAGTTGATAAAGCTTTTTATAGTGTACAAGAGTTCCTTTCACATCAAAATTAAGCCTCACCTCAACTAATTGAAGTAATTATGTAATATAGTGTATAATATTGTTGATTTGACTTGTCTTATACTCCTTAACTGGAGTCTCCAAGACGTAATCTACAAAAAAAAAAAAATAAACGTTGTTTTAAGAAAGATGAAGATTCAATCCAAGTGACTGATGTACTAAGAAATTGGATAGTTATAGTATCAGCTACAAAGTTGTTCTGGTTACTAAGAATTAAGTGTTACCTGAGCTCTTCCTCCCGCTTCCTCATTTCTTTAAGTTCAACTTGTATTTTATCCTCAGCGGAAACATAGCCTGGCCTCACACCCAGTAGCGATAAATCTTTCTTCTCCTGAAAAATATTGTGATTATATATTGAATAGCAGAATAAATCAAAATGGTACTTACTTATAAGATAGATAAGTAAAACTCCCACAGCGTAGCTTAGAGTGAAATTGGGGAAATTGAATGAATTGAATTGAGGGAGAGTGAATGGAAATAGTCATCACTCGAAATGTGTTATCTTTCATACGTGACTCACTGTTATGGTTCAATTTAAATAATTATGTTGATGAATTTTAATAAAAATCTATGTACAGAATTGTCAAAGTAGTGATTATTTTTTAAAAATATTTTCTCACGCCACACTATATTGGAGATGTAAAATAAATAAAACAAGTATTCCATCAACATTGATTATTTTCTTGATATTGAGGTCTTTAATACCCAGACGTTTGAGTATGCTTCAATAGATTTGATAATGAAGAAAACTATGGTTCTGGTATTTAAAAAAATCGAGTTTCAAGACAAAATAAAACATACCGGTGGTTGACTTGGTTGAGGAGACTGTACAGGAACAAATGTTGCCGAGAGTCGTCCACGTGATGCAATAAATCGTTTCATTAGGCCTTTTTGGTTTGGATTTGGCGCGAATATTTTTGGTATTGCGCCTTTCATATTTGGCGACTGTCTACTGCTAGATGCAACGTTGATTGACTCTTTTCGAAATACTACGGGCACTCTCCTCTCGACTAAAGAAGTGTCGCTTTGATCGCACGAATTACTCCTTTCAGCCATTAGCACTATTTTATTTCTTTTCTCCTGTGAAAATAAATTCCTTCAATAAGATTCTATAGTATGATAAATTCAAATTGGCAGGCAAATCGGTCTTGTTTTAACACATTAGTATAGAAAATTTATTCTTCACACAATAAGGGTAATCAACCACTTTCAATGCATTAATACAGTGTCAGTTTTCATAGAAAATTGTTACAGATATAAGCTATGTTAGATCTATTAATAGCAGACAATATTTTCACTTCAATCGTACACTGTACAAATACATTTTGCTTATCAATTCAAGCATCCCACTATAGAAAGTATGTGTCGATATGAGAATAGAGTAAAATTAGAATATTACTAATTAACAAAGATTCTAAAATTATTCATTAATTATTGTAGAAATTAGTGGGCTTTTGATTCATGTTATGGATCTCCAACTCAACCAGTGCTTGATTTGTGAAAAAAGAGGTTCCCTTACTGTGAAGTGATAGCCTCGAGCCGTGGCAGGTATCTGTTCAGTCAGATAAGATAAGTTACGTACTCCTCTTTGACCAATTGACTGGCCAGAAAAAAGACTGTTCTCTGCTGTGAAATCATTTTCCGGTGGAATTAACTCATCAATCATCATCATCCAACGCATTACCTACGCACAGTTCTAAAAACTATGTGGGCTTCATCCTCCGAAAAAAAAACTGTTGACCACCACGCTGAGTTGTGGAGAGAGAGGTTGGTTATATGAAATACTGAAATATAATACTTAAAAAAAACTATTTTTTTACGTTTTGCTGAACGTACGCTACGATCTAAGCTAAAGAATACATTTCTGGATTGAAAATACACACATGTTCACCAAAAATTTTAACCAAAAAAGTTCTTAACTGCGCACCTGAGTTCCGAAACGTTCTTCACTCTAAAGGGCAGTCGAACAATGTATCGCGCTTGGAAAAGACATCACCATCGCATTTGTGCATTTGAGGCTATTATGGTATTATGGAATTACCTCATATTAAACCCCATATTTTAGCATATTTTTATGGTGTTACGGCATTACCTCATATTAAACCCCATATTTCAGCATATTTTAATGGTGTTACGGCATTACCTCATATTAAACCCCATATTTTAGCATATTTTTATGGTATTATGGCCTTACCTCATTATAAACCCCATATTTTAGCATATTTTTCGCATGATAATAATGCGAAAAAAGAAAGAGACTATAACTATAACAGTAACCTATAATTTTAAAATAGAATTAGAGATAATTTCACCTAGTTTCATCTAAAGGTCACACATTGGATTGTGAAGCCTGTATCTAAGTGAACTGGAAGTGATATCCGGGAGCCATAGCAGGTATCTATCTGTTCAATCAGATAGAGATAAGCTGCGTTCTCCTGGACACTCTTTGTACGGGTGACTGATTACATTGGCCAGCAAAAAATACACTGTTCTCTGCTGTAAAATCACTTTCCGGTGGTTCGGAACCCACCTAAAACTGTAGGTCCAACTCATTACCCACGCACAGGTCTCAGACCTATGTGGGCTTCATCCTCCAAAAAAAAACTGCATAACATATTTATGTAGCTTAGTAACAAAAACGTTGTATATTGGTAACAATAATTTTTTTAAACAAAAATAACAAAATGTTGCCCATTTTTATAAGAATTTTTTTTTTGAGGATGAAGCCCACATAGGTCTGAGACCTGTGCGTGGGTAATGAGTTGGATTATGGTGATTGATGAGTTGGACCTACAGTTTTAGGTGGGTTCCGAACCACCGGGAAGTGATTTTCAGCAGAAATGATATTGAAAGTAACCATGAGCGAAGTACACTATTATTTTATTTTCACATTACATTATTTTATTACCTGAACTAGTGGTTCTTTGGGTTTTACTTCGGTAGTTGGATCTCCTTTTATTCTGCGTAGTTCATCTTCTCTTTCTTTGCTCAATCTGATCTCCCTTTCGATTGGAGTTTCTTTTCCGTTCCTACGAATTGGATGAATTGAAAATAGAAAGTTATTAGCTGGTTCATGCCAATTTATTATTTCACAAGTTAGTTTGAAATAACTGACAATTTAACAAACTGACAAATATACAGAAACATAATTTATTTATTTCGAATTCCTTTAAGTGCTATTAATTCATACTGAAAACTTCCGCAATGGCGGATATTGACTACAGCATTAAATAGCTGATGGAAATCGATGAATGCTACTGCACAAAAATATCGGAAAGTTTACTATAGTCTAGTGGTTGAGGCGCCCGACCAGCAATTGGGAAGTCCGTGGTTCGATTCCCGGTGGTGACTGATATTTTTGTACAGTCAGCTATTCAATGCTGGTGTCAATATCCGCCATTGCGGAAGTCTTCAGTTCTTCAGTATGGATTAATAGCACTTAAAGGAATTCCTTTCACATCAAAATTAAGCCTCACCTCAACTAATTGTATGTAGTAATTATGGTACGGTAACTAGTGTATAATTGTTAATCTGACTTGTCTTATACTCCTTAACTGGAATCTCCTAACTACAAAAAAATCGTAATTAATAAATTTTGTTTATTATTTCAATCTAATATCCTATGACCTCAGATTCTCAGTTAAATAAATTGCTTTTTAAAATTTGCCAGATTTGTTGAAGAATTAGATTTGGAAAGAGAAACGATCTTATATGAGCGCGAAACAGAAGAGTGAGATAAGATAAGATAAAAATAAAATTAATTTGATATGTAAATTTACAAAATATAATTGTGACTGATTAAAAAGTATATTATTAACAACACAATATATTGTTTATGAGAAAAAGCTTGGCTATTAACAATGAGATTTTATGTGAAGCATTTACGTAACTTAATAATGGCGAAGTCTGGGATATTAAAGTCAGATGATTTGATAAATTCAATCGTTTTAATACGCTGTACTTGGAAGTGTGATCATTCTTATTGAAATAAAATGGATACTTGAATACCTTCTGTATGCAGTAAGTTATACAATAGATTTAGAAAAATTATACACATGCATTCCAGTATCCAATATGATAAACTGCTACTTGCTGTTATCTGTCGACGAAACGCTGGAGAATAAGGAATTGAAGGAGGAGAGGAAGAAGAACGAGGAGAAAAGTGAAGAAAAAGAAGAAGACGAAGGAAAAAGAGAGGAAGAAAAAGGAGATTGATTGATTGAATGCCTTTATTAGGGCGGAGTTAGGACTCCTGGTCCTCTCTTCCACTCAACCCAGAAGGAGAAGAAAAAAGAAAGAAGAAGAAAATGGAGTAAAAGAAGGACAAGGAAAAAGAGACTATTAAATAAAATTTGTAGATTGGTAATTGCACATTTTAGGAATTCATATTCAATTGGATAGGGCAACCTACTAGTTCTATTTTTTACAGTTTGAACAGGGCTAGAGCTCAAATTTTATTCTTCTAGCCACGCCAATCATGTGTATATAATATTTATTCAAATATGCTATTCAAATATAAATTGAAATATGCACTCTTGTGCGCTGGCAATCGTGCTTTTCGTTCAAGAATATTGTAATTATTGAAGCTATTAATCAAGCTCGAGTTTTCCAAAGTATTAAAATTCCAAATATATGATACTAGACAACATAACCAAGCCCGGTCTGGCGATCGCCAGGAGCCCCCGAGCTAGGGGCCCCCAAAAATGAAATAATAAAAAAATACTTTTTAAATATTTTTTGTATTTGTTTTCATTCAAACACACGACTTGTTATATTCCAAAATAAATGTTGCTTTAAATAATTTATTATTTTATTTGTATAAAAAATTGTTAAGGGCGACGTGCGAGAGATGCAAGATCAAGATCAATAATTGATAAAAGCCGGTTGAGGTCATCTCTTTCTCAGGATTTGTTGTCACCATTAATGCTAATGGCGGTTGAACGAGATTTGTTTACAAATGTTGATAAAAATATTGCTATAGATAAGTTGGCTAATTCTAATTGAATTAAAACTACTTAAATAGTTTGGAAGTTCATCAAGGCTAAAAGCAGTATTATTTTTTATTTTAGTTTGTAATTAAAAATCCTTAATAACGATTTATAAATAAAAACGTTGTGCAAGTTTTTACGTGGTCAAGTATTTAACCTGTGTAATGTGTATGTTTGAACTTCTAGCAATAAACTACATCCTTATAAAAATCTATCTTGTCTGTGTAATTATTACAATCAAAAATGTGTTGAATACTGCAGGTTTTTTGGTAGAATAACTAGTAAAAAAGCGGTTTTTCTATATAATTTTTAAAAAAAATTCCGTGGGAGGGCCCCCGGACCCCCCGGTAAGGGGCCCCAGGCAGTTAATACCCATTGAAACTAACACAATTGTGTCTCCGACCACTAGTTATGGCATATGAATACTTTGGCATAATAATTAAGGATTTCAGCCAACAATAATCATAAGAAGAGAGACCCCGAAAATGGGCATAATATTAATTTGTATGCATGCAGTAAAGAATGTCTACTTGTTACTTTACCTGAGAAATTGCAAAGTATTGATTTGATCTGGCTCATCCAAAGGTTTAACAGTAACTTGACGTCTACGTACACAAGACTCGCCCAGGGAGCCGTAGCCTGAGCCGGATGCTGAACTATGGCCTGAGCTCATCGAATCCAAAGATCTTGTTCGTTGATGATGGTATATACTCAATCTGAAATTAACAGATTTATCAAAATTACAGGAACTCAAATGGAGTTGTTTTGTTAGTTTTATATAGAAAAAACTTACTTCCTACTTTTGTGGAATTGAAATTATTCACAAGTTAGTTTGAAGTAACTGACAATTTAACAAATATACAGGAACTGAATTTATTATTTTCAAATTCCTTCAAGTGCTATTAATTTAATCTGAAGACTTTCCGCAATGACGGATATTGACAACAGCATTGAATAGCTGGTGGAAATTATTTATAAGTTCTGTTTCTGAAATTATTCAGTACGGTAAATCTTTTCCAAAACTTGTTCAATTATTCAAGCCTTGAGGTCTGAAAACCATTGAAATAGATTTATCAAGTTTTTTCAAATTTGAAAAATAATTCGATAATAAATTTTATTTTTGTTTTATTGCTTTCAATCAATGGCAAAAACAAATATCTAACTGATAACCATGATATGATTCTCATCAGTTGAATTGTCTATGCCTTGAAAGATAATCTAAAATTCGATCTTAAAAAGATTGACAATTGTTAATATTATAGAAAAAAGCAGATGAATAAAAAATATTTTTGTATCAAAACACTATCCAAATTAATAAGTGAAAAGTTAGGTGCAGGTGTTTTAGTTCATCCTAACAAGGCTTTGACTAATAGACTGTTTCAAACCTCAAGCAACGAACTACAAGTTTTGTAAACCTTAAAAGATCTCAAGATTTTATTTAAAATGAGCTAAAAGATTGAATAAAACCTGTTACAAACCTGAAACAGTGAAACCACTACAGTGGTTATTGAGAATTAAGATATGCAGCAAAATACGCAAAAGGTATTTTAAAACCAGGGACTTAAAGTTCAAAGTGGAATAACTTGATTAATTATAATAAACACTGGCATTATTATCGAATCAATTTTTAATTGGAAAGAACTTTATTCTGAAGATAAAATATAGAATATAGACCTAAAATGCAACCAAACTTCAGAAACTATTAAATCAAAAAACTGAATCGGTTTTCTTGTGAGTTTCTTTTCAATAGGCGAAAGAAGGTATAATATTTGAAGTTTGGGTGCATTTTCGGCTCTTCAGAGGGTTCTAATTTGTGTGAATTGTTTATAATTTCAGAATTAAGTACTCTACAAGATTTGGTTTATTGGATGATTACCGAATTAATGAAGTTGAGTTTTGGAATGTTAGCGTGCTTTAGCCGTAACATATAACATATCAAATAAGATGAATTTAATAACCTACATGAAAAACTCTGTTTGAGGGCATTTATTCCTTATGTAGCTGAATGTCTCAATAAATACTGTAGCTGAAGGATTGTAAAAGGGTTTATTCGATTTCAGCTTATTATAAATAATCCCCAAATAATTTATGACCTATTTGGGCGGGCCGCTTAGCGCAGTTAGTTGGGGCGTCGCAACTTCAGCTTGCTGTCGTTTAAGTGGTCGTGGGTTCGAATCCCGCTCCACCGTCAGGCATTTATGTGTAATCATTCACCTCATTACCACGCACAAGTCTCGGACTCATGTGAGCATCATCAGCATTAAAAAAAAAACGCATCCCAAATTTCTAAATTAGTTAATTAATAGGGAAAACTGCAATCGGTAATCATGAGTTTCCGGACCGAGTGTTTTTAAGAACGTTTCTCATTATTTTTGCGAGTACAATTATAAACCCATGAATTAATTATTGGAAACACTAATTATTATTATTATTATTACTACTATTATTATTTTGATTTTGATTCAAAGTGAACTCCTTCAATTGCTACAATAGGCTCCTTACTTCTAAGTATGTAAGGTACACTTTGCATATTTTTCTTTCCATCATACCCAGTTGTTAAACTCTTTTTATTATATTTTTATATTTTAAAGGTTTTATTCGATTTTACAGCTCATTCCAAGTAATCCCCAACTAATTTAAGGCCTAAATCAGAGTTTCACCCCCTTTTTTCCTGACGCACCACTTCACAAGATATAAATATTTTGCATAATATTGATGCCCGTATTTAGGAACGTTGCTTCAGTGTCTCTTGAATCGAGGGACTCTTAAAATACCTATATAAATACACACATTTCAAGAGTGCCTCGAGTCAAGAGAACTGAAGCAACGTTCATAAACACAGCCTTAGTCACTTGCCCAAACAATTCCAACATATTATCGTCATAAGAGTAGCCATAAATTTCTCAAGGGGAAATCTGTCCGGCAAAGCCATCGATAATGATGCTATTGATGTTATTACTTCATATTAACTTTGATACTAAGTGATAGCCGAGTGCCGTATTAGGTATTTGTTCAATCAGAGATAAGCTACGAAACTCCTGGGCCATCTTTACGTGACCGATTGAATTGGCCAGCAAAAAAGAGTCTGTTCTCTGCTGTAAAATCACTTCCCGGTGGTTCGGAACCCACCAAAAACTGTAGGTACAACTCATCAATCACCATCATTTAATTCATTACCCACGCACAGGTTTCAGACCTATGTGAGCTTCACCCTCCGAAAAAACAAATAATAATATCCTTGACTCCATTCCACCCTTCTCATCCACCTCACCCACAAGACTTCCATTTGGAAAACTTCATTCGGTTGAGTTCGCTTTTAGCTGTAAATATATCATGCGAATGTATTTCACAAAAGAAAATTGAAGCAAATTCAATAAAAATGAGTGGCAGGTCCCGATAAACCTACCCTTGATAATTGCTGCAGGCGAACTCTACAGTCCACCTTTATAGAAGGCCCATACCTCAAAGTATTAAGTAGGTATCTTCTCCAAATTTTGACAAACTGTGTGCTTCTTGGTCAGGCGGGTCCGGGGGTCCTTCCCCGGAATAAAAATTGAAAAATGATCTCTCTAAAATCGCATTTTGAGCGTTTCTAGATATAAATCCTTCATTTCAACCCAGATTATGGTGCTTGATCTATCTAGGGCTTACAACATCGCCATTGGGGAGGGGACACGCCCCTTGGATACGTCCCTGATACTCGTACTTGAGACGACACCACGTACTACCGCAGTGACCTCTGCCTACCACTAGTTGGGAAACGTTGACCTAAATACAGAATAGGTGAACTAGACCCTTCCTTTCCCAACGTTATTAAGGCTGAGCGCAGGGTTTTTTGTCATAATTTTTTTTTCAAGTTTCTTGTATTGGATATTATTAGGACTTCGAAATGTTATCTATTGCTGTGGGGAAAATAGTTTTCTTCAATTATTTTGTGAAATATGGGGGTTCAAAGTAGTAAATTTCCGTTTTTTGGGGGCTATTGATCTCTTCTAAAAGTTATTTTCCTCTTGATAAATTTTCTATAACTAAAAGACAACCCCAGAAATAAAATAGAATACTTTTTCTCCAATCAAATTTGTTTTTTCAAAATATTTTTTATTTGTAAAAATGTATTATGAAAAAACTATTTGTTAGATTAAAATAGAAAATATGTCATTGCACAAGACTACATTTGCTGACTGATTCATACCTAGTAGTGCCATCAACAGTAAGATTTACAGAACTAGCAAAAACTTACCCATCTTCTAAACTATGATCCTCCTTGTCCTCACTGCCGTACTCCGAATGATTACCATCGTCCGTATTAGTCAGAGACAAGCCTAATAGCTCAGAACTGTCGGTGGTTGTTTGGTGGGTTGCGTTATCCAAAATGTCTTTGGGCGATTTTTGAAATTTTGATCTAGATTGCTGTTGTTCGCGAGCGAAATCAAGCTCTCTCTCCTTCTGCAACTGAATTTCTCTTTCGATGAGCGAGCTTTTAATTTTCGGAGTTGTATTGTCTGCTGGTGGGAATCTTTTAAGTACGTTGCAGTCGCGACTCGTGCCGGGCGAAATTGATTTCTTCTTGTTGTTCGAATCCGATTCCGAGTTTGCTGTCATCAATTGCTCCCAGTAGCATTTTGTTTTCTGCTTGTTCTCGATTATTGAGTCGTTCACGATTTCACCTGCAATTTCAATAAGATACTGTTGAAAAAATTATTCAAAATTATAAATGTTATAGCTACATTATTAAATTTCATTAACAGTTCGAGGGAAAAAATGAACAAATAATAGATAGCCTATAACTATGCAGTTCAACTATAACCAGAAATTCCAATAAGATATCAGTTATATATTCAAAATTATAAATTTTACAGCTACACTAGTGAGCCCAACGGGCTGGAGAACTCGCTTGCAAACAACTAATTTTGGAAAGGGAACTCATTTGGAAGTTTATCGTAGGGGAAGGTAGTAACGAAAACGGCTGTTTTGAAGATACTGATTTAGATAAAATTCTATCACTTGAAGTTCAAATTCATCGTTGCTCTGATACACAGCTTTATTTTCCACAAAAAAGACCTACCACCTACCATACTCATATACCTAAATATCAGGGCAATGGAATTAGTGTGTCTGTAGAGTAGATATATTCACCACATGAAAAACAGCTGTTTATATATATCCATATATCAGGGCAATGGAATTAGTATATCAGCTGATAGAGATTCTATAAAAAGCCTGATCGCATTTATTCACCTACAGCTGATGATAACTCAAAATATATATTGAAATCTATTGCGAATTCCATATGGTGAAAACAACTATTTTCTCTTTTTCGTAATATATAGATATATTAATGGAGGGCTGAGAACCTATCCTTTTGTTTCGCCTCAAAAAGGATGAAGGAGTGGGTCGATTTCATTGGCAAACGAACTTGATCTGCATTAAGGTTCCAAGAATGTGTGTTTAAAATTTGAAGTTTATTGGTCAAAGCGTTCGAAAGTTATCGTCGAACATACAAACAAATCCACAAACATACAGAAAAAGCCGCGAGCCTCCAATCACGAGTCACAAGTCAAAACCAAGAACTCGCTACGCTCGTTCAATTATTAAATTTTATTTACAGTTCAAAAGCGAAACGATCGATTAGTTAATCTAACATGTGGACGACGAGGTAACTAAAGCTATGCTTTACGAATTTGTAAATTAACAATATTTTCTCTGTGTTGGTGATGGTGATATTGTGGAATCTACCCATGATAAATAAGATTTGACCTCGTAAACACATTTAGGCTACTTCAATAAACGAGATAGGTAGTAATTCGGCAGTGACGCTATTCTCAATCTTAAATAAAACTAAAATAGGATGGTACTTTCTTCCTATAGGCCAAACCACTCAGCGTTGGAGGCCTGTATTGACTAAAAAATAAAAAATATTCCCTCGATTTTGCGTATTTTGTAGTAAGTATACTTCAATAATTACGGTAGATGAAGATTGTAACAATTTTTCTTCTGGATGTTCCAGCTTCCTTTTAACATTAAACTCGTTCAATTCACCTCAAGAATGAAAGCCCCAGATATTCAAAATAAATAGTTAAAATACCTGCAATAATCCGCTATCTTTACCTCTTTACTAGTGAATTCAGTTTTTTTTTTTGTAAATGTTCAATGCTGCTAGGCCACTCAGCCTTCCATCCTTGGTATTCCTAAGATACGTCTTAGAAATGTAACGATATTGTCATGAACAATGTTCTACATGTATTTGAACAAGTGTGAATAATCATGAAATGTACCAACACTATTTGCTTGAGTCAGACAATTTTTTTGAAAAATATCAACATTTAAGCCCCCCAACAGTGAAGCCCCTTCCTGGGTGCGCCACTGCCCTCGAGTCAAGAGACATTGAGGGGACTTCCGTAAACACGGCCTCTTCAAACACAACCACTATGTTTACAATGTCGTAAAATTCTGTCACATAGGTAGGGCCTACATAGTTTAGGCCAACATGCTAATACACTGTGACACGTTGTAACTTTGACTCTGAAAGAAAAGGAATAAGAAAATGAGGAAAAAGGAGGTGCAAAGGAAAGAGTGAGAAGAAAGGAACGAGAGAAGAAAAAGGAACAAGTGAGAAACACGAAACCGGATGAGGAAAAAGGACATTGGAGAATGGTGAAGGTGGCAAGGTGGCTTAACTTAAATACGTTTATTTTTCAAGTAAAATGCATGAGTAGGCTAGGCTACACGTTATCTAGACACAAATGCGAACCGGTCTTAAATTTTGTGGAAACCAGATGCATGCGTGGCGCGACCTAGCACCCAACCAACGGCAAATCAGAGCTCTACTACTCCAGCTGACATAACGGCGGCCAAAGGTTAGGCATCCTCACATTCTGGCAATTCCAGCATCACTCCACTCTCTCACACACACTATCTCTCCACTCTTTCACAGCTAGTCTCCTCGTCACCTACTTCCGACCACGAATCGCTCAACGTGAATTACATTAGCCGAAATGAGAAATGAATCATGTGCTCGTATCTCATTGTAAAACATTTAAGAAATAGAAATTTCTTCATTGACATAAAACATCATTTCAAAATGTATCGTCAACATCAAAAGGTATAATAAAACATACAGTACAAAAACAATACCACATAAGGCATATTTTAACTGTACTTAGTCATATCAATATTAAAAAATTCTGATACATTATATAAACACTCATCATTCAATATCAATTTGATTGCAGTTTTAAATTGAGTGCTGGAAAGACTTTTAATTCTTACAGGCAGTAAATTATACAATTTCTTGGAGGTAAACCGCCAACTCTTCTGAGATCTAGTGCAGTGTAGAAACTCCATTCTAATATCATTTCTGTCTTGTGTTATAGCCATGCACATCACTACAAATAGGTTTCATCAAGTATATTTATGAAAGATTTCGAGTGTATTTTCCATTGATATATAACTTGGGCTGCTAAAAGATAATGTAACTCTAATCTTCAAGGCTATAGTCCTATAGAATTTCCATGAAAAATCGGGCATGAGCCAATGCTATACAAATTCTTATGTGAAAACATTCAAAAATATCTTTCTACATTATTGTCCGACTTTTTGGCAGTTTTAGGCATCACAGCGGATTCCCTAGTCACTCATCTTGTAGTATATGTCAATGGTATTTTCATAACAATGCTTAGCTCGTAAATTTTAGAGAATAGAATAGATTTTACTGGTCAACCAATATAAACATATTTTTATACAATGATTACAGAACACTTAAAATAAATTAGTACAAGAAATACGTAATACATAATTTTGAAAAATAGGCAGAGACATTGATTAAAGACAGCAGCTATTAATATAAAAAACAGATAATTTATGGAGCAAACATTCAATCTCTTTTAAAATACTAGCAGGTAGTCCGATTCAATTGAATATGAATCGAATCTATTTGAAATTCCTTTAGACCATCTATTTACAAATTCGGTTCTATAGTATATTTTTTCTTATCCCTCTTCTTCGCCTTCTTCTTCTTCTCCTATTTCCTCTTCTCTTTCATTAATCTCTTATTCTCCAGCGTTGGAATTTCATTGACATTTAACAGCAAGTAGGTGGTTATCAAATAGGATAGGCTAATGAAAGGTTCAGGCAGACGTGGATCCAGAAGTTTTTTTGGGGGAGTGAATACGCTCATCCCATCGTTGGGGGGGGGGGGGGATCTGGAGGGAATGGAATACTCCCCTGAGAACGAGGGGTCCGGGGGTGCAATCACGCCCCACCCACCGCCAGAGCATGTATCCGCGCCTGGGTTCAGGCAATCGGCACTCGGGTTGTTTCTTTTCCATGTTTGAGGAAGTGAGGAATGGAAAAACCATGCATTTGAGCTTTCATTCTTCAGTCATCATATCTAACGCTGCATGACTCTGACTAAGTTACATAGTTTTTGTTTTTTTGTGTAGATTACGTCTTGAAGACTCCACTTAAGGAGTGTAAGTCAGATTAACAATAATTACACAATCAACTATACAATAAATTAATCAAACTATATAAATTAGTTTAGGTGAGGCTTAATTTTGATATGAAAGGAACTCTTATACACTAAAAAGCTTCATCAACTAAATATTTTTTTAATTGTTTTTTAAATATTTTTATATTTTCAAGACTCTTTAAAAACTGCGGTAGCTTGTTGTAGAATTTCCTACCAATATACAGTGCGAGACTGAGCTCCGTGTCCCACGGAGGAATGCACTACGTCACTATGTCATCGCAAAAGCAATGCAATTGTGCGTCTCTGTGCGTGCGTCCGCGCTGCCCAGTATAGTATTCTTCGTCTCTCCACTCCAGCCGTCAGGGACACGGAGCTTAGTCTCGCACAGTATCTAGGTTTTTGTTTGAATAAGCTAATATTCTGACTCACCAAGTGATAATCTCCTCGGCTTCTTGAATTTATTATAATCGTGTACGTCAAGATTTTGGTTAATATTCGTTTTTACATATAAAGTAGCTTTATACACATATGCAGGGTATACAGTTAGGAGACCAAGTCTCTTGAACAACGGCCTATATGAGTCTAATCTATATACTCTTTCCATACACCTAACCGTTTTCTTTTGGATCTTAAACACCCTATCAAGGTTTTGTTTTGATGAATTACCCCATATTCATATGTGACATATGTGGTACGCGCGTAAGTCAGCCTTCCGTTTAGCGTGAATTAATAAAGTAGCTAGGGAACCTACCATTTCATTAGATTTATTAATTGAGCTAGGCTAAGTTGTCGATCCATTTTATTCATAATTAATTATATATTTGACCATCAAAGTCCAGAATCAATACGGTTCTTAATTGGACTACCAAGAGGAGGTATATGGTACATATATAAATGTCGGCTATATTTATATGTTTTAGTATACCAAGTTTCAACAGTATATAACTCGCCGTTCGAAAGATATTGCGTAGACGGATTGAAAACATTGAAATTATTTGACATCTTTATTTTTGGCTCTTAAATCGGCTCTAACATATTCAAAATTTTATCCACTCTCTTTGGACTATTAGACTGTTTTAGTGCTTCGTTTTTAAAGTGAACTTCTAAATTAACTTGTATTCGAAAGAAAGGATAGTTGTACTTAGAAATGAAATTTCCAGTTAAACTTGGATAGAACCTAAAATTTGGATTTTTCAGTAAGAAAATTTGTGAAAAAACAGTTGTGAGCAATAGCCTCTGCTTGATTGTGTTTTTGTCATGAATAAATAAAATAAAAACAATAGCGTGAAATCAATCGGGTCCTTGTTAAAGAAACATGAAACTTTAAACAACATTTGCAAATTTTGAGTTTTTTCCTTGAAGATAAAATTTATTATTGTAATACTCATTGTAAGTTACGGCTTTTTAATTGGAAATACACCGGACAGGAGTTGATATTTACTATTTACTTGTCAGAATAGTTACGTTGAATGGCCTACTTGTCAGTTAAGACGTCTCTGGCCTTCTAGAGAAGAGGTAGATCTAGATAGACAAATAATGCAATTGATAAAGCAAAAAACGCAACAATTAGACCTTCAGCGCTTCAGCAGAAGTGAAGACACTCGCATTACATAACAATAACAGGCGCATTCACTTTATTTGAAACTCGTGTAAAATAATAGGGTTTCGCAATAAATATGAATGGGCCAACGGATTAAGTAGGTAATGTTTGAACAAGCCAAACGTTGAAATTTGATGTCACATTTCCAATGAAAATCAATTAAAAACATAGTAACCTAAAGACTTATTGTCTATAATGACGTAATATGTGGCATTGTTTCGTCAGTTTACGACGATTTATCAGTTCTTGAATCTTTTAGACTCGGCTAGCCCCTTTCAGATGTGTCGCTGATGTGAAATCAACTAATCAATGGGAAAAATCACAAATTATTGCAGCAAGAGACAATGCAGTATAGAAAATAGATTTTCTGCAGACCCGTAAGAAATGTACCCTTTAACAAGCTTGAATATATTCATTATAAGTTAGTAGTTCTGCGAGCAATATATATATTTACAAACGTAATTGAAATGAAGATAGGGCTATAAACATGATAGTAAACAATAATCAACTAGACCAGGAAGAAAATATTGCATTTCTAGGAGTTTTGTTGGATAGACGATTGACCTGGGCTCCATACATTGAGAAAATATGTTTTAAAATTTCATCTGGGGTATTTGTTCTGCGATAGCTCGGTAAATTGAATAACAAAAAGATACTTTTTGCTGCATACCATGGGCTTTTACTGTCACATATTAGGTATGCTATCTTAGTATGGGGTAATTCATCAAAACCAAACATTGATAGGGTGTTCAAGATCCAAAAGAAAGCTGTTAGGTAAAGAGTAAATAGATTAGAATCATTTAGACCGTTGTTCAAGAGATTTTGTCTCCTAACTGTATACCCTGCTTATATGGGTATGAAGCTACTTTATATATTTAAAAAAGAGTGATATTAACAAAAATCTGACGTACATGATTATAATTTAATACAAGAAGCCGAGGAGATTATCACTTTGTGAGTCACAATAGTAGCTTATTCAAACAAAAACCTAGTTATATTGGTAGGAAACTCTACAACAAGCTACCGCAGTTTTTAAAGTGTCTTGAAAATAAAGAAATATTTAAAAAATAACTGAAATAATATTTAGTTGATAAAGCTTTTTATAGTGTACAAAAGTTCCTTTCACATCAAAATTGAGCCTCACCTCAACTAATTGATATAGTAAATATGGTAACTAGTGTATGAGATTGTAGAATTGTTAATCTGACTTGTCTTATACTCCTTAACTGGAGTCTCCAAGACGTAATCTAAACAAAGAAGATCTCACGCTCAAGAATAAGGGTGCTTGCACATTGGAACATCCAATACTCGATAGTCACCATGGCAAACTTTAACACATGCTGTGAAATGGTGTAATTCACGTGGTTCCTGTGTGTCATACACCATTCTACAGCATGGGTTTGATTTTGCAATGGTGATTTTTATAGTATTTAGGCGGGTAGGTAACCGTCTACAAAATAGTCTTTTCCTACATTGACCCGAAAAAGTGCCTATTTTTGCACTACCTCTAGCACGCAAAATAGTCTATTCCTGCACCAGTGCGGGAAAGTAAATTCCAGTGCACGAATAGTTATTTATGTATTAAGAGCGTGAAGCGCGACTTTATCGCTCGAGCCAAAACATTTACAAAACATTTACAGTAATTTTGCGAGAGCGATAAAGAAGCTTCACGCACGAATTGCATACAATATTTTTCCTAAAACTGCAGTTCTGGATTCCAACACAATGAATGCTTGTAGTTTGTAGCATCACAGACCATGCGCGGATTTGGTTAGCGTTCGCCATTGTCGAGGTTATGTGATTTTCACGGATTCCATGATCCACCAATGAGAAGGCATCAAAATCAAAACAGAAGCGTAAAGAAAACAGCTGGCGAGCGTAAAATACTTTACCGCTTGCAGAGCAGTATTTTACAATTAGTTTTCAGTACGTAAAGAACTACTTTACGAGCAGTTGTAGGAAAAATACTTTTCCGCACTCCAAATTTGCAATCTTATAACACAAAATAGTGAGCATGTAATACGCAGGTTCCCTATTCTGCATTCAAAAATAGGTTGGCTACTTGCTTCAGCTACACAAAAATAGTCAGCTGTAGTTGTTGAAATCGATTTGATTCGAAGATAGGTTATGTGAGGAATTGTCAGGATATGTATGTCCTGTTTTGTTCTGTTTAAATTACTTTATACATTACTGCAGAAAAAGTGTAATGTGTAATTCGGGCGCTAAGTATTGTTTCTGCACTCGAAAAACTTGTACTCCTTAACTGGAGTCTCCAAGACGTAATCTACAAAAAAAATTTGAAGCTTACTTCATTCGATGAAATTGTCCGGGAATAACCCACCTTGATTCATGTTTCCTGCAGAAGAAGGCCTGAGTGCTTTCCCTTCTTTATTTACATTATCCTTTAGATGCAAGAAAAATAAAAAATAAAACACACACATTCGTCGATTGGTATCCTTGCAAAATTTCATAGAATTTTGTCCTTGCGTTTAGCCATAAATGCGTTACAAACAGACAGACAAATGCAAAATGGTCGACTTGAAACAGAGACCTCTCCTCGCTCGGTCAATAAATTAAATAAAGCTGAATGGATTGTCTAGGCCTACTTTTTTTGAACGATGAAGCCCACGTAGGTCTGAGACCTGTGCGTGGGTTAATGAGTTGAATGATAGTGATTGATGAGTTGGACCTACAGTTTTAGGTGGGTTCCGAACCCACCTATTTGGTTTGGGAAATGATTTTACAGCAGAGAACAGTCTTTTTTGCTGGCCAATCCAATCGGTCACCCTTACAGAGAGGGCCCAGGAGAACGTTGCTTGTCTAATCTGAATGAACAGATACCTGCTACGGCTCACGGCTATCACTTCCCCTCATTAGATAGTATAAAATATTAAAAATAGATATAATACTGCTGTAATAACTACTAAATTAAATACCAATATTAGATTTTTCAGGGTATTTCTAACACCTAACCACACTAATAGGCAATTGAGTTAATAGTCTTTATTTCGTCAAGTTAACAGTGTCATTATCCAGGACGTACACATATCCAGAAAATAAAAATAATTCTTAAAAACACTATTTTATTTACTACTGTATATTTAGGAGAAGAGCACAATTTTATTTTATTATTTTTTTGTTCACAAAAATTCACATGTACCTACGGGAGAGGAGTTTTTGTTTAGTAGCAGCCATAACACCTTATACTGGCAAATATAAAAGGTGGAAGAAAAGTAATTTTAATCACCTGTTTAGACCTATGTAGACTATGTAGATGATAGAATCATGGTGCCGATAAGTATCAAAGTTCAACTAATGTTTAAAAAAATTGAAGTATGTATTTCCTAGTAAGAATAGATTTAAACAAAGAGAATAAATAATGACCATGTCCTATAGTAGTTTACTGTATGATTTTTTATTCTGATATATTAAAACCTTCGCAACATTTTCTGTTTTACATGTCATGGTGTAATAAACAAAAAATGTGACACGTTTTTAGTTTCCGAGTCTTCATAAAGCATACGACAGACAGAAGGCAGCAGCAGTTCGCCTTGATATCGTGTCAATTTCGAACTGATTTATTGACACACTTAGCACGACATTTCAATGATGTAGGCTAAATTATAATACAGGAAAGTTACGAATCCATGGTTATAGAGTGAAGAACTCTGTTCAAATTCAGCAAGCTTATCAATTATCACTACAGATAAAACTGAATAAGCAAAAACAATAACAAAACCACTTGAGCTGAGTTCTCTTCAATCAAATAAAACTATTGGCTATCTATTTCTTTGCGTTGTAGTCTCGATAATGAATTGAGTCAAATGAGTATAAAAAATAAATAACTGATTATATCATGCTATAATAAGAATAACTTGCCAAAAAATAGTCTACATATGTATAGCCTTCAACTACACAAGAAAAATATTGTTAATAAAAGCAATAGGCGTAATTCTAGTATTTTTTCTAATAAATTGTGTGACACCACAGTGGCGCACCCAAGGGTGGTGCTTTAGGTGCTCCAGCACCCCCCCCCCCCCCCTGAAGCTAATTTCTATACAAAGATTTAAAGAAAATACTTATTTGAAAAACTCGAAGTTTTAAAGAAAATAGAAAGTTGAGGGATTCTCAACTTTTAATTAAAAATTTCAAATGATATTCTCTGATCTGATTCACGAATTCAGTATTGTTCAAATGGAGGCTTGATATCCTTATTAATCCGAATGAAAACCTTATTAATTCACCAAAGAAAACAGACTGAATGGAATAGCAAGTTTAAATACCCATAGAGAAATAGCAGTTGACCCGGAGCAGGTTATCAACGTGCTATTAAGCAAAGGATCCAGAAAATTGGATTTCGTTTTGTGAAAACTTACAAAGCGTTCCCGACAATCTTAACAATGCAGCAATGTAAGTAATTTTAAATAAATAATGCATGCATGAAATTCATACAGTTCAACATTTATTAATCAAGTTGTTTTTTTTTTAATTTTATTAATAAGTTCTGTTATTACTTCAACCTTGCCAAATAACACGCTTCGTTTTGAGGGGATTATTTTTTAAGGATTTTTGAGGAAGTAGGACTCAAGGGGAATATTTTATGGACTGCCTGACAAACTACCTGCAGCTACCCTTGTAGCACTTTGCAGTAACTACAAGTACTAATATTATTAATTCGTACTTTGAAAGTTGTTAGGAAACAGATCCCATGATTCCCCTTCTTTGGGGGAGAACACACTGACAAGTCCAATACGAGAGTAGTTTCCACTTCTAGCACCACCACCCCCCCCCCCCCCCACACTGGGTCATTTCTGGGTGCGTCACTGTATGACCATGCCCTGTATGCTACTTTATTCTGATTTAGGTATACTTGTATATTAAAACCTTCACAACATTTTCTGTTTGACATGTCGTGGCTTAAAAAAATAAATGGAAAATAAATTTCATTTCCTACTCACAAAAATGTTCAAATTTTATGAGAATCGTAGTGATATTCAACTCTGCATCATTTCGCTTTAGTTGTTTGACTAGTTGAGATTTTGATGTAAATCCATACTACTTTTTCGCTTGATATTTGAATAAAAATATTAAAAATAAGCTTTGCTAGTGAATTCAACACTTTAGTTTCATTGAGATTGATAATGGTATAACAACCGAAACTAGTTTCTCAATATTTTTTAATAAATGTGGTTGTTACAATTTCGTCTTATTATTCATGATTTTTAGTAGCTCGTCAACAATAACTGAACTCAATTTTGTTTGTGTGCTTCAAGATCGCCCCAAGAAATTATTATACGTGTATTTATTACGTTAATTAAGCGTTATTTATTTATTACGTTATATGTACATTAATTTTATTACACGCGTGAATTCATGTGTTAATCTACAGTAAAAAAATCTAACTGTGTCTAGGGATAGATAGGAAAAAATTGTAATTGAAGACCAAAGATTTGAACAATTTAAATTCAATAAACAAATCTTTAATATTTCATTGTTCTTTCTATGCTATGCTACAAACTGTAATGTCAATTTTTTATATTATTATACTAACATTGCTATAGCTTGAATAAGCCCAATTTTATCATGTAATTTCTGTATTGTACTTAATAAAAACATTGAATGGAAGGTTCCAGCAATAGTCGAACCTTTCGATAGCCAACGTTTTTGCACCAATTTTGATAACTGCGGCTATTTCGTCTGATAAGGGATTCTGGTTGCCATTCATTCATCAACTCATAAACTATAACTAGTCAACTAGTAGTTTCAGTAGATTCGATTCAGTAAGAAGACTAGTAGTTTTCTACAAGCACCTGGATTCGAGAAACGAGAGCTCTGTGTGAGTGTGTGTGTGTGTATATATATATATATATATATATATATATATATATATATATATAAGTTGGGTCTCGTTTGGGACAGACTTTCATCAGTACAGTTACAGTTATGTCTAACTGGAATCAAGGAAAGAAAGGACGAATCGGCGGCGGTCGAACATAAAAATTGGTCCATCTGAGAGCGTTTATCGAGAGATCTGAGAACGCTTTCTATTTGAAGGACACATTTTTCATCGATGACAGACGATATTGGATCGTAACACTTCGAAAGGCTGCGCTATAACATCAAGAGACATACATTTTGCACAATTTTCTTCATAGGTGCCATTAGTTTTACGTGGCGATCTCCTTGAGAGTCCCATCCTTGATAATATGATTAACGACATTTATTTCTGTTTGATGATCTAGATACCATATTACTCACAACTACTGTTTACCTTGTTGTTATTCTACACATTCAATTCTGACACAACACAAGCTACATGCTTAAAAAATGCTTGGCACTGAGCCCTATCATGAATTCTTCTCTTAGAAAAATATGACATCATGAAGGAAGGTTTCTTCATTTATTTGTGAAAAGTTTAATTATTTTTTTTAAGATGAATAACTTTGAAACAAAATACACTATTGCTTGCAGGCAGAATTAATAGCCTACAACACTTTAACTTACTTTGTAGTGGCGAATGTGATATTGTGGAAGGTATCCATAATGAATAATAAGACGACATTGTGAAACCCACATTTATTAAAAATACTGAGAAACTAGTTTCGGTTGTTATACCATTATCAATCTCAAACCTGAGATTTGAAGGGGTATGAGATTGTTAATGGTATAACAACCGGAACTAGTTTCTCAGTATTTTTAATAAAAGTGGTTGTGACAATTTCGTCTTATTATTCATTACAATACTTTAATTTAAACAACTATACGAGTAAGTTACAATAAGAGTAGTTTCAGAAAAGATGCAGCAGTAGTTTGAAGTAGCTTTCTTCTGGCACCGCGAATAAAAAAGGTAAAAATAAACATTTTTTCTGCGTGCATCTATTAAAACTAGTCGCCTTGAATTATATTCTATCATCTCAAGAACTATTATTTGTCAGGTTATTTGTATTACTTGTCACAAGTGTTACTTTTAAACGAATTCTTTTAGATAAGATAATAAATCAATTTTTAAGGTGAATATTGTACTTTTATTTAACAAGTTTTGCCTTATTTATTCTATTTCTCCAATATTCTTCTGCTTATATTAAGCCAAAAATCCCACGCAAAATTATAATTTTTCAATTTTTTTCAATTTTCTAGCTTCTCCTGATTTTATTAACGTACCGTACGTCTCAACGTCCAATATTACAACTGCAATATGTAGCATCAACAAAGTAACATGTAGAGAATACAACATCAATTCCTTTCTCAAGAAATCGAGTTGGATACTTCAAATTTTTACTCGGAAAAATTGATTTATTTGAATCTTGGCCAATGAAATGTTATGACCACTGAAGAAATTCCATTGAACTATTGTATGGCCCACTCTTAGTGGTTTTTTCACAATGCTGCCACAGCATTATTTTTTAGAAATAGGCAGCACAATTTCATAGACATATTACAATTAGGAAATTACTTAGAACTAATTTCCAAATAAATTCAGTTCATGGAGTTTTTCAAAAGAATAAGAGCATCAACATTTTTTTTGGATATAAATAGCGAGTTATTCTGATTCCGTATCCATTTTAATAAAATGTATGTAGGTCTAATTAGAAGTGAACTTTCGACCCAAAAACCAACAAGAGTATCTAACATTTACTAAGCATTGTGAATTCAATTCAAAATCAATTTATGTCACACACAAAATAAAACCTTGTACAATCATGGATGTAGCTTAATGTAACAGCTTAGATACTGTAGTTACAAAACAGAAAACAACAACCATCAGTTGAGGTGAAATGCAAAATAAAGTTGAACACCCCAAATCCCATAGCCCGAGTGGAGCGCACTTCTATTTTAAATATCTTATACAACCCTCCGAGAAGTAAGACCGTTTTGCCCTTTTAATATCATCAGAATCAACTTGAAAAACTCAATACCATTATTTGTTATGGACCATTAAACTAACACTCAGTAAAATAAATAAATAAAAATACAGCAAACTATTCTTTACAGTAAGGTATCCCTTTTTATCAAAAACCATTTTGTCAGCCCACAGTTTTCAATTTACTCACACGCGCTTAGATTAAAAAGGAAAGCTTTTAAGAAATGAAGAGAGTGGTTCCAAGTATTTCAGTTTATATGAAATCAAATGGTCGTAAGTCGTAAGCACATTCAAGTTTAATCAAAATACAGTAATAAGAGGAAGAAGAAATTCTCAAGTTATAATAGGCCTAAGTAAGTTTTAACACGATATTCGGTATAGCCGCGAACAAGAGATGATTAAAGGTTAAAGGGGATATATCACCCAAGAAATTCTCAAACAAATCTAGAAAAAACCAACTAACATTATGTATTGTAAGTTTTTCTTATATAGGGGTGAAAACCTTTTTTTAGGTGATACATCCCCCGAAAAAATTCTTGGTTCACCCTGGATTCGGTATGAAAAGAAATGTTAATTTTCTATTTTTCATGCAAAATAAAATGATATTACAGTTTGTAATTGAAATCTCAGATTTATCTACATGCTAATATAGAAATTCGAGAAATATTTTTTATCCTGCAAAATATCAAGTTATGTCAGAAACCGTTCTTTCTTTACAACGCTAACCTAAAAGGTACAAAGCGGGCTTCCAAAGTCAAAACTTGATCTTTTCAAAAGTTACCTGTGTGGTGTTGATAGGTGAAGGTGTGGTCTTCGGTGTTGCGTTACAAAACATAAACAGAAGGGGAATTTGAGGGTTTGGGGAAGGTAATTCGAAGCCTTCGTTCAGCCCTTGCTGCTTTGTTGTCCACCTGTCCTTCCGGACTAGCGGTTAGCTGTTTCACAGCCAATTCATGACCCAAGTATAAAAACGAAAAGAAACTTTACTTTGTTTTATATTTTTAAAAATTAAGGGTGTTTAAATTCATGTGAGTAGAATAGATTTATTACAAGCAAGTTATTTTTGCTCGTAAGATGCAGTATCAAAACTTAAAATAAATTATTTATCACTTACCCAGCTTCATTTTTGTTTGTTTTCGATGAACTTCGAATTCTAGAAAAATGTCAGGTGATGTGTGGATTATTTGAAACAATAATTTCTGAATTTAATTTTAGGGTGAACCGTCAACAGGTGTTCAACAACTTTCAAAACAACGGCGGAAATCTAACGCGCTCAACAGTTTGCCGATACATTATTCAAAAGTAAATAGGTACGGTAGGTAGATCGCATCTAATAAACAAACATAACTCAACCTAGAAAAGGCTCTCTAAAAAAATACTGTAAACGAACTTTAGAAGTCATCGTATACTTCTTTATCTTACGCCAGCGAACGTCCGAACTGGAGGCGGAAGAACTGAATTCATGGTAAGCTGAAGCTGAGTCTTCGTATCTGTCTACTTTCTGTGACCTCACCAGGTGTGCCACCTGTTGTACCGTATTTTCAATGAAATATCCCTTTACAGCCTCGAGTTCCCCTGCAGATACAAATATAATTCCAAGCGCCGGTTTTGAAGTTATCACAAAAAAACCCGCACTGGCCAATTAATAATTTCACTAAATTAATTATCAATCATTTTAGACCACTCTACCTCTTTTAAAACCCTTTCAAACCTTCAACTTCAAATCTACTCAGCAGTCAACACCCTGGAAATTATTGTGGTACTCTCCCACTTCATGAACGTTTCGCTCAAAGTAATTAAGCCTGGTTTATGACCCACAAATCGCACAATTCAAGTGAAATCATGGGAACATACGCTATATCCTTTTCTGAAGATCGATCTCTCCAAGTTGATAATCGGTTTATAACTTTCTACATCAATAAACAGGTGGATGTGATGCAACGCTTGATATCAGGTAGCTTTGTACCTATGTGCAATGGAAAATCATGTAATATAAACATTTGGTATCATTAAAAGGGGTCTATTCTATTAGAGGATATAAACCTATAAAGACTATTCTATTAGAGGATATAAACCTATGAAGACTTAGGCATAGAAGTATGGAAGACTCTATTTGTTTTTTATTGCTGATGATGCCCACATGAGACCGAGACTTGTGCTTGGGTTGAGTTGCATGATAACATATAGATGCCAGACGGAGGAGCGGGATTCGAACCCATGATTTAATTTAAGATTGCAAAGAAAAAACTACTTGGGGAGGTTTCCGTAGGATTGCGTCACTAAAAAAAAAAAGGCAAAAGAGGAAGGAAAAGAATCCTTGACGGATAGTTCTACACCTCAAACTACGAGTTGGTCATATAATAACTTTAACAGTCAAGTAGGTTCAATAAATAATTGAATATTAAAAATTATTCAGGGCACGACCATCCGTTGTTAGTTGACGCAGGCCAACAATGTATTTTACTAATTAATATGTTTTACGATCGAGTAGGAAATATTATAGTAGATAGTGACGTCATCAATAAGACTTGAAATCAGTATGAATATAACAATAATAAATTAGTGACATAAACATAACAATCCTACAATGTAATGTACGGTTGGCATTAGGCGTTATATTAAGCATGGCGCTACATTAATAGAAACGCAGTTAAGGTGACGCAGGTTGTTTTTGTGAAAAACAGAAATTAATAAATTAAATTTGCAATTTTCGCAATCTAATTCATTTATTTTTCAGAAAACTTGCACTTTGTTCCCATTAAGCCGGTGCTTATATTTGCGCCACGTCTTACGGTATTTTAATTATTATAGTCATTACGCAATCATAATAATTATTATGATTTTCGAGAAAATAACCAAGTATATAGCCTAATAATGAGAGAGCGGGCATCAAGCACTTGAGAACTTCTACTTGAATAATTATTTTGACATTCTGATGCTAATAATTAATGCATTTTTTGAAATATAATTAGAAATAAGAGAAAAATTTAATTGAAGCAAATAAGTGGCAACTGAGAACTCACCCATGTTGCGATAAATTTCTTCCTATTCAGACTGGTTTGGAACTTCACAGCTAAATTGGCTATCTCGAGATAAGATAACCAGAGCACTGTCAACAAGTTGTTACTTTCAAAGTACAGTAAAATTGCTACGATATGATAATTGAAGCACTTGAAGTGCCAAGATCGTGTTTGCATTTCAATCGGTAAATTCGAATAATTTTTTGATGTGTAAAAGGGGAAACTCTACAAACCTATTCGATTTTTCGCCTGAGATATGCGAACTCAATAACTTTCATTGCAAAATAGAATATTAAATTTTTTATGGTAAATTCAACGACTTGCAGTCAATTTTAATTGAGAATAAATAATATTTTTACTCACTTTTGGCCAAACTTTTTCGAGTCATGGAGACTCATCTTCAAAGGCCTGATTTGCCTTCTGAGTTACCAACACCTTTGAAGATGAGTCTCCATGACTCGAAAACGTTTGGCCAAAAGTGAATAGCAATATTATTTATTCTCAATTAAAATTGATTGCAAGTACTTGAATTTAACATAAAAAGTGTATATTAACAACGCAGATCGTTATGGAACAAGAAATCCAGAATATTTAAACTACAATATTTAATACTAGTAACATAATTATGTAAATTCCGGTACCTACTGATAGAATTTTTAAAAATAATTCTATTATGGTGAGTTTCGGAAGGCAAGCGATTATTCACAACACAACTATCAAATCATATCAAATTTATTCTGATTCTTCAAAATACAAAAAAGCAAAATTAGAACCCATTATGCCTCCAGAGGATAGTCCTGTGTGCAGGTATAAATTGAAAATAAATAAAATATTAAACGTGATAAAAGATTACACAAAATTCAAATGTAAAAGCTTATGTAAAGAAGAAACATAGTGGGAAAGTATAAGTAGGAGATGATTGAGTTCTATTAGATGTATTTACTGCATAGGTTTTTCTATTGTCAGTAAAATTTATAGTCAAAATTACCAGTCTTCATAGCAATAATCAATTTACTCTTATACACACAAATGTGTGATGTTATTTTCAAGTTGAAATATTATTGTGAATATCAAATAAAAAATTCGTTTACTATGTAGAGGAAAAGGATTTTTTTCAATCAATCTTTTTGAATATTGATTGTAATTAACCATTCTTTTTATAAGATTAATAAAAAATGTAGATCTTAGTCAGGGCCGGCTCAAGGAAAAATCTTCACCCGCGGGGACGGATCCTTTGAGTCGCCCCCTGCAGGGGTCTACGAAATAAACAATTTTTATTTATTTATATAAATATAAAAGCTAAATATTGACTGACTCATTTCCGAGAATCACTTGCCTAAAAAGGTTCTGGTCAGGTTCTTAGACGCGTACTAAGAAACTGTTCAAAAATTTCACAAAAATTCGACCAAAATTGACTTTTTTGAACATTGAGCTATTATTTTCAAACTTTTTTCAAGTATTACGTGTGCTGCAAGAGGTTTTCGAGAATTTCCTCTAACTACTGGCAAAATTTACAGTTTTGGTAGATTAAGCGATTATAAATCGTCCCCAGCTCTTCTAGAGTACTATGTGGACAAAAAATAGAAACTGAAATTAAACCAAATTTTGGTATGCGGTATACCTGTTCTATTCGGCTTGTGAGACCCCGACGCGAACTATAGTTCTTATAAGAAAATATTATAAAAGTTTCCCCAAATTTGACAATTTTGTAAATTTAGCCTCTATTCAACATTTTTCGTACGAAATTGCCTAAAAAATTCAAATTTGGAACAGAAGTTGGTCGAGGCCTTGGTCGCAAAATATAAAAGTGTTTTGGAATTTATGGTCAAGATAAGCCCCAAATTAACGATTTAGAAAATTTATTTGTCCACTGTATCTCAATTAGGCCTACCACAGGGCTGAAAAAGTTGGAATTTGGCATATTTACTTTTGGAGGGTGAAGATAGATAGAGCGAAGCTGGCCCTCTCTTCCACTTGACCATTGAAGAGAGGATACGCAAGGGTAGACGCGTGTTGGTGAAAGGTTTTTAAATAATAAATATAAGATTTTCTAAAAAAAATTAAAGCTAACAATATTCTTCATATTCAGCGTTTTAAGCCTCTGGGCCCAGTAATTTTTTTATAAGCGTCTGATGCCCACATGAGTCCAAGACTTGTGCGTGGGTAATGAGGTGAATGATTACACATAGATGCCAGGCGGAGGAGCGGGATTCGAACCCACGACCGCTGAACCAACAGAAAACTGATGTTGCGACGCCCCAACCAACTGCGCTAAGCGGCCCGTGTATCAAAGATTTTTGGGAATGTAGTTCATCACCGTTTCTCAAAAACTGCGTTGCCTACAGAGTGGTATCCAGATTATTAAAGATGAACATATTCATAAAGAAAAACGCATTCCAACCAGCAGTGCAGGATTCCTCATGTGTTAAAAGATTTTAGCAAATTGATAAAGGTTGTTAGAGATTCTACTGAAAGGTGCCCCTTGCACAATTCAAGAAGGCATAGGAATGCTGCGACAGACAGACAAACAATTTTTATTTCAAACAATTCAATATACAAATCAATAAAACTTCAAGTACATATACAAAATAATAAATCCGAAAGGAGATCAGTATTTATGGCAACAAAATATATATAAATAAAATAAATATTCTAAATAAAAAATAATACTTTTGCTTTTAAAAAAAATTTCTTTCACATTCGTGAATTATGCTAGAAGAAAGTGATTATGAGAGAAGAAAGAAGGAATTTATCATGTATGGTACTTGAGATGAAAGATAGGAAATTGGTCTGCATGGGCTAAAGCCTGTGCGCAGACCAGAGTTGCTATATGTTATTTATTATTAAGAAGTATAAAGAAGAAGAAAAAATGGAAAATGGAAGGAGAAAAAATGCATGAAGGAAGTTTAAATGAGACTACGGAGTATAGAATCTATTAAGAAAATAAAGATAGAGATTTTACTTAGGTGCAGAAAATGAATGAAAATGTAGGAAACTAACTTTTCTTTTTTAATTGGGGCTTCTGTAATTTGTGGTTATAATACTTTCTGAACTTTCTATTCCTATATAGAGAATAAAAACTTTTTCAACTTCAACTTGAAAATGGATTTGGTGTTGGAATGGAAAAAACTGTGTTGTGGGAAGTAACGACTTAAATTACGATACAATACATGAGATATGTAGAAAGAATTAGTTTTTGAGAAGGATCTATGCAAGGGTATTGCTGTAACACCTGTGTTCTGCGAGTAGCGCGTATCATGTATGTGTGAAACTGCATCAAGAGTGGTGGAGAAATGTTTATACAAATGTGTCAATATATTCTGTATAAAGAGCTGCCTAACAGTCAAAATTGAGGCCTCTCTGAAAAGATCATTGGTGGGCCAGCGAGAACCTTTCTTAAAAGCTGCCTTCAAAATTGATTTCTGGACTATAAAAAGTGGTTGAAGCACGGACTTGAATGCCCCATCCCATGCAACGATACCAAACTCCAAGAGAGATTTTACATAAGCGCAGTAAGCCATTTTCATCTCCCTTTCATCAAGCAATTCGCTCATCTTTCTGAAGGCATATATATATTTTTTCTGAGCTTTATCCTTAAATAATTAATGTGGGCAGTCCACTTCATTCTATGGTCAAAAAATACACCCAAGTATTTGAAGGAAGTTACCATTTCTATAGAAGAACAGTTGCATGTATCATTAATAAAATTTCCACATGAGTGAACATGCAAGTTTGGCAGTGTGTAATCATTGATGGGTCGCAAGGATATTGGCAAAAATTTAGTTTTTGTAGTGTTCAAGGAGAGAGTATTTTGATCTAACCATTTCTTAATATGTAAGAGATCTTTTTGAGCATTCACCCTGATTTCCTGCCAAGTTGGGCCCTTTAAGAGAATTAATGCATCATCTGCAAACAAGAATAGCTTACCAGTTAAATTTAATTTTGATAAATTATTAATGTATATTAAAAAAAGAACTGGACCCAAAGTGCTTCCCTGTGTTACCCCAAAATTAACTGCAAGATTCTTACTATTAATATCTGAGACAGAAAAAAACTGGAGTCGATTTGACAGATAGCTGCTAAACCATGATAATGCAGTATCACGAACTCCAATACAATTCAGTTTAATCAAAAGTTTATCTCTGTCGACAGAGTCAAATGCCTTTTTTAGATCTAAAAATAGTAGCATGACTCGTTCATTATTCGAAATTCCATTGTTTATTTCCTTGCAAATATCAAATACAGCATCAGATATGTTTCTGTCCCTTCTGAATCCATATTGGCAATCACATAAAACTGCATTTTTGTAAAGAAAATTCAATAGCTGATCTTTAACTATCCTTTCCAACACCTTGGAAAAAACGCTAAGCAGTGAAATAGGTCGATAGTTATTTTTATCAGTAGGGTCGCCTGATTTGTAGAGGGGAAATACCTTAGCCAACTTCAGGATCTCAGGGAAAACACCGTATGCTTAGATTAATTAAATGAGTGAAGCTTAGATTAATTAAATGAGTGAAGGGTTTTAAAAGAAGATGAGCATTTTCCTTTAAAAGAGAAGCTGTAACATTGTCATGCCCTGGAGCTGACCCGCCTCTGAGGCTACATATAGCGCGCCAAACATCACTCTCAGTCACAGCTTGAAATTCAAAATTTGCTTCAACTTTATGGTGACTATCATTGACCAATGGAGCACCCACTGAAACTATGGCATCGGCCAAGTTTTGGCCAACCTCAGCAAAAAATCCATTAAATTCGTCAGCCACGTTTTCATAGACCTGGGAAGAAGCCAATGAAATTCCTGGTAGAAATTTATTAATTAAAAATGAATCTCTCTTTACTTTTCTTCCCGCTAACTCTCCAATCACACCCCAAAAACGTTTGGGATTATTTCTGTATTCAATTAACTTAGCTCTATAATATTCCTGTTTAGCATTTTTCAAATTTACAGTCAAGGTTTTTCTAAGATTATGATATTGATTTTTCAAAATGTTATTAAAGGGTTGTTTCTTTACTTTTTTACTAAGTTTATCTCTTTGTCTAATTGCTTCAATCAGGTTAACATCAATCCACGGTTTCAGCTTCTTCTGCCTTGAACTCGCTTACTTAATTCCTTCTTACTTAATTTTCTTACTTAATTCCAGAGAATCATTATCTATTTTACTAAAATTATTCGAACACATGTTGGTTTCAAAGCAGCTTTGCGGTTAGATTCATAGCTCCTTAATTATTAATGGGGAGTGTAATGTCATGATGCTTCAATTGGTGCTTTTAGGATATGTTTCTGAGTCATTGCTGTATTTTTATTATTGAATCACTATTAAAATCTTGTAATATTATTATTATTATTATTTTGATCTTTCAAATGTTGCCAAGCCTGGCTTGATCTTGATCATATGATGGAACTGATTTGATTTGAAAGACACTAGAGAGCGCCATGTATAAAGCTACCAACATTTTTTTTAGGAAATGCAAAGATTGATCAGAGTTTGTATAAATTTCCCCCTCCCAACGCTGGGTTAAGGCGAGCCTGCTGATTCGCTATTTTTTTCAAACTCATTTCTTTAGATTTATTTTTTGAAATTAAGCGTTTCCAGCGTTTGGGCCCGAAATCAAGGATTTTCGAAACAAACGTTTCCCAAGTACCACGTGGCCTGAACATTTAAGGTTCATTAAAAACAATAGATGAGTACAGAACAGAGTACAGCTTTGAAAACTTTGATACTTTTTTCTAATTCAACACAGATACAGCGCAAGTAGAAGGCACCTTGGAAAGTCGATCAATATTGAAGATAAGGTTTTTAAAACACTCCCTGAGTAATTTTTTATACCTTTCTTAAAAAAATAGTGTCGCTCGGTTCACATTAACCAATGAACGTCTGTTCCGCTGAAGCTCCAATCAAAATTCGTGAGAAAAGTAGAAAAACTCTTTTTTGTTTAGCATTTGGCACCCCTTAGTCACGGGCACCCCGAGCCTGACTTTATTGATTTTGAATCCTGGCATTTGAATTTTGGTGACAGATTTCTTCAGTTTCTTTGATACGATTGGAGAAATGTTATTCATGAAAAGCATGTAACAGATTGAAATGTATGTGCATACATACATTATTCGTCTTCTTTTTCTTCTGCCTAGAGAAGGAGGCTTGATGATTCCTCCATTGTATTGCATTCCTCATACGAAATAAATCCATTCCATTGGAAAACATATTTCACCAATTCGGCCATTTCTTGAGAAATAGGGCGATAAATAAGATACTTATAATTGCTTTGTAGGTTTTTTCATCCCCCACCTAGTTTTGACACCATTCATTTTTGTCTTCAACAAACTGATATTGATGAAAACAAAAATGAATGTTATGTAACAGAAATATTCATTTTAATTTTCTTGTAATTGATACAAAGAAATATAAATTTTCCGTCTTTAGATATATTGTATAAATGAATGGAACTATGTAATGCTACAGGAGTACAGGTGCTTTCAGCTTAAACTCTGCGATAACGGATCCTTTTAAATATGATATAGTTACAAATATAACACCTATATTATAGATATTGAAAGTTGTATATTTTAATAGAATAGTTCATTACAGGCTTATCTACGGCAACTAGTTTCATTCATCACATAATAAACTATATTCTATTAGGATTTATGCATCTGTATGATATTTAATAGTACCCTTTATCACAGAGTCTGAGCCAAATTCATCGTGTTACCTCATATTATATTGTTCTAGCTGATAACGGTGTTTCTTATTCTTAATGATGATGCACATTTTAAATCTTCAACGATGGAAGGATTTCAACAATCAGGAAGTAAAATTTTTCATTAGAACTAATAAAACAACTTCAACTTCTAGAACAAATAATAACATATATTTGAGATTGAATAAAATTCAATATCAACATGGATACAATTTCTTGTAGAAGGAAACTCTCGTGATGACAATTGAAAATATGAAATTCGAGTTTTCAAACAACATTTAATCGACGCTCTCATATTTATATTCATGAACTATTTCATATTTTCAGTCAAAAGCGTGAAATTTCCTAACCCTGAGTCCCGTTTGAAAGGAAATATTCAAACTATAGTAAAATTCAAATCAATGGCCTGGTCCCAAAACGTACAGGCTTCAGATTATGAAATGTCGATTGCCATTTTACATGTGCTTTTTCACTTTGTACACCTCAATCATTACTTTTTGCTAAATGCATTTAGCAAAACATTTTATTAGGCATTTTACTGTGAAAAAGCAGACTTCTTGTCAAATTGCTATAACGATTCAGCTACGTTATCAATTACTTATTATTAACAATCTCCAATACCAACTTTTTTTGTGTTTCACTAACTCCTGACTTATGAAATATCAAAGATCGATTTCAATATCACAAATGACCAATCCCAAAATATCTTGATGATATTTTTGACCAATAGGTTCTAGCACCGATTTAGTATTAAGTGTGAGTCAAGTATTTGACCCAAAATGAAGTTGAAAAATCAGTTGCTATTTTATGCACAATGGGAAATGCTACCCATCAATACCAACATCAATGTAGTGAAGATGACAACAGCTTCACGTTTCAAAAGGGAGAGAATAATATTCAGTCATATACGGTGTTATACAGTAGGCTACACCTATTAATTGTAATGAGAACTAGTTATGGGTAATGTAATGATATGATTTTCTTTATTGCTTCACTGTTGAAGAGGAAGAACAAAATTATTTTACATGTGGAGAGCAAAGTGGGGAAATTGGTACATTGTCGCTTTAGAAAAATCACACCATAAATTTCTGTCCCATTATCCAAGGATAACCACTACTCAATTTTTACAATGACTATTTCCCAACTTAAAAGAAATTGTTCTGTTATCTATGTTCATGACTTGATTGCATATAATACAAGGAGCACATCCTTTTTCGAATATATTTCTGCTGAGGTACACTTATTGTAACACATTTACAGTATATAGTCTAATCATCATAAACTGCAAAATGATAACATAATCGTCATTAGATTATCATACAGTTATCATCAATCTCGGAAAATTAATACATGATAAGTATAGGATGTTATTTTTAGAGGTATAGAATTTTAAGTTGGCAGCACTGTTTCCAGTGGCAAACATTTTTTCTACTAACAGCTGATTTGTGTTCAGTATTGTTTGCCATTTTACCATAAATAGAGTGACACCTGAACAACGCTTGCAAATTGTGCAATTTACTTTGAAAATCATGGTTCCATTCATGAAACATATCACGTACTATGTCCATTTTATGGTCAACATAATTGTCCATTAGAGCAATTAATTCAATTAACAATGGACTGATTTGCATCAGAACGGATGCGTATTATCATTTAAAGTACACATGATGCAAATCGCCCCATTGTTAATCAAACTAATTGCTCTAAATGGACAATTATGTTGACCATAAAATGGACATAGTGCGTGATATGTTTCATGAATGGAACCACGATTTTCAAAGTAAATCTGCACAATTTGCAAGCGTTGTTCAGGTGATACTCTATTCATGATAGAATGGCAAACAATACTGAACACAAATCAGCTCTTAGTAGACAAAATGTTTGCCACTGGAAACAGTTCTGACAACATAAAGTTCTATACCTCTATAAAAAACACCCATATATTCTAGCTCAGGAATCGCATCCAATTAGTACATTGAATGGTGATAAGGACATATCTATAACAAACATTGTAAGTAGGCTAATCTAATCATGTGTGATTAGTGATATTTAACACACTCGCAATGTCAATGTGATTAAAAGAACTTATGTACTAAAAGAATACTTTGATTTAGAAATAAACCTAAAAAAATAACACAAGAAATAAAATTCAGACTTTATAACTGAAGCAGATATTATTTCCAAATCTAGTTTACAAAAAGTACAGATGAAATAAATGTTAAGGATACCTGCAAAATGCAGTTATTTATACAGAATAATAGCTATTTACGCATAGAAAATATCTGTTATTCGAGATCATTTATGATGTCATCGTTCTGGGATTGTGTTGCTGTGAACTGCCTCATCACTATATTGCAGTCTACGTGTCCACTACTTATATTCTAAATACATTCTTCTCACCATTCGCATACAATAAGAATTCTTTCAGAAGCTATTCTTGTACACAAATTATGGAGAAGGCATTCAACTAACAAGCTTTTGAAAACGTGATATGCATTTCGAGGAAAGCTTGATTTTGAAAAGAAAAAAATCAAATCACTAACAAACGATTCACCCAACTCTATCTTTATCTTATTTTTCATATTAGGTGATGATTGTAATAATATTATTTGTAATGTCAGGGTCCTGTTTCATAACAAACAAGAGAATAAAACGTCATGAACAATAAACAGTCAGTAAAAGTACCAATACTATTATTTTTTAGGTACTTTGCTATGAAACATGATTGTGCTCAAGTTGTAATTATTCTGGATTTGATTTTGTGAGATAAATACTGAAATGAAACGTAATCTAACGATCCACATAGAAACTTTTAACACAATTCAAAAACAGAAAAAATTTCGGGATATGTTATAATACTGTATAAAAACGGTAACAAGAATTTTCCTTTACCACTGTTGAGGTGCAGTATCATATTCAGTTCCATTATTCACATACTACTTACAATTAATTGTGTGCTTCTGATGAATTTCCGGGCAGTGTCAGAAATCAATATCTCCCAAGTTGATTATTTCAAAATTGGTTACAAATTATTTCGGAATTCATACAGTTACTAAAGTTGACAAGCAGTTGGAGATAGCTCAAAAGTATATGTGCTGTCTTATTGAGGAGACTTGTCAACGAACTAGAAATAAAATACTTCACTTGAAAGGGCAGCAGAGACTTATATATTACATTTACTTTAAGCTTCATTTAAATTTTCCTTCATTTCTTGATTTTATTCTTATCATTTAAATGAAAATACTTTTCTTCGCATGAATACTTCAATAGAATTTAAGTTTTTATTTGAAATGAGATTATAATGTTAGGATAATATGATGATGTAACACATTTGAAAAATTATAAAAATGAAATTTAATGAACTTCAAACGATATTTCATTACAAAACTTTGAAACATTATTATAAACACAAGTCTTCATGTGGTACACAAAATGGTGGATACTTGAATAATTAGAAATAAAATAAGACCATATTAGATGGTTATTGATTATTCAACTTATCAATTGAATGCTCATTGATTAAAATTTAATCACATCTGGCACACATTGGAACAAACACCAATTATAATGTAGGGTTTGATATAGATTTTATTATTGATCAGATATCAAACATGATATCTTATCAATAATAAATCATGCCTTCTTCTTCTTCTTACAAAGTGAACCTCTGCATAATTAATAGTTGAGGATAATATAGTTGAATTTAGTCTAATAGACTAGATGAAATTGATATGCTTAGGAAACGGGCCATAAACTTACTATTACAATTGCCAACAAATGAGAACACAATACACCTCCAGAGGGGCTGATTGAAATCAAATCTATACGCTTGGAAAAAGGGCTGGAAACTTACTATTATAATTGATAAAAAATAATGAGTACAGAATATATTTCTTGAAATTCATACGCTTGAAAATGAAAAAGGGCTAGAAACTTACTATAAAATTGTCAACAAATAATGAGAAAAGAAATTATACTACCTCAAAATGGGCAATTGAAAACGATACACTTGGGCAGTCAGCTAAAATATTATGTCTATTACAAGTGCCAACAAATAATAAGTACAGAATATATATATACGTTTAAATGGGCTTATAAATGAAATCCATAAGTTTGGAGATTGGGCCGAGATCTATTACAATTGTCAACATATATTAAGTAAAGAATTTATAAGTGAAATGGGCTATAGTTCGATAATTAAAACCCATGCACTGATTAAAAGCGCCTGATTAAAAGTGTCAACAAATAATAATCACAGGAAGATATATCTTCAAATGGGCCACTAAATGAATTCCATAAATTTAGAAAACTTACTATTACAATGTTCAACAAACACTTTCAAGTGCAGAATTCACGAGCTGATGAGTTGATAACTGAAATGGATGCAAGTACAGAATATATATCTCGAAATGGGCCAATAAATGCAGCTTGAAAAATGGGCCGAGAACTTACTGTTACAATTGTTAACAAATATTAAGTACAGAATATATATATCTTCAAATGGCCCAATAAATTATTCGAGTTGCTACTGGACTGGTCCAATAAATTAAATTCATAAGCTTGGTAAATGGACAGATAACTTGCTATTACAATTGTCAACAAATAATAAGTACAAAATTGATAACTCCAAATGGGCCAATAAACTAGACTGATACACTTGGGATTGGATCAATAGGTCGTTACTATTACACGTGTCAATGAATAATCATTACAGAATACTCTATATATATTTGAAAAATGAGTGTTTCGTATCAACAAATAATCAGTACAGAATATACTCAATATAACTCCAAATTATGATATATCAAGTTTTTACAAACACATGGCTACATAGATGATGAGAGCTCGCTTATGAACATCTACGTGAAATACTGACTTGCTATCTGGTACAAACTTACACACACATTATTGCTAAATTTAGAAAAACATGGAAGTTGCATTAGTTGACGCGGATGAGGTTTTTGAAGTTGGGGATGAGGAGGATGCGGTTGAGGCGGAGGATGAGGATAAGGATCAGGAGGAGGATGATGAGGATGAAGATGATGAGTTGAGCCAGGGATGGATGAGACACGCTGCAGCCGTGGCCCGACAGGCGGGGTCGAACTCCAGCATCGGCGTCAGGAAATCGGAGAAGGCACGAGCCTCACTCTCCTGCCATCCATACTTGTCAGTCAACACATCAATCAGGTTCCACGGCTTCATGTAAGGGATGTGCCTTAGCTTACCTGTCAAATTAACATCATATTATAACATAACTAACACTAGGCTCAATTATGTTATCATCAATGTACGCCTATATGTTGCACCGATGTATTATTATAATGGTGGTTCATATTCCGTTCCACTTTTAAACCAAGCTGCAATGTAAGAGCATATGATTATACCTATATGCATACTAGGCATTCGTGATATATATATCTTGAACAGTGGAACAGATACCTAGTATAAAATGTATAAAGGTTGTTCCATAATTCATGCACATGCGCCATCTTGTTATAACTCAATTTAACATGATTATCCTAAAACAAGACGTATATTAATAGCTAATACTGTCACTAATAAAAGTATTTTTCCTACAACTGCTCATAAAGTAGTTCTTTACGTACTGAAAACTAATCGTAAAATACTTCTTTACTGATTCGCGAGCGGTAAAGTGCTTTACGCTCGCCAGCAGTTTTCTTTACGCTTCTGTCTTGATTTTGATGTCTTCTCATTGGTGGATCACGGAATCCATGAAATTCTCATAACCTCAACAATGGCGCACGCTAACCAAATCCGCGCACGGTCTGTGATGTTACAATCTACAAGCTTTTATTGTGTTGGAATCCAGAACTGCAGTTGTAGGAAAAATATTGTATGTAATTCGCGCGTGAAGCTTCTTTATCGCTCTCGCAAAATTACTGCGCTCCGCTATGCGTCGCGCAGTAAATGTTTTGGCTCGAGCTATAAAGTCGCGCATCACGCTCTAATGCATAAATAACTATTATAATTCTAAAAAAAATTTACTCTCCAAAACATATAATATGACTTATTCGCATTATTCAATTTATAACGAATTATGTAACTAATTTATACACTATATTTCAAGCTCAGCTGATCTTGGAATTTGACATTTTTAGTCAGCTCTGTTGGCTGCATTGTAATCTAGCTATCATTGCCCGAATAATAGCACACTTTTATAATGAATGGCTTGATGGTATAAAAGTAGCATGGTATGATAGTAGCTTGGTATAAAAGTGGAACCATCATTTGATAGAACGTTTTGCAACCTGGGGTATGTATGTCAATGTAAGGCTCAATGTATGTCATTGTTAGCCTATTATCAATGTAATCAATACACAAGCTGATCCAAAGATATGGAAAGCCCTTATTATATCAGAAACTAATGAAGATGGAATTGTTTCCACTTAAAAAGAATCTGAACCCACAATACAAACCGAGTGAATCGCCAATTTTTCTATAGGCGGTTGGTTCAAAAATTATAGGGTGCTTTTGGTGATATTGTGTGATATGCAATTTTAAAGGTCTCTGAATCAGGAGGTACGGCATGCATGAATTAATTCTACAGTTCTCTAAAACAAGATGTTTGCCAATTGAAAGGGTTTTCCAATTCAACCTTCAGAAAGGGTTGAAGTTTATTTTTGCATCAATAAATAGATTAGTTGATCAATCCCGGAAGTTACAGAATTCTAGCTCTAATAACTTTCTATTTATCAAAAGGTTTCTTTCTTTCTATGATAAATGTAAAAGTGTACCGGTAGCCATGACATCTGAGAAATATGCTGTTTAGGTTATTCAATGTTGAGAATTAGAACATGGCTATTCAAGGAAATGATAATAGTTAATAGATAAGATGCTACAATATTTGATTAAATTTGTAGTTTAATTGTAATTACAATTTTCTTCTTACATTATATCCTATTAAACTATCGAACTTAACAATTCATTTTATACATTTTATTATGTTAAGAATATCCTTATTATTTAAGGGTAGGTAAAAGTCAACAGAGCATTTGTTTGCTGTTTAGACAGTACAAACTTAGCAGAGCCAGCAATTTGATGATAATGATAATCATTTCTATGAACATCAGTATGGTTTTCGTAGTGGAAGGAATACAGAATTGGCTCTTCAAATTTTTCTCACTGATATTTATCATACTCTCAATAATAATCAAGGAAATAAGACATCAGCAATCTTCATGGATGTCTCCAAGGCATTTGATACTGTCAATCACGATTTTCTGCTCTTGAAGCTCAACAGAGCAGGAATCCGTGGGCTGCCTCTTATGTGGTTTAAATCCTACCTGTCTTCTAGAAGTCAAGTTTTCAAAATACAGAATACTAGAATACTAGAAGCATGGCTCTAAACTTGACGTGTGGTGTGCCGCAGGGATCTGTTCTTGGACCCATACTATTTTTGATATTTATGAAAGACTTTTATTCATCCCAACTCAATGGTTGCATTACAGCATTTGCTGATGATACAGCCCTCTCTTACAGCGCTATTTCTCGAGATGATCTTCATTCTAGTATGCAGCTTGACCTCAATAGGATCTCTTTGTGGTTTCACCATAACAGACTCAAATTAAATGTCACTAAAAGTGTCTATATGATCTTTTCGCTTTCTCACTCTCTTGATTTCAGTGTTCCATTGAAATTCCATGCAGTAAATTATTGTAACCAAATAAGTTGTTCTTGTGAAGTACTGAGAAAATGTCATCAGACCAAGTATCTTGGATTAATAGTTGATGAAAATCTTTCTTGGAAAATTCAAATATCAAAAATGAAAAATCAATTGCATTATTCCCTATGGCTTTTGTTTTTCCACAGGCAAATGTGCCCTGCTCCTCTACTAAGACAAGTGTATTATGCTTTGATCCACTCAAGGCTTGAGTATGGGCTTACCCTCTGGGGTAGCGCATATCAGTCCAGCCTAAAGCCTATAATCACTCTACAAAAAAAAATTGCTAGGCTAATAAATGGTGTTGGGCGGAGCAGCCCCTCGTTTCCGCTATTTTTGCGGTCTAAGGTTTTGCCATTAAGACACCTTTATGTCTATAAAGTACTGAGATTATTCTACAATGGTGGCGGTGATGGGGGCCTGTCCTGCGCTGCGGTGCCCACAAAGCATATTACAAGAGGAGCTGTGGATGGGGTGCTTTGTCTCCCCAGGTCGGGCTGCACTCTCTTCCAAATTTCGTTTTTCTGGGATCTAAATTCTATAACTCTCTACCTTCTCAAGCAAGAGTCTCGGGCTTATCCTCACATAGATTTTCTAAATCACTGCATACCTTTCTATTCAGTCTAAATAAGGACGATATTGAGGTTTATTACAGGGTTATAGCCTGATTCTGGATTTCAATTCAAATAGTTCAACTTACTCATTTTGTTCAATGAATTTGAGGATTAATAATTATTATATTTGCTCTCACTTCCTTCTTACTTCTTGTGTTTCTGTTCACTCTTCGCCTTCATCATTCATTCCTTTTCTTCCATTCTCTTCATTCAATCTTCTTTTTTCATTTAGGCTGTCCATTATCATTCATTTCAGTACTCATTATTTATATATTTTTTACATTATCATTAAATACTAAAGAGATAAAGGAAAAATGTATATTATTCTTAGTCCTTGTTGAACTCCCACCCTTGTATAAGGTAGACTTGTCGTCTTACCTTCATTGGGTGCGTATATTCCTCCTTACTACTGCATTTTTGTATTATGTATTGTATTGCAAAAAAGAAGGAATAAATTTGATTTGATTTATTATAATCATAATTATTGGTAGATTTCACAATATTGTTCTCTATTCGTTATGAATAACTCCATAACATCTCAAATTAAAAAAAAATCAAATATGAGACAAAGATGAATTAAGCATACCTGAAGAGTTGAAATATCCGCCAGAATATCTGCCTCTTTTGAGAATATAACGAGGAATAGAGCCAAGCAATTCAATTATGTGTGCGAGGTGGTCTTCATCACGAGAATAGTCTTCACCAGAGTGTGGTTCGAATAGGAAATCTCCAGTTGCAAGCTCAAACGCCTAGGACCAGAAAAAGTGTTAACTAAAGTATTAAAATTTCAAATTTTATTAGTAATGAAATGAATTGAAGGTATTGAAATGAAACTCAAGAAATTCAGAAGGCTATAATGAAAGAGAATTAGATCCCAAGAACACACTTTAATGAAACTGTGATGATTGGTCAGTTTGAAAGATCCGCTGCAGAGTCAATGGCGTTGTAGAACTCATAGAAAAATACAATAGCATCTCACAAACAAAATCAGTGGAATTTAACTTTGTTTTGAATAACTGTAGATTCACACTATTGTAAATTAGTTTGTTTTTATAGTTTTTATCTTTTAACATTTCTGTAATAAATTATACTATTTCTATACTTATAACTTTTTAAAGAATTTTTTTTTGTTAAGTAACTTTTTCAAGTTTTTTGTATCTAAGTTTTTGTGTTATGAGATCAATAATGGAATTATCTTAGTGTCCCCACTATTTAGTTTCAATAGATAAATATCCAGAATTCGTCAAGAAGATCCTTATAACTTCAATTTCAAAACAAGACATTTTATAGTTTATGTTTATTTGGAAAGATATTTACACCCAGATTACTTGTTTGCTAACAAATAACTAAGCTTAGTAAGGGTCTCCCCACCATTAAAAGCCATATGCTTATTATTATTACTAAGCTTCTATATATTATTTACATGTTACACATCACTGACAACAAAAATCATCAGGAAACATTGTAAATAACACGTTTTTGAGACATCGTCAGAGATAGAAGTTTGCAATGAAACATAGTATGCACACTAGCACAACTTTGAAATGATTTTTTGTCATGCCAATGTATTCTCAGGTGAGTATGTCTTGTAAAAGTTGTGTTGGTGTGGAAGGATTAGAATAAATGTTCAAAGTCTGCTATTTGTCGGTTCATTCAACTAATCAGGGGTACTTTTTGATAAACAAATATAGTATCATCTGTATATTCAGTTTTATCAGCATTAAACACTTGTCATGCTCATCTATTTGAGAATGAGCATAACAAAATACTTGTTATATATACCTATATAATAAAGATTAATGACAAAATAAGTAGTAGAATGCCAATGTTGATTAATGTAAGTTGTTTAATGCCAATTATAGTGTAAAAATATCTTACCATGCATGCAGTACTCCAAATGTCGGCTGGAGTACCATATCCACAGCCAATTAGAACTTCCAAGCTCCTATACTGTCTGGTTTGAATGTCTTCCGTGAAATGGTGATGCTGAAAATAGATGAACACATTTACTTCACTGCATATTACTGTACTTATCCTGTACAGTTACCTATACTTATCCTGTACTTATTATACAGGTTAATTGTTCAATAAATCATCAAGATTGATTGAATGGTGCTCTCTACCATTCAACCCTAGAATTCTAGTTTCTTTGAGAAGCCAGCTCTGTGGGCAATGCCTAGACCGTCACTATTAAAAATATTTATTGGCTTGGTGTATAGCTAATAAACTGAAAGTGGAAATACAAAATTCGATTTTCATAAATAATCAACTGATTGAACATTTAAAAAATTTATAAAAATCAGTCTTAAAATTAAATAATCGTTTATGCAACGATTGCATTATGGCTGCATTTAAGTCACAAGTGAGATATCAGTTAGACACGAGCGAAGCCAGTGTTCTAAAAATGTCACATGTGACTTAAATGCTTAATACAATCAATACATACACGATTTCAACTACGACTTTTAATAACTTACTTTTAATTTTACTTATCAATGACATGGATAACTTACTCAAACTGACATAACAGAAAATGCTTGGTTGTTGACGATCGATTGTGGTTTGAAATAAAATTGAAACTCAAATTGTTTTCGAAGTGTAAAATCAGCTGATGTGACTATTGCATATATTCATTTCGACACTGTGTTACAGAAATCTCGAGTTCTGATTGGTCTAGATACTGTATCTAAAAGTTACTGCTGTCTGATAATGGCGTCATTGTACGATGCGTTTGATCAGGCATGAATAAAGTCAGCTATTATGACAGTAATTTCCAACGTCTAATAACTACTTTATAGCTTAGTCTTAGATTGAAAAATTCATAACCACATTTATTACGAAAAACCCTACATCAAGCAAAATATTCAACAGCTTAGGCCGGGTTCACACAAGCTACAATCGAGCGATTGTAGCCAGAGCAATTATTATGACGGGCAACAGCCTCACCAAAGCAATTATGAATCGCAGATCTGTTGCCGAATTTTTTCCTAATACAAATACAAAAAACACAACAATTTCAGACATTCAAATTTTTATAGTCCCATGCTACTGTGCTCAGTCTCCTTAATCCAAATCAACTTGAATTTTTTCACTCAAATTAACAGTTTATGCTATCAAATAGACTTATTGCAGTTCAAACAAATATTCTATAAACATTTTAATATTCATGCTAAAAAAAATTCAAGTTCCTACGTATCCATGACAATGAGCAGAGTATGATAGGATTTTAAAAATTCAAAATTTTATGTTATTTTTATTGCTAGCTGAGTTAAAAACGGTAATGATCTTGGCTACAAGCGCGCGATTCTAGTAGAATCAGCTACATGCCGGCTACATCGCAGCAAAGTGTAGCTCGTGGGAACTGCACAATCTGATCCTGTGCTCTAATAGAATCGCGCAACACTCTATAATTGCTCTGGCCACTAATTGCTCTGGCTACAATCGCGCGATTGTAGCACGTGTGAACCCGGCCTTAATTTAAAAGCTACATTGACAATGAGTGATAATATTAGTGCTAACAGAATGAAAGCCTCTGATCAGCTATTTGCAACCACTAGTAAAAATTGGATGAGCTAACAAATCTAACACATTGGCGGGCCGCTTAGCACAGTTGGTTGGAGCGTCACAACTTCAGCTTGCTGTCGTTTAAGCGGTCGTGGGTTCAAATCCCGCTCCTCCATCTTGCATCTATGTGTAATCTCACCTCATTACCCACGTGCAATAAAAAAAATCAGCCGATCATGGAGTACAAAGGTAATCCGTGTCTCAAGTATATTATTTTTTTGAGAATGTTTTATTATACATTATTACTCTAAAATGATTCAACATTGGTCGTCCTAAACGATTCTCCAGCTGAATGTAGGGATAGTTTGATTTAAGCATCTCGTTTTACAAAATGAATAAACGATAATATACAGAAATATAGTATTACCTCCCAACATGCATTGCCCAGATCAGCTATTTTGACCTTCAAATCGCACACTTGATGGACAGGATCTAGTTCTGGCATAACTTGACTTTCCATGCCTTGGTGGTTTGGACAAGAAAGCACTCGTCTAAAAGGTGTCGCACCTGTAAGTACATTAAATAATATGGAATCATACATTTAAAAAAATTGACATTCATTAAAAATATTCTGAATCACATTATTTTTATTAAGTCTGTTTTATTCTTACTTGTATAGAAATAAATATAAAAATATTGCTTTAGAAAAATAAAGCCCAAGGTAAAATCATATAAGGGAAATAAATGGAAATGTGAAAACAATAGAATTAAAGCTTGGAAGAAATTGTAGTTAATTGTCACATACGTATCAGTTAATTTAGTTGATCTATTGCACTCTTTCTCTGGCCTGATCAGTTTCAATTCCTACTTCATTTGCTCTACATTCTACAGAACGTGCGAGAAGTCTTTTCGTCATACTCGTACATAGTCACCACTTTACCGGGCATTGAATCGAGCCGGTAAACATCTGTTTACAGAAAGAACAACTGATTTTCATTACCGCATCCTTTTTTAGTGCGGTAATGGATTTTACCGTATTTCAGCTGATTGAGAATTTGGAAAAAAACAGCTGATCTCAGAAGTATTTTTAGTATTTTACTGCTATGATGGATTTTGAGGTTATGTTTGATGATGCTTGTTGTACTAGATCAAAGTTTATCTTTTTTTATATTTTAGACTAGTATGATGAAAAATATTGTACGTAACTCGTCCGGGAAGATGTTTACTGTACTTGTATAATAATACCGCACTCGACTTCGTCTCATGTGTTGACTTATCATACTCGTACAGTAAACACTATTTCCCGCACTTGTAACGTAACATACAATTACCGCATTTTAGCTGATTGAGAATTTGGAAAAACAGCTGATCTCAGAAGTATTTTTAGTATTTTACTGCTGTGATGGATTTTGAGCTTATGTTTGATGATGCTTGTTGTACTAGATCAAAGTTTATCTTTTTTAAATTTTAGACTAGTATGCCGAAAAACATCGTACGTAACTCGTATGGTAAACACCATTTCCCGCACTTGTAACATAATATACTATTACACACTGCAGGCTGTTTATTATTATTACTGCACTTTTTACAAGATGTTCAAATAATCATGGCAAAGACACATTGATAGAGAAAGACACTGGCATTAATAGAATTAATTTTGCTTAAATTCTCATTTAAAAACCATCTATACGAAGTATTTAAATAATGTTAACTTTAGGCATAGTGTACGTTATTAACATCTACTGTCTCACTAACAAAATGTGGAGTCTATAATCCAACATATAGATTTTATAGATTTGAGTATATAGATTTTGCGAATGGCAGGAATTTCAATATAAAATGATTAGTAGGAGGCATATAGTAGAAACCAATTATCCAACATCATTTGGAGGCTCTCCAAATCATGGAAAAAGAATTCACAATGTCAACATTTGCGAGCTATGCTACTATAATACGTTTTTTCTAGACTAATGACTTCTCCCAGTTTTGTTATGAAATTCTAACCCACTCTTTCTCGATAATGTACCATGCGGGGTAGCGCAGTTGGTTAGAGCACTTGTCTGTGATAAGATAATGCTCTGGCTGGCTTCGTTTTCTGCAGCCTTGGGTTCAAATCTCATTCAGCCATGGATGTTTCTCATCATTCACCCATTCATTTCATTCCCCCACACAAGTCTCCAAACACATGTGAGCATCACCGCAATATAAATAAAAAATATATATCAGGACAAATAGACTGTATTGAATGCTTATTATAATAACTAGCAGGTTGCACGATTCAATTAAATCGGGATATCTAGAACTTCATATAACCTATTTACAGGTTTAATTCAAGTCTATTTTTTTATCCCGCTTCCCCTTCATCCATCGTTTTCCTCTTCTTGACCTTTTTTCTCTCTTCATTCTTCCTCCTCTCTTCCTTCAACCCCTTACTCCACAGCGTTAGAGTTTCGTCGACAGATAACTGTAAATGGCTGTTTATTATACAGGATTCTAAAAGGCACTGCATCTACTCGTCATTTTGTTAGTTATCTACAGTTTTATTACCAACTCTACAATCACTCACTTACAAACAACTTGCAATGCATTGGATTGGGAATTTTACACATTTCAGTTTTATTTCCACTGTGCGTGTGCGTGTGTGTGTGTGTTATAATGTGGAGGTGTATAGGTAAAAAAAAAAAACAGGAAAAAGACTGAACGAAAAGAAATTAATTGAAAATGAAACAAAGAATAAAGTATTCCTATTTTACATTTTTCCTTCGTGCGTGTACAATTTACCAAACATATTCAATAAAATAAAACGAAGAACAACTGAAGAAACAAAGAAAATTGAGATAAGTAATCATAAGGCTCTGCAAACAAGGAGAAGAAAGAAGTTGCTCGTAGCTCGTCCGGGAAGATGTTTACAGTACTCTTTATGATAAAACACGAGCATTGAATCTATGGGGTTTAGTTTCTATTTTAGATCTGTGTTATTATGTGTATAAATCACTACAGATTGTTAGGTTATTAAATAATAATATTTATTAGTTATGTCGGCTAATAGCTATGTAGGCTAGGTTTTGGTATAGTGTTGAAGTATAGCTAGGATTTCTTTTTACTTTTTTCGAAGGATGAAGCCCACATAGGTCTGAGACCTGTGCGTAGGTAGGCCTAATGAATTGGATGATGGTGATTGATGAGTTGGACCTACAGTTTTAGGTGGGTTCCGAACCACTAGGAAGTGATTTTACAGCAGACAACAGAGTATTTTATATATTAATATAGCATAATTAATATAACATATATATTGGATTTTCATGTGATTCGTGAGTCAACGAATTTCACTGTGCATAAAAATATCATATACAGAGAAATTCATGCTGAAATGGCACAGTATGTACACAAAACATGATTTGATTAAGGTACATATTTGTCCATGGAGGCATGCAAAGCGACAATAATAACATCTCGATTATTTCTGTCTTCAATGTATTCACGGCATAAGAAGGGCCGAAGTAACAAAGAAATTATTAATAAATATTGTTGTTATTATTAATATAATACATAAATGATATTAAACTTGAATAGAAAATTTGGGAAAAAACAAATTACTCTTTTCAGAAAAGTAGAAGTGGAAATTGCAGATAACAAACACTGAACTGACAACAGTACTTTAACATCATATTAAATATGATTCAATTAAATTTTAAATATAAAATTTTATTTAATATTAAATTTTATTCAATAGCCATTATCTTGAGATTCTTCCCATTCTTGAAATTTGAGTGAAGCAATTAGCTATGAGACGTGCTAAGATAACTCACGAGCGCTCAGGCTGCACTTGTGATAATGATCGCTTTGACTAGGCCAGCAAAAAAGACTGTTCACTGCTGTAAATCACTTCCCGGTGGTTCGGAACCCACCTAAAACTGTAGGTCCAACTCATCAATCATCTTCACCGACCTACGTGGGCTTCATCCTCCGAAAAATGTCATTTTTTGTCACAAGTATCCTTGACAATGGCCAACATTTAGGCGTTTATATTACATGGAACTAGCGGGTTGTCCAATTCAATTGAATTTGGGTTCCTAGAACGTGACATAACTTAATTTAAAATTTAATAGCCTCTTTTTTCTTTATCCTCTTTTTTTTCTTCTTCTTGCTCAGATTCTTCTTTTCTTCCTTCCCCTCCTACTTCTTCTTCATCTTTTTATACTTAATTTTCTTCTTTACGTTCATATGTATTTTTCTTTTTTCTTCTCCTGTTTTATTCTTCTTTCTCCTCCTCCTCTTCCTCTTCCTCTTCCTCTTCCTCTTCCTCTTCCTCTTCCTCTTCCTCTTCCTCTTCCTCTTCCTCTTCCTCTTCCTCTTCCTCTTCCTCTTCCTCTTCCTCTTCCTCTTCCTCTTCCTCTTCCTCTTCCTCTTCCTCTTCCTCTTCCTCTTCCTCTTCCTCTTCCTCTTCCTCTTCCTCTTCCTCTTCCTCTTCCTCTTCCTCTTCCTCTTCCTCTTCCTCTTCCTCTTCCTCTTCCTCTTCCTCTTCCTCTTCCTCTTCCTCTTCCTCTTCCTCTTCCTCTTCCTCTTCCTCTTCCTCTTCCTCTTCCTCTTCCTCTTCCTCTTCCTCTTCCTCTTCCTCTTCCTCTTCCTCTTCCTCTTCCTCTTCCTCTTCCTCTTCCTCTTCCTCTTCCTCTTCCTCTTCCTCTTCCTCTTCCTCTTCCTCTTCCTCTTCCTCTTCCTCTTCCTCTTCCTCTTCCTCTTCCTCTTCCTCTTCCTCTTCCTCCTCCTCCTCCTCCTCCTCCTCCTCCTCCTCCTCCTCCTCCTCCTCCTCCTCCTCCTCCTCCTCCTCCTCCTCCTCCTCCTCCTCCTCCTCCTCCTCCTCCTCCTCCTCCTCCTCCTCCTCCTCCTCCTCCTCCTCCTCCTCCTCCTCCTCCTCCTCCTCCTCCTCCTCCTCCTCCTCCTCCTCCTCCTCCTCCTCCTCCTCCTCCTCCTCCTCCTCCTCCTGTCTCATTCTCCTCCTCTTCTTCTTCCTATTCCTCCTCTTCCGCAAATTCTTCAACTTTTTCTTCTCATTTTTTTCTTCTTCCTCTTCTTTCATCATTCTTCTTCCTCTTCATTTTTCTGTTCATTATTATTATCTCCTCATTTTTACCTCACACTAAACACAACATAAATATGATAGCAGGTAACCCGATACAATTGAATCTAGATTTTTAGAATATGTAATACCTATCAACAAATTTAATCTAATAGCCTATTTTTCCTTATCCCTTCTCTTCCTCGCCAAATTTTTCTTTTTGTTATACTTCTTCTTCTTCTTCTTCTACTTCATTTTGCTTCCTCTCTTCCTTCAATCACTACTAACCCTCCAGCACTAGTTTCATAACCAAAACGTTTATATATTGACGGCCGGTTGCACAAAAGCCAATTAACTTTAATCCCCATAGAATGACGGATATTAAACTTAATGGGGAAAATTTATTTGCACAATTACAAGCGATAACGCCGATTGAACTAACCGGCGTAAGAGATATAGGTTACGTGACCGCCCGTTCACTGAGAATTAAATTTCACAAACTCCCGTTAAGTTACATTTTATAGGTTATGTTTATTGTACCAGAACACGGAACTGCAAATAAGGTCATAGGTGATAAAAACCTTTCAAAATGAATAAAATCTATTAAAAATTTAATAATATTGAGATAGTTGAATAATGATTCAAATAATTAACAATGAAATGGTTCTAATTCATCTATCTTCTCAACTTCAAAATTAGCAAAATCATGGGAAGTGATAGCCGCGAGCCGTAGCAGGTATCTGTTCAATCAGATAGAGATAAGCTGCGTTCTCTTTGGTCCTGTTTGTAACGGTGACCGATTAGATTGGCCAGCAAAAAAGACACGTTCTCTGCTGTAAAATCACTTCCCGGTGGTTCGGAACCCACCTAAAACTGTAGGTCCAACTCATCAATCACCATCATCCAACTCATTACCCATGCACAGGTCTCAGACCTATGTGGGCTCCATCCTCCCAAAAAAAAAGCTGTTGATCAAATTACCGTGCTGCCAGATCGTGCCCGTTCGGTTTACGAAAAATAACTAATGGATCTTTGTGCAATAGAAATAAAGCTGTTACACTTACGACAGTTAGTTAACTGATATTAAAATCCTTATTTAATTGGCCTTCGTGTAACCGGCCGTGAATGTTTCAATCGAATGAATTTTACCTTGACTTTGTGCAGGGCTCTCCTTGTCAGAGCTAGTAAGAGCAGTTGCTTGGCTTTCGCTGCGTCCAAGGGGCGTGGCCGACGAGACCGACGTGTGCGAGGCTCCACGTGCTGCTTGAGGCGCTGAATGAGTTCCGTTTTGCTGCGACGTGCCGGTAGATGACGGAGTTGGAGCCGGCAGTACGACGTTGTGGTTACTGCCACTTGACACAACCACGCTGCTTTCCATTTCCGTGAAGCTGTTGCGATTCTCCAAACCTGACAATATTAATGCGAAATTAGATTTTATTTAAAAAAATTACTACTTTCTGAACAATTCTAAGTTCACTTCACTTTAAACTCTATGTGATACTATCAATATAACTTTTGATATCAATATCTTCAGCTTCACTTTACTTTCAATTGTACATTTTACTTCATTTCACTTTAGACTCTAAGTGATACTATCAATATAAATTTTGATATCAATATCTTTAGCGAGGTTGATCAATTCATGTACATTAATGTAATGTAATGTACAATTCATGTACATTAAGTATCAAGAACAGTTTGGGCTCAGAGTAAAGTGTACTCAATAAATAAATAATAATTTTATTTCCTTTTTAAAATGTACAATACAAAGAATTTTAACCAAGTGGTTCAATAATTATATTCAGGTAATAATAAGATACTTATAATAAATGAAACATATATTTTGGAAATCATCCTACCCCACTATGGCATGCCATGTTCTAGAGTAGGTGTTAGTAGAGGAAAAGGGAGGTTTAGTTAAAAATAGGATATAGGATTGCCAGTTTTCAAAATTAAAAGTTTCCATCATCATTGCTTGAAAAAATCCTCTCTATGTGCTGTCAATACATACAAATAAATGGGTTATATGTGTAAATATATAAATATATATTTGGTGTATTTCCGGGTACATCCGATTAGAAAGATAATAATTATTCGAATCGTTACTCACGTGACGTTTCGTTGCCATCGCAGGCAACATCTTTTGACTTGGAGAGTGGTCAGTACACGTCAGTACGGTCATACCATACGATTCAAAGAATTATTATCTTTCTAATCGGATGTACCCGGAAACACACCATTCATATTTTTCCATCCGCGAGTCTTTAGAATGTAACACATATATCTTTTGTATATTCTTCTTATTATTATTATCATTATATACTTATATTATTATATATCAATAGGTCATGAATAATAACACCGATACAAATAAAAGTAGGTTGATCGATGTCATGTACACTGAATATTAAAAGCAGATTGGTGCCTAGAGTAAAGGGTAGCCTACTCAATACATAAATAAGTCATCAATTACAACACAAATTTAAATAGAAGTAGACTGAAACTAAAAAACAAAAAAAGTAATAATAAAAGAAACGAGAAAGTTTACAGTATTTTTCTCAGAGGATGAAGCCCACATAGGTCTGAGACCTGTGAATGGGTAATGAATTGGATGATGGTGATTGATCAGTTGGACCTAGTTTTAGGTGAGTTCTGAACCACAGGGAAGTGATTTTACAGCAGAGAACAGTCTTTTTTGCTGGCCAATCCAATCGGTCACCCTTACAAAGATGGCTTAGGAGTTTCGTAGCTTATCGAATTCGATTATTATAGAATCATACTATGGCACTCGGCTATATAGTTTATAATGTTACAAAATATAACTAAGTAATTGAGATTTTTTAAATTAAATATTCGATTACTTTATTTGATCAAATAATGTTTTGAACGAGCGTAGCGAGTTCTTAGTTTTGACTGGAGGCTCGCGGCTTTTTCTGTATGTTTGTGGGTTTGTATGTTCGACGATAACTTTCGAACGCTTTGACCAATCAACTTCCAATTTCAAACACATATTCTTGGAACCTTAATACAGATCAAGTTAGTTTTCCAATGAAATTGACCCACTCCTTCATCCTTTTTGAGGCGAAACAAAAGGTTAGGTTCTCAGCCCTTCATTAATATATCTATATATTACTATATATAGAAAGTAGTTGTTTTCACCATATGGAATTCGCAATAGATTTCAATATATATTTTGAGTTATCATCAGCTGTAGGTGAATAAATGCGATCAGGCTTTTTATAGAATCTCTATCACCTGATATACTCATTTCATTGCCCTGATATATGGATATATAAACAGCTGTTTTTTATGTGGTAAATATATCTACTCTATAGATACACTAATTCCATTGCCCTGATATATAGGTGTATGAGTACGGTAGGTCGTTTTTGTGGGAAATAAATCTGTTTATCACCGATGAACTTGAACTCAAAACAGCCGTTTTTCGTTACTACCTTCCTCAACGATAAGCTTCCCGAATGAGTTTCCCTTTCCAAAATTAGTTGTTTGCAAGCGAGTTCTCCAGCCCGTTGGGCTCATTAGTTATTTTCTGGTAAACAAACAAGCTAAATGAGTGGATTATCATAGGAAATGACTTACTCGGTTTTGAAGATTTCAATTTGGACGGAGTCACGTCTTCTATCATTATATTATACCTCTGAGCACATGAATCAGGACTGCCCTCAGATTTATTTCTAAAAAAAAAATAATTGAAAAATGCAAATGTAATGAAACAAGTACAAAATTGGATCTTTGTAATCTTTTACAAAGTAAATAAAAAGTTAGATACTTACTTTATTTTGATACAGCTTATAAATTAAGTTGTTAGACAATATATAAAATTTTCATTCATTATGAACAAGTTCCACAACATCTCTTTCAACACAACAAATTTATTATACAGTGATTAAGCAAAATATAAGAATATTATGTTGAGGATATGTATAGCAATTTTCAGGATCACTAACATCTAATAAATATATGAAATATACATTTCAACAGCTTAGGCCACTAAAGGCATGTGTTTCTTCAAAATTCCTGAGGGGTTCGCCGTAGACAAGGGTGTCTAACAAATTGAGTTAGATGTGGAAGATTTCTTTGAATGTGATGATTGTGTTTAATTTTGAGATGAAGATTATCATCGAGTATGTTCCTCTGTGCAAGCACCCTTATTCTTGAGCGTGAGGTCTACTATTCACAGAACTGCTAGTATCTTAAAATCTGTTACTTTATTGTTTTTTAGAAAAATGATTAATACTTTTGATACTTTACCTACTAGTAAGGCAAACTTGTGGAGTCGATTGGTCGTTTGGCGTGTCTTTCATCTCGAAATCGCTGTCTGAACCATCTTCAGAACCATCTTCCTCTTTCATTACAACGTCTAGATATGAACAAAAAAATGCAAAATGTCGTGTATTCGAGCCTATACAACAGCTTATCAATAGAAAAGATGCCAAACTTTCATATTTTACACTGAAAAACGTATTAAAGCGAGGAAACAATAATAATCGAGAAAATATTGAGCTAAGAAAAGAAAATTATATAGTGGAATAATGATAGAAAATTTAGAACAATTAAGATTGGTCAACTAAATTAAATATGTGAGTTACAGAAACGAGGTTTTCAGCCGAGGATATGTAAGGTTTAGTTACACGGAACATAATCCTCTATTACCGTATACTCCACTTCGCGGAATTTAGAGCGTCTCAATAAATGTTAATTATGAAAAGGTTCTACAATAGCAACATAGATTTTATATTAAATAATACCGTATATATAGGTATAATATTTAATATTATTATTTTCGTGTCTTCAAGTAATGTGGAAGTTATCTGTAATAATTTAATTTTAATAATTTTGTCTGACCCAACTGATGATTGACAATGCAAATTGATCAGACGAATCAAGGGAAATGTTCGGGGTGATGATGGAAATTACACCCATTGTTTAATTGTTTAAGATAGTTTTGAATTTGCCACCGCTCAGTTTGACTACATTCCCATTTCATTTCTGCTCCTCTCATCCAACCTGTCGTTCCTTTTCATTCCCCCTCCCATACTATCATCTGTTACTGAATTCGACCACGCTAGTCTACGCTCGAAACGACTCAAAGAAGCATGCTTCTAGTCCATGCGCCACGAACTTACATACGGTAAGCCAATTTAATTGTTCGATGCTCTTGCATCTCCTACACCCATAATTGCGTTTTAGAGATTTTAAATGAGTGTAAAGGTTATTATTAGCATACATTACTTCCTTAATCAACTCGAGAGCAAAGCCTAGCTCTTTCTAGTATTATAATAGGAACAAATTTAAAATTAAATATCAATTGCATTATACAAAGTCTGTACTTGAACTCAAAGTTTATACCTAGATTGGATTATAATAAGCAAACTGCTTATCCCATAATTATTATGTCCATAAATGATACCTACCACCGTATTCTTCAACTTCGAGATGTTCCATTTGCTTTTGAAGAATTTCCGCTTGACGTTTGGCACGCTTTTTCAACTTCTTCTTTTTGCTTTTTGACATTCTAACTGATTTGTCTACGTCGTTTGTTTGTGGAGCTGTACTCACTGCAAATAAAATTCAAATTCAACTATCACACCTCTATTAGTCCAAAAGAGATAGAAAAGGGATGAGTGAAAGTATTCACGGCATTAGTGCAGTATGTGACTAAGGAAATGGCGAGTATTTTTCTTCCCAAAGAAGAAGAATATTGTATATTTCCTTGACACTTGATAGTCCTTTGATGGCTTCTTCTTATAGTTGTGTCCAGCCTTTCTAGGCTGTGCGTTCCCTAATGATATAAATTGAACAGCAATATATTCAGTATTCTCAATACGCAATTAGTATATTCAGTATACGCAATTGTCCATTTATTTCTTTATACTTGCATGTACAGTTCAAAAATAAATAAATAAACATCAGCAAACTGGTCGATGCAGAACTGCGGCATCAATTGCCACTTGAGTATTGTGGTCAATCGCCACAATTTGAATTTATTTGAATATACCACGTCATATTTTCAAATTGTATTAAACTGTCCAAGCAAAACAAAAACTACTACAAATAATAACTAATTGTATTTAATAATCACTATCTTCGTAAGAAGTAACTCACTTCTTTAACTAAACTAGTACTGCCAATTTTTCAAATAAATTATTGGCCGAACTCTAGGTAATGAAAATTGGACACCAGATAAATCGAAAATAGTGTCAAACCATTGTTACTCAGTATTATGATAGAATCCGACAAATTGTATGACCTGTCATTTAAAATAATTATGATAAAAACAGATAACATTAAACATTGTATCAGAATTATTTGAGGACTTTTTCAAGTTTTGAATATTATTCTTAATCAACGAATGAAATTAAAATACAGTTGAATCTGTGAAAATGCATCGATTTTTGATAAAAATGCATTTGTTCTAGAGAGATATTCAATGATGAGAAGTGGTCTTGCCAATATGGAAATGTAAAGAGACACCTTAAAAACTCTCAAAGTAGGGGATTTCGTTATTTGGAAGTTCTTTATATTATAAAAGTTGGACTGCAAAAAAACTAGCCAAAAATAAGAGAAAAACTTACCAAAGGAATAAGGCAAACGGATTCCCATTTTATGCCACTGCGTAGCTTCAGCGGCCAATTTTCGGATATAATTTTCTTCGACACAAAGTAATATGTTTTCGGGCTTGATATCGGTATGAATGATAGCGCACTTAGTATGTAGATAGTTTAAACCCTGAAGCACCTGGAAACAATGTCAATCAAACTTCATCATTGGAATATAAATTAATTTTGCAATAAAATTTCAAATAATGCATCCAAAATTTTAAAGAATAGAGAGCAAACTACAATAGCGCTTATATATATATTTTTTTTTGTTGAGGATGAAGCCCACATCGGTCTGAGACCTGTGCATGAGTAATGAGTTGGATGATAATGAATGATGCGTTGGACCTACAGTTTTAAATGGGTTCCGAACCCCCGGAAAGTGATTTTACAGCAGAGAACAGTTTTCCTTTTGCTGGCCAATCTAATCGGTCACCCTTACAAAGAGTGCATAGGAGACCGCAGCTTATCCCTGATAGAACAGATTCCTGCTATGGCTCACGGCTATCACTCCCCGGCTATCTGACCACACTATGCCTCTGCTTGCTCTTAATGTAAAATTCCACAGTCCAAGACATAGAGTAGTTAGCTTAGCTTTCCATTAGCGCTATCGTTAAAGTAGTTTTCCTGAAACTCTCTAGTATGTAAAAATTGAATTATTAATAATGTAATCGCATTACATTATTAATATTCAATTGAATTATTCATGCACGAACAGCTTTCTGTAGATTGTGAAAACAACCATAACAATGATTAAATCATTCAAACTAGTATAAATTATGGTATAGTAGTATAAATTATTACTAGTATAAATTGAACTAGTCAATCTAGTTTAATCAAAAGTTTCAAAAGTCAATCTAGTTATTCTTATTAAAAGTCAATCTAGTTTAATCAACTAATCAAACTGGTACAAATTTTTACTAGTATGGCTCAGATGGTATGGTATAAATGGCTCAGATTGGAGACTGAATAGTATAGTATAAATAATAGACTTGAGATAGATTACTTTCTATTTAAGACTTCATCCAACATTTAAGTCTACAAAAATCATAGTTTTGAAGTTTAGTGATCAATTTATCATGTTTTCATAGGGGATCGGCCTACCCTAATTATATAGAAAGTCCATATAAAGCAACATTATAATTAATTTGAACAGAGCTAAAACAAATTGATAATTATTACACATTTCAAGTACAAAGAAATGTGACATTAGAAAGAGCATGAAAAGAATTGTAAAAATAGTAGTTTTATTACCTGACGAATAATCGACTTGACATTTTCAATAGGAATTCCTTGGTAATTACTTCTAATAATAAGTTTCAAAAGATTGTGTCCAAGAACCTCAAAAACCATACAAACGTGCGTTCCATTCTGTCCAGTTATTTTGAAATCATTTAAAAGACGAACAACTTTATCTCGGAAAGGGTCATTTACATCGGACTCTCTTACCTGCCAAACAAAAATAAAGTTCAAACAAATTAATACACCCGAATTAAAAATAGTATTCATTGATGATTTACAAAACTGATGCATAATTTGATCGATATTTTTGCTGTTCATATCACTTTGTTAGACAAGCATATTACTCTTTCTTTCATTCCGTCTTGTCCTATGGTATTAGATTGTGGGGTCATGCCTCAAGAATGAGAAAAGTTTTCACGTTACAGAAGAAAGCTGTCAGAATTATAAGTAACGCAGATTATCTGGACCATTGTAAGCCATTATTCAAGGAGAATTCAATCATAACTGTAATTAATGGATTCATAATATATCAGTGTTTTTTTTTCAAAGAAAATTTCAAAATTCAAATTTATTCCTTTCCTTAAAATAACATACAGCATATTTTAAATTCTGACAATATGGAAGAATCAAAATACAAATTAATAAAAAGTAAATTTTACAATAGTATACTGAGATAGTACATAAATATACAGTATTATGCAAGGTAGGTAGGAAAATAATACCTGCATAGGTGTAAGACCTGTGCGCAGGTAGAAAGAGATAAAGTTAAGACAAAATGTATTAATAGTCGGCAGCAATATTCATGATTATCCAACTAGGGCCAGAGGCGATCTTCACGTTCCTAGGTGTAGGCTGGGTAAATCTCTATCCTGTTTCCCATTAGTTGGTATAAAATATTTCAACCTCCTGCCAGCTTCCTTTTGAGACCTCCCCCTATCTGTATTCTTTAAAGCCTTGAGAAAATGGCAAACATTTTTTACTTTACAGACGAATTCAAAATATAAGTATTCAGGGGTTAATTTTATTATTAAATGAATCAGAGCTATTTTATTTAGTAGGTTTAATGTTTTGACGTAGCCTTATGTATGTTTGTACATTCTGGCTGAATTAATTGATTTGAACCATATTTGTTACATATCTTGAAAAGCGAGTTCTTGAAAATTCAGGTGATAGATGACACAAACAATTTATAAATCTGAATATAAAATCTATAAAAACTGCCATCAATAAACCGATATTGAATAAATTCCAAAAGAATTTTTAGACAATGCAATTCAACTATTTAAATATTTTGAAGATTAAAATGAATATTTCGTGTGAAAGGCAGACTAACTTCCTGCTTCAGTTCCGTGTTAGATTGGATTTATGATTTAAAGGCATAATCTTAGCAACCATACTTGAATATAGTTTTCTGTTCATAATATGATTTAGTAGTTTATGAAACGAATACTTACACATTTAAGTAACTTAATTTCATCCAGAGCAGTTTCGGTATAATGGTTGGCACTCTTAACGACTTTCAGGGCTACAAATTGTTTTGAGCTGCGGAAAAGCAAACAAAACAACACAATTTAGTTTCCACTTAAAAATTCATAAATATATCAATTTCGGAAAAGCAAATACCTTCATCGCCAGAATCACCTTCAGACTTGAAAATAAATTTTTCAAAAATACTATGGTGCAGTCAATCTTCAAGGTTAATAGAAACAAGGTTGCTCCATAACTCGCTCAAATTAGCAAAATAGAAAAGACATGACGTCACTCTGTTCAGAATTACCCGTTGAATGGAAAAAGTTTTTTTTTTAATTACAAGTATTGGCAAGAAATTTGAGGGCTTATAATGTTATTTATATTTATGGTGTGATTAAAATAAGAATTCGAAATTTACCACCTTAAGACTTGAAAGTTAATTTTCAAAACATACTGCAGGGTTCAGTCAATCTTGGGTCTGAGAGTTGTTAATCGATATTATGCTGTAATTACTCCAATATATTAAACAACTAAAGCTATCTGAATCTATTTATTGCCAAATAATAGTTTGTAGGGCAGTGATAGCCGTGAGCCTTAGCAGGTATCTATCTGTTCAATCAGATTAGATAAGCAACGCTCTCCTGGGCTCTCTCTGTTCTGTGCTCTAAATTATGCGATTCCTTTCATATTTGATGCAAGAATGGATGATCACATTACACCCTACTATAGAAGGCAGCGTTGGTTAAAGTTAAAGGGTAGAAGGAAGTATTTCTTGTTGTGTACTGCATATCGCCTTATTGCTGAGAGGAAAGGTCCACAATACTTGAGGGACAGGTTTAGCTTCTTGCAAATGTTCATTCTAGGGTCACACGGCAACATGAATTCTTCCTTCAGATTCCAAATCAACATACAGTCATGTAAAATCCCTGCTACTACCTCAAGACTTTGGAACCTCTTACCATTGAATATTGTATTTTCACCTTCTTATAAAATTTAAATACACATTTAAATAAAAATATAAAAAAATTTAAAGTTATTAAAAAAAATTAAATAACATTTAAATACAGACTTTTCAATTTTTTGAATGAGGCACGAATTCAATTTTGTAACGGTAGTTTATGTATAGTAAGTTTTATTATTTTGTTTTTTATGTACCATGTATCTGTTTTATTTCAATTTTACTATTATTATTGTTATCTGCATTTGTATATTTAATATGTATCTGTCATCATAGGCGAAAAGCCTAGTGGCAATTAACATCTATCTATCTATCTATCTATCTATACGTCTATCTATCTATATGTCTATCTATTTATCTATCTGTCTATCTATCTAACTGTCTATCTTATCTGTCTATCTGTCTGTCTACCAGTCTGTCTATCCGTCTGTCTGTTTATCTATCTATCTATAGTAGTAGGTATCTGTTCAATCAGATTAGATAAGCAACGCTCTCCTGGGCCCTCTCTGTGAGGGCGACCGATTGGATTGGCCATCAAAAGACTCTGTTCTCTGCTGTAAAATCACTTCTTGGTGGTTCGGAACCCTCCTAAAATAGTAGGTCCAACATGTTTCCAGTAACATAGCTCAAATGGCGAGGTGGAACTACCCCTAAGGGTCTCCCCACCAATAAAAGCCATCTGAATCTATTTATTACCAAATAATAGTAATTAAATATTTAAGCATTTAATAATAATTGGCAAAATTTGAAAATTATTTACATGTTCATTTTTTGACAATTTTCGAATTTCAATGATCTAGAAAAAATAATTCTCTTTGCAAAAGAATACTCACATCAAGTCCCAACAAAGCCAGACAGTTGAAAAGTGGCCCCATCCAAGTTTTCGAACTACATGATATCGGCTGTGGAAGAGATCGCCAATTTTGACGGGATGATAGCCTCCTCTACAATAATCGCTCGATTCTTCTTGTTCATCCTCCTCTTCGGAATTCACAATGAATTCCTGAAAATCGGCTACTTCAGAATCGTTGGCCCCAGAGTCTCGTGGCTCCGATCTAAACAAAAAAGAGCGAAAATTAATAAGTCTCCAAACAAGTGCCAACCAATTATTTTGTAAAAACTATGTAATGCAGATGATGACGATTCTCAGATACCAACTCAACACATCAAATAATTGATTATTTAACAATAAACAAAAACAAAATAAACAATAAAAATAAATTAAACAACACCCCAAAATAATAATGACAACAAAAATGAGTTTCAACCAATACCTCAAAATCATTTCAAACAAGCGAAACAACATAACAAATGTTACGTCAAGTTGCTAAATAAAGTCATTATAAATTTTATAATTAGCTTAAGGAAAACTATAGTTATTTTCTATAATTACTAACAAATAATAATTTATAGTTATTTTATGACATTATTTATTGATAGTTATATTAGGACAAACATGTTCAAGTTTATACAGCATTTCATAAAAAAAAACTTTGAGTATAATTGATTAATGTTTTCGTAAATATTTTATAATTATTTCATAAAATTGTTATTCAAAGTTGAAATGTTAGTTATCGAGACGTCGAGTATTCAATAAAGCCTAACTATGTTTAAAAACAAAGACTACTAGAAAAATATCACATTCCTTTCTTTGTAGTGGCGAAGGTGATATTGCGGAAGATATCGATAATTTCGTGCATTCGTGTTGTATTAATTTTTATTTCTAATAAGACGAAGTTGTCACAATCACATTTATTAAAAATAATGATATACTAGTTTCGGTTGTTACACCATTATAAATCTCAAACAAATTAAAACTAAGTACTGAGTAGCTTAATATAGGCTATACTAAACATAAAGTCAAAGTGTGTACTAAACTAAAATACTCCTTTCGCAGGACCTGCAAAACTTAGCGAATTTCTAAAATACTAGCTCCATATTCGCTTTTATCACCAAAAAATACTGATATCTAATCACTTTTTTCATATTGCACAGAAATTGACAAATTAAAAAGTTTTCGACGCCATTTTGAAAATGGCTGCTTTTCTCAAAACGCACTGGTTTTTCGAGGTGGATGAGTTGAAATTCGGACTCAGCGCCTCAAAAACCATAAGGAACAGTCAAGAAAAAAAAAGATTAAAGTTTTTTCCTGAAACACTTTTTTAGCACCAAATAACTAACTCCATAGGGCAAGATACAGCTTTTGACAACAATGGTTTTTTCTTGATATCTTGAAAATTTGTTGAGCTAGAAGGCAGTGCAATACCTTAAAATTTTTGACTCCATGAGCTCTATCTTAAAGTCTAACAATAGAACTAAAATTTTCAAATACAACCCTTTTTTTCTTGAAAACCCCTAATTTTGGCGGGAAAATACCCCTGAAAAGGGGGTTAACCTTTTTGGATTTTCCTGGCTAACGAACTTGTCCAAGCTATTCACAAGAGGAAAGTGTATACCAAATTTGGTGGAAATCGGACATCTCCTTCAAAAGTTATCGTGCTATCAGACACATATATATATATATATATACATATATAACATTTTGTGCCACTATGATTTTTGTACTCTGGGGGCTCCAAAACAAATTTCCATCATGGTCCCGGGTGAAAGTCGCACATCACGACCTGCTGTAATAGCTGAATTTGAAGAAATTCGCTAATAGTGTTTAGTATATATTAAGCTACTCTGTACTTTAGTTTTAGCTTGTTTGAGATTGATAATGGTGTAACAACCGAAATTAGTATCTCACTAATTTTAATAAGTGTGGTTGTGACAACTTTGTCTTATTATTCATTAAAAATATAACAAGCGCACATTCAAAACGTTAAATCGTTAGAGCTTATAACCATTTTATTTCCATTTTTCGTACATTCATGTTGTATTAATTTTTATTTCAAGAAAGTTACATGAAGAAAATATTTTCGATAAATAATGTTTTATCAAACTATTGCTAGTTCTATTAGGATGCCAAATCACCGGACGACACTTTACACTATGTATTTTGTTGTCAGTGCTTGTCGTGCTTGGAATCAACTCCCACTTTCAATCAGGAATCGTCAGAGCTGAGTGGGCCTCTCCCTGTCACTGAGGAAGCATCTGTTGGAGAAAGCAGCATCTGCTGCATCTGTTCGACCTTGAGGCGACTGCGTGATCAATAATAATACTATTGTTTCAATTAATCTATTTATTACCCTAATTATTATTTTTAATTGAAAAATTACGTTTATAATTCAATCACCTATTTTATTTTTTCCTCTAATATTATGAATATAAATATGTATATATATTTTTTTCAGTCAAGTTAATCTCATTTGAATTGATTCATCTTAATTAGATTACCGTATTAATCAATTTCATTAATACCTATTGATATGTGAAAAAGTAGGACATGTTGAGCAGGTTAAGTGTAAGAATGGCCTCAATGGCCAAAACTTCGCCTTTTTGAGTAATTCATCTCTCAGATCCAAGCTCTCATTCGTTTTTACCAATCACATCAATAATTTCTGCTGTACAATCTTAAAATATATATTTGTTGTATTTATAATCTTTTCTATCTATTCAACTAGTATGTTAACTTTTCCAAAATCACTGTACATCACTTCAACTAGGGGATCTGAGTGTTGCTAAGCTTAATAATACTGTTATCATTAATGTACGCTCGTACATTGTAAATTTGCACAAATAAAGTCATCTGAATCTGAAAAGTGCCAGATTCATATGTTTACTTTATTGAAAGCGAGGGATGATCCGTTCTAAAACAAAATTCGTTTCAAAGAAGATTAAATTATTAGGCTGTAACGATCTTCCTCAGTTCAAGAAAATATTGAGATGCGAAAGGATAGGAAAGAGAATGACAAGGCCGTCTCACGACAGCATGCTATTTTTAGAAATGTTCTGATTAGTATGTCCAAGTTCTCGTACATCTAATAACATCTGAACCTCATCCAAACATTACATTTTCCACCACGACTCTTATACATTATTACAGTCGTGAAGAAAATGGGCGAATCATTAAACTTTCGAGGAGAAAGCTGTAATTATAAATGTTTCCGACAAAGAGAATGTAAATCGATAACACGCTACTGAAATCTGAACTACCAGCAATGACTATATTCAAACTAAAAGGGACATTAGAAGTTACATACAAAATAACTCATTTTTTCATTAAATGCGGTAACTCTACTAAAATAGGTAGGTATGGTTTCAACTGCAGAAAAAAAATACGTACACCAAATTCTAAATTTTGTACTAATTTATAGTTTATAATTTTGTAAGAAGAAAATATTTTCGATAAATAGAATTTATATCAAACTATTGCTAAATCTATGAAATGTGCCTAATTCATTGGTTTACTCTATTGAAATAACATAATTTATTGCAATAAAATTTACTTCTACTGAAACTTGACTGTCTATCCAATAAAAGTAGGCTAATTTCAATCAAGTTTATTGTGATGTTGAAGATCCATCTTGTTTCCACTAATATGTATTATAAACTTAAAAAACACTTTTGAATAAAAATTGACTCACGTTATGGCGTGACGGCCGTTTCGCTCTGTTGTCTAGAGCATCATCAGACGACCCACAGTACACTGATTCAAGGCATGAGTTTGAGGGTTAGTTATGTTGGAATGGTGAAGGGGTGGGGGGATGAGTAGGCGGGAGGTTTGAAATTGGGATTATTTTGTCAAATAGAGTATGTGAGAAGAAGTTATGCAAAGCAGCAACCTGACAACATTTTAAATGATCAACTTAACTTCTTCTCACATACTCTATTTGACAAAATAATCCCAATTTCAAACCTCCCGCCTACTCATCCCCCCACCCCTTCACCATTCCAACATAACTAACCCTCAAACTCATGCCTTGAATCAGTGTACTGTGGGTCGTCTGATGATGCTCTAGACAACAGAGCGAAACGGCCGTCACGCCATAACGTGAGTCAATTTCCATTCAAAAGTGTTTTTTAAGTTTATAATAAGTTTATTGTCCTTCAAACTGAATAGTTTTTTTTAAAGCCCCTTATTCGTTCATTTTGGGGCCAGACGCTAAGAAACACCACTTATTAAAAAAATTCACTTTAGGTAAATTAACTTTAGGTACAGTGACTTGCAGTAAAGTTTTGTTAAGAATAAGTAATATTTTTCCTACTCTCTAGGTCGAACGGTTTCGAGTCGTGGAGATTCATTTAGAAAATGAAGGCCTTTGAAAATGAATCACCACGATTCGAAAACGTTCGGCCTAAAGAGTAAGTAAAATATTACTTATTCTTAATAAAAACTGACTGCAAGTCGTTGAAATTACCTAAAAAGTTAATATTAACAACGCAGTTCGTCATGGATCAAGAAACTCAGGAATATTTAAAAAATTCGGGCGTATCTTATGAAATATTTTGAAACTCTTCACTAGCGTTTAGGAGCTCAACGGAATATGTGCACCAAATTTCAACTTTTCAGACCTCATAGTTCTTCAAATACAGTGACCAACAGAATTTTCAAAAAGTCAATTTGGGCGTATTTTTTCAATAAATGTTGAAACACTTTCCTAATACGCGTCCAGCTTCTTAACCCTCCTTGTGCGCCAAATTTCAATTTTTTTGGCAATATAGTTCTTGGGAAACTTCAAGAAACGCTAAGTTTAAAAAAATCGTCAGTTTGGTCGTATTTTGGGAAAACTTTCAAAATTATCATTCACTGACAATACGTTCGAGAAGCATTGTGCTACAAACTTGACAATTTTGAGCAAGAAGAAGCCATACAGAGCACTGGACAAATGTTATTTTAAAGGTAATAAATACGACTCTAAGCTTTTACAACCAATAATAATAATGTTGAAATCAGATGCCATAGTTTTGTTTGTTGGACCATTATTAATCTCGAATAGAAACAAAATGATCTGGTACTTTGATTTATGCATCATACATACTGCGTAATTTTAAAAACCACAGAGAAATGGAAGATAGTGAGTGATACTAAGGGAATGATTGTTGAGCTCTAGACGAATAAAACGAATCAGCAAAAAAGGAATAAGTCAAGAATCTACAGAAGTGTAGAAAAGTTTAAAAAGAAAGGTTTAAAAGTGTAAAAATAAAATAAAGTTAATGAATATAATACAAAGAACAATAGAGTTCAAACAAATAAGATCATATAGAAAATAAAAACTTTATTGCATCAGTGATAGTGATGTGTGCATAATAATGAGAAAAGTTTCGATGTTACTATTCACATTTATTAAATGAAAAAGAAAAAATTATCAAGCGTTGTAGAAAGGTACTATGGTTCTAAGGTATAAGGTACTAAGGTATATGGTTCTGATGTAGATTTCTAAAAAACACAAATTTCAAAGAGCTTATTTGGTTGTTTGTAAGGATTAAATTGACATTGTAAGTTTCAAACCGAGAGAAGCTTCTAATAACCAGTAAATATACAAAAAATGTGTTGGAAAACTCAGAAAGGTGTTTGAAACTTCGGCTCATGGCTGATAATCATCATTTTAAGGTCGAAGAAAATTTGAATTGAACATTTGAAGGAGAAGGGCAGGCTCTTGAATATTTTAGAAGCGTTAATTTCATGAAAAATATATTAGGGCAGCAATTTTTGGAGCATGCACATATATATATATATATACTTCCGATTACTACTGTATCATAATGAACAGCCTAAGTAAAAAACCATGCAAGTGTAGGAGATATATGTGATAAATATAGGGTGTTTTTTTAGAGGTATAGAACTTTAAATTGGCAGCACTGCTTCTAGTGACAAACATTTTGACAACTAACAGCTGATTTGTGTTCAGTATTGTTTGCCAATTTATCATGAATAGAGTGACACCTGAACAATTCTTGCAAAGTTTGCTGATTTACTTTGAAAATCATGGTTCCATTCATGAAACATATCACGCACTATGTCCATTTTATGGTCAACATAATTGTCCAACAGAGCAATTAATTCGATTAACAATGGAAAGATTTGTATCATGTGTACTTAAAATGATGAACTTAAATTGCTCTGATTGAAAACTATGTTGACCATAAAATGGACATAGTGTGTGATATGTTTCATGAATGGAACCATGATTTTCAAAGTAAATGTGCACAATTTGCAAGCGTCGTTCAGGTGTCACTCTATTCATGATAACATGGCAAACAATACTGAACACAAATCAGCTGTTAGTTGTCAAAATGTTTGCCACTAGAAGCAGTGCTGCAAATTTAAAGTTCTATACCTCTAAAAAAACACCCTATATAAATAAGAATTAAATATGGTGATTAAAAGGGATTTCAATTGCAGTTTAAATGATCAAAATTATTTTAGTCAATTAAACACATGATTCCGGCTAACCTAATTGTCTTGAAGTAAGGAAATATCTTTATTCAGTATTATAGTACAATCTGTTGTCAAGTGATGTGATAAATTTATGATATTTAGTTTATTCATTCATTTTCCTCTAATTTGATCTTTGCAGTTCCATATGTAGTTTAGTGAAATAATCAACTGAGAGAATTGATAGTCGATCGATCTGTGCCAAACCCAAACTATCGATTCTCTCAGTTGATAATTTAACTGAACTACATATGGAACTGCAGCCTGATCTTTTTCAATCATCTTTTTATAGGTTTTGTCTTTTACTTTTAATTTGTTATTACTGAACTGTTTATCGCTTGTTTACCTTTATTCACGTTTGGCTTTCATTGGTGAGTTGTTCCTCCCATTATCACAAGAGGGAGGGACCAGTCTCAGTCAACAACCAATCACATCATTCCATTGTAGCTCAGTTCAGTCTATCAAATGCTACCATTATGTTTTGATTTTTGTAGGTTAGTGGTTAGGTTTTGTAGTAAGTATTGATTTTTGAAGGTTATAAATGTGGGTAACTAATCGTGAAACTTCCGAAAATCATTTTTTATGATAGATATGATTGACAACATACAGCTCTAACCTAAACTAACAAACATTGGATAACAAAAAAATACTGAACCAATGAAGATGGATATGATATGAATTTCGAATTCTCAATTTAATTCTATCAACCTTACTGGAGACTTTTGGAATACAAATATTGACAACTTTAACAAATCGATAATCGAAAATTCGATAAACGTTATCATCCAAAAAATCTTTCCACTGTTGGGGAGTGAACCCTGTCGGGGCTCTTCTCTTTCATGGAGAATGCTCTTACCAACACTAGGGCGGGTGTCCATGGACGACTATCACATGTGGTATGTGGGTACTACTGACAAATCGCGCTCACTGGTGTCCACGATGTGGAATGTGGCGGCTGCTGCTCTGCTATTATAAGATCTGTAAGATGGGGTGACAGTATTCCTTATAAAACAACCTCTCAATAACGAATACCTCCCTACAGCGAATTTTTTCTCAGAATAATCGACTAACGAAGTCGATTATAACGAATACAGAGGTTCAACTGTACTTTGTCAAAGAATAATCGACTAACGAAGTCGATTATAACGAATACAGAGGTTCAACTGTACTTTGTCCAATTGTGATAAGTAAGTTATCGTTGAAAGTTGCATAAAATATGCTAACTTTGTTTTCTCTTGGCATCTTTTCGAAAAATAAGTTTTTGTAAAATTTGGCAGTAAATAATTGAAACGGCCACCACTTTGGAACAATTTAAGATTTTTAAGAGAATTTTGTATGAAAATTTGTTTCTGATAACAAAAATATTTATGCAAAATTTCAACGTTGTATCTCAAACAGTTTTTAAGTTATGAATTTTTTGTAAACAATAAAATACAGATAAACAGAAAAACAAGCATCTGGACCATATTTTATAATATGATTAGGCCTTTCAAATGATAAAAAAAAGTAAATTTTTACTCTACTGTTTTTGTTTCATTAATTTAACTTGTGTTTATATTTCACCGCAAAGGCCTACTAGATAGTTACACAGCATCATTATTTCATTTTGCTTATAAATAAGTTATTTTACAACAATGTTTTACATAAATTTCTCCACCTTCTCTCCACTTTCTAGCGACTCATATCCCGGGACCATGATAGTGCACACATCTTCCCATGCTTGGTGTTTAGAATGTTATTAGAATATTCCGGTGAATGAAAATTCCAAAGCGCCGGCCTACACTCAATTTCTATAATGAAACGTTCTGTGTCAAATTCAACCATATTTATAACAGCAAATATAATATACACGCACAAACACTGGGACAGAACGCAGAAAAAATCGTCCAGATGACGAGGGAAACAGGCTGCGACTACCACAAAAGCTAGGGGACGAGCTATGCACGGCGAGTCGGTACCACTAGCGCAACTCATAAAAAACCGACGACAAAACGCGTGGTCCGTGGACACCGATAGACGCGACTGCCATTGTTTCAAATGTACTGACCGGAGCTGCGATTCCGGACCGACAATTTCAATTGTATTTGATATTTTATATTAATACCGACAGTATTTGATATTAGAGCCACGAGTTTCAGGTGCTTTCTTGCTATTCAATTCAATAAACAACAAAATAAGACCAATGTAATAATAGGATTTCAACCTATCAACCATGTGTTATTAATCAAATTTTGATGTAACTGTGGTTTCGAAGATAAATCAAAATACCACCGCAGAAAATGCAAACTAAAAAAGTATAGTCAACAGGCCCAAGCCGAATATAATTATTGTGCAATAAATGTCCACGTGCTGCATAAGCAGCTTTTTAAAAACAAATATACTAGTGGGTAGAATGCCTGTTAATGCGATTTTTCTAAGTAAGACACGAATAAAAAATACTGAGATACTTCTGAAGTGAATGTGAACAGTTACTATGTTTGTGTGATGGTCATTTCGCATTAATGAAATGCTTCGTCATCAATAAGACAAGGTGACGCGGCTGGAGGCCTGCTATTTTTTTTAAATATTCATTTAAACTTCTTCGAAAAATTTGGCAGGATTTTCGTAATGATGTTTTTGTATGATTGTGCTGCTATTTTGAACGTTTGAACTATTTAGTTTGATTCTGTATAATTGTACTGCTATTTTTGAACTTTTAACAATTTATAGTTGAGAACTATTTTTTTTTTTTTTTTGAGGATGAAGCCCACATAGGTTTGAGACCTGTGCGTGGGTAATGAGTTTTTTTTTTTTTTTGAGGATGAAGCCCACATGGGTCTGAGACCTGTGCGTGGGTAATGAATTGGATGATGGTGATTGATGAGTTGGACCTACAGTTTTAGGTGGGTTCCGAACCACCGGGAAGTGATTTTCAGCAGAGAACAGTGTCTTTTTTGCTGGCCAATCTAATCGGTCACCGTTCTAAACAGGACCTACGAGAACGCAGCTTATCTATCTGATTGAACAGATACCTGCTACGGCTCGCGGCTATCACTTCCCGTGACTTCCCGTTTTGAACGTTCAAAGCTTGCGTTTTATTTACTTGAAAATACTTATTCAATATATTTCAGAAAATTGAAGTAGGTTATTACACATTTTCTAGAAACCAGAAGCCATTGGATCGGGAAACCTTCTAGTTATCCGATAATTATCACATGTGAGTTGGTAGAAGTTATACACAAGCACTTCTAGACGCCAATAATGGCTGTTTTCTGTTGTTGCAATAGAGTTGTTCGAGTGCAATTTGTTGTTACGTTAATTAATCAATGACAAGCGTGGGTACCTAGTGACAGACGACGAGTGAGCGTGACTGGCATTGGCAATGACAACAAAGAGAGCAAACACAGCCAACTGCAGCAAACAGCGGCAACTGTGAGCGATCGGATCGTCAGCTGTCCTCCCAACTGTCCCTTCACTGTCACTATCACTCTCACACACGGCGCGACTGTCGTCAGCCCAGTACTGTACACGCACTGAACTGTTGACCAGAGTACTACCGTCCAGACCGAGCCATTCCATACGCAGACGGTACTGCCGGTACCGCCGGGAGGCCATCAATACTCCACAGCCACACTTTCAACCGGCGCCACCAACTCATAGCCACTCACTGATCGCCAACCACTCGACTGCTGCAGCTGACGCTAAATTTACACCAACACTGCACTACTGCCAACACATGTGTCTATTCGCAGAACACACCAACCCCTCTCACCATTGACCCCTCTCCAAACCAACGTACCGACCTACTCACGCCAACGGGGACCGGCCTATAACAAAAAATGTCATGTTTACAACATGGTGTCAGTGGGGTACGAGTACTGTGTCCACCCTAAAAACACAAAAATGAAATGCTTAAGAAAATTGAAAATTATCACTATTTCTAGGTATTATTGGGGTAACAGTACTTTTTCCACCCTAAATGACATTAATTTCATTTTGACGGGATTTGGAATTCTTAAATAGCACAAAAATATAATTTCTTTGAAGGATGAAGCCCACATAGCTCTGAGACTTGTGCGTGGGTAATGAGTTGGATGATGGTGATTGATGAGTTGGACCTACAGTTTTAGGTGGGTTCCGAATTACCGGGAAGTGATTCCCAAATCACATCAATTGTCAAATGTCTATTGCAGCAAAAGTTTTGTTCATTAATTTTTCATTGCTGCAAGAAGATACCTGCCTCTATTGTCAGTGGATAAATAGGTTTTCATATGTTGAAACCAATAAATGCTTGAGATTAGTCAACAATTACAAAAATAAGAAACTAGTTTAATTATTGATTTTCAATACAAAATTGTCCACACATTAAAAATTACTTTATTAAAAAAAAGGTTCAACTTGAATTTTTTATCTCAATGGAACTGTGAAATCATTTTCAACTAGAACAAAAAGGAAGTAATTGAGCTTTTCAAGTTCTTAGTAAAAAATTACCGGACATTAATGAAAGTAACAAAGCATTGGAAACAAACTTTTAAACTTGTTTTCAAACTAAATATAAAAAGCCATCCATTGAAATAAATATAATGATTATTAGTAAGACATTAAATATAATATGAGCACTAAATGAATTACATCTACTTTGGATGAGATTTAAAATAATAATGTGCGTCAAAATGAGAGAATTTATGTACGGTATAGAACTCTCTTGGAATTTAAAATGCAAATTTTCCGAGGGACCCCCTCTACTTGGATAAGTACGAGTTTGAGGATTAGATGGCCTGAAAAGCTGATCTTCACAATGCCTCCCTTCGTGAGCTAAATAGTACTTCTACTATATTTTCAATTATTAAGGATAATAATTGAGGCTTGAAATCTAAATTAGTGACTGAAATGTAAAAAAGCTTCTCAAAGGAATTAGTTTTGAACAATTTTTTGACCCGGCTTCATAATTGCTCATTTCATTTGGCACTCTTCTTGAAAAGTTTACCCATGTCTGCTCTAATGTGTTATTCCAATATAGAAATTTTGTTCAATATTAATACACGAATTTTTAGCATATCTTGGGTGACCAAGACCCCTCTGCAATAAGACCAACCAATAAGAAACTAACCAATAAGCCTAACAGGAGACCATAACATTGGTAATGAATGTTATTGAATGCTTCCCGTCTAACCTACTTACTTCACTATCTAACCCAATTGCATTTTACATGCGAAGAACAGAAATCTTGATAATACTTGAAATTCAGATGCACGAATGCCATGCACCAACTGGAGTTTCCAGTAACTAGTGTTACTGGATTAGCTTAAGTAGAACCGTGTCAGTGGGCTGTAGGGTAGCAGCCTATTGATTGCAGCCAAAAATTCAGAGCCGAGCTCAGGTCGAGGCTATTCAATGAGGTAATGAGGTCGAATGACAGACACAATATGTGTAATATACTTTCAAACCAACCCCGAATTTTTGTAACATAACGTGGTCATAACTTCGTAAAACTGCAAAAATTGGGAGAATTTTAGGATTTCTGTTATAATAAAATGGGGTTGCTTTTCCAATGAACTGATTTTGTGGGTAAAGATGCTGGAAAGTTAGGAATGGGCGTTTTTTCTATGATTTGATACCAATTTTGATAATTTATCTTCAAAATTGTATGAGTTAGAGCAAATGTTTAAAAATCACAAATGCTCTTCCTGGTGAAATTCCAAATACATGTATTCATCAAATATTCATTATAAAATGAAAAAAAAAATTATAAGACTTAAAGAAGATGCTATTCACTATGATTAGACACCAATTATGCACATTTATCTTCTGAATTGTTCGATTTAAATTAGCTTAGATGTTCAAAAACCATGTAATTCCAAGTATAGGGGTTTAACATGACAAATATTGTTCTTCTATGTGAAATTTCAAATAATAGGTCAATGCATAGTCCAATAGTTTTGACGAGAGGGGGCTTATATAACTACCCCCACCTAATAATATTGACAAATAAATGGGTTGGCAAGGAGGGTTTCTGTATGGAAAGGAAGTGTCAAAATGTAAATTTAGTCCATTTATTCAAATAGATCTTATATTATCTGTCATACAACAAGCTGATAGTGGGTACCCCCAACCTTATCACACCCGCTATTTAATCATCATTGAGATTTCACCTTCAAAAAAACGGTATGAAATTATTGTTTAACTTCCTAAACTTAAAATTAGACAATAAAAAATAACATATTCAAGGTAGAATAGCTCTGAAATAACATTCTTCCTATACACTGTGCAACCCCTCAAGGCTGAGCGCAGGGTTTTTGGTCAAAATTTGTTTACGAAGTTTCTTGTATTGAATATTATTAGGGCTTTGAAATGTATCTATTGCTGTGAGAAAAACATTTTTTCTTCAAATATTTTGTGAAATATGGGGGTTCAAAGTAAAAATGTTCGGTTTTTGGGGGGCAATTGATCTCACCTATGAGTGATTTTGAACTTTTGATTAATTTTCCACAAGTAAGACACCTTGAGGAGTGAAATGAAATATTTTCTATTTCAACAAATGATTTTTTTTTTCAAATAGTCTTGGAAAATTGAAATTTTTTACAGATTTAAAAAATGTATCTTGAAAAAACTAATTGCTTGATTGGAGTAAAAAATATGTCATTTTATTCCTTGAATTACAGAAAATTTATCAAAAGTTTAAAAGCACACGTAGGAGATCAATTGCCCCCAAAAACCGAAAAAATTCAACTTTGAACCCCCATATTTCACAAAATAATAATTGATGAAAAATCTTTTTCTCACAGCTATAGATAAAATTTCAAAGCCCTAATAACATCCAATACTTAGAAAAAAATTATGAACAAAAACCCTGCGTACAGCCTCAATTTGAGAAGACAGTAACGCGCTTGCGGCCGGTTCTAAAAAACGCATCAAATCATTCTTGTAGAGAATTTTGTCAGCTTTAACTTTGATGAGAGCAAAAAAATTAATTTGAGTTATCGTTACTGATTTATAAGCAAAAACTGAAAAATTTAACCTTTCTACCCCCCTCCATCATCAAGCTCTCCACCATAAATTTTGGTATGCTATTACCCCAGGTTAGGGAAAGCGATTGGCGAAAAAACAATTTCTCTATCAATTTATTGTTTCTCTCGATCTGTCTAATTTGACTGGGCTATATTCCGTTAGTCACATGTTCACAGGATAATTTAGCTTAATTTGAAGTTTCGAACCCATTCCATTTAGTCGGTTTAGCCACAAACATAATTTCAATGATAAAAAGTTTATCAACTATATTTTTTATGCGTACTGTACCAGAAACAAAATTGAAAAACAATAATTAGATTACGATAGTAGAAACCGCACCACATTCCTTACAGCTCACCATTCAAGCTGTAGCTTTTCATTAATTCTTATTTTCTTTATTTTACTTCTTTAAAGGGAAAAATTCTCGAACATGAAATGAAATTGATGTGTTATTATAAACACTTAAATTATTTAAGAACCACCATCGCATTTTTGAATGTTAAAACTTTTTCATCTATTATAAAAGCCATGGATTACTGTAATTACAGTACAGTAAAGCCCCGATTATCCGCGAGCGGATGTTCCGCGGTGCGGATTATCCGCGAGTACTACAAAAAAAATGTATAATTAAATTTTAATTTTTCAAAGCAAGAAGCAAAAATGTGTGATCGATTTTTTTTAGAAAGGCGTAACCAAACACTTTTTGTTAACAGTACATTATATTGTTTTCTGTCTACTGTTCTTCATTTTAGCGATTAAGGAGTAGAGCAAATGTTTCTGCTGTACCATACATATTTTAAAAGTTTTACACGTGTTCTTTGTACAGTAAAACATAGTTTTTATACTGAAATACCTTTTTCACTTCATTTTTGCCCTTTTTGGGTTATCCGCGTTTTTTGCTATCCGCGGTGCTCTTGCCACCCAATTCTGCAGATAATCGGGGCTTTACTGTATATGCTTATGTACCCTATCGGATTTCACAGTAAATTTTATGATTAGCCTTTTTATTAGCCCATATACATGTACTGTAGCTATATAAATCCATATAGAGGCTTCCATTAGTCGGTATAACAAAAATCTTTCATTGTGTGCTACTTCCTTTCCCCTATCACTTGTTTCCTGATCTTTTAGGGACTTCACTCAATGACGTCCTACCATCAAAATCATTTATTTATAATGTGTAAATGTATGCACATTTATTTACATTTAACGTCAAGTAAACAAGGCGTATATAGCCAAATCAGTTGAAAGCAAGCAACATAAAATTTTGTTTCAAGCTTTCTACCAGAATATTGATTCTTCAACATGAAATTTAAAATCAACAATGATTCTCTATGTTTGTTTTATAATATTACAGTATGTTGTTATTCTTTATTGCTGTCATACAATGTCATTGCCCCATGACAAGTATGTGTTGAATATTTTTACAGGTTATGAATAGAAAAAATTATGAAATAATTTAAAACACCATGAATAATAAAATGTTGTAAAGGCTGTTTCGCAAGTGTTATCAAAACTTGCTTTCAAAGCTTGTTGTACTTCCCAAAACTATTTTTAAAAAATCATATTATATACATGGATCTTAAAATTCCTAACAAATTTACCAACTCATAAATTTATAGTGTTTTATTTAGTTTGTATATAGGTCAGGTTTGAGCTGAAAATCAAATAAAACATTTAAGAAGCATGTAACGTCTTTTTTAGTTATTTAAGAAGATATACAAAAATGGTCTAAAAATACGACTTTTGAGATGGATTAACTGTCAGAATTATTCTATGAACCAATAATTTCTTGACAAAACTTGTATAGTTTAATGCTGCTGAAACTATTGGTTTATTTCACTATTAAATAAGTTGATCCACTTCAAACTTAAAGAACATAATTTCAGGCCATTTTTGTATAATTTGTTGAATAACTAAAAAATTACAGCCTTCCAAGACGGTTTATTCGAGTTTTCACATTTTTTTATTTTAACCTGACAAATTTACAAACTAAATGAAGCTTTTGTTTGGAGGATGAAGGCCACATAGGTCTAAGACCTATGCGTAGGTAATGAGTTGAATGATGGTGATTGATGAGTTGGATCTGTTTTAGGTGGGTTCCGAACTACCGGGAAGTGATTCTACAGCAGAGAACAGTCTTTTTTACTGGCCAAACCAATCGGTCACCTAAAACAAAGAGGGCCCAGGAGTTCGTAGAGCTACCGCAAATTTCTGGATAACTAAATGTACGATTTGTATATGTACAATGTATATGCGATATTCCACTATTTTTATTTCTATACTAAAGCATTTCCGAGCCTACGTTTACATGATATTTTTGTTTTTCCCATTATTTTAGGGAGCACACCATGCCCACAAAGTATTAGTAACACCAAAATGTCGATCGTTGATGGCAAAATTAATTTTTATACATTGTTAAAACTGAAAAACGAAAAAATATATATAATATATAAGATTAATTTTCATTTTTAAACAAAGTTTCGTAAATTGTATAAGAGCTAATAATGTAGAAACCATCCTGAGTATTGAGCGATACAGTACCATTGAGCATCTTGGCCACTTGGCTAACTTTTTTCTCTAAATAGTGGTCATCTTGTCGGATGCAGAATTCGAATGAGAAGGAAGGTGGTTGACGGCGGCGCACTACATAAGAAGTAGTACTCCCCTTCCCCCCCCCCCCACCGACAACAAGCCCCCTCACACCCTTCTATTGATCGACGTACTCCCCTGACAAACGTGAATGTTCCGATTACCAACCATATTCGCAAAACGAAATCTTGAGGAGGTAAAAATTGATCCGAACAGTTTTTTTATTCTGCAATTCATGATTAGCTTATTAAATAAATGTCCTTCAGAGTCAAACTAACAAATCCTCACTGAAAACGAAACTCAAAATTAAGCTAGATCAGTCAATGGACGGTTACTGCTTATCAAAATTGAAGTAGCTACTTATATGTGCATGTGCATGTTCACTTGTCATGCACATAGGAGTGGCGTAATTGAACTTCAGTTCACTTTCTGCCTGCATAAACCTACTAAATTTTGTTCAAAAATACCTCACCACATTTTTATTTTATAACCCCAGCAATTTCAAACATATTTCGGCTTGAAAGTTTCTATCAAAATTTGATATTATAGACTACTGTTTACTGTTGTCAATGTCTCGTTTCGAGTGAACTTTCAAATTGGTTGCCTTTATGTTGAAAGGAATCATTTCATTATTTTTCGAGTGGAGTATTTTGGCAAATATAAATTTTCAGCGTTAAAATTAACCTCAAATTTTTGTACAATATAACATAGTCTATTCAAAATTTGTGAAGATAGCAGTTTTGGACTTGAGTCTGTAGCGCTTTCACATTCATTGTGATTTTGTCACAATAAATAAATAATAACATTCATGATTAGATTAATAAATGTTTAAAACCATAGTGCTTGAACTTTGGGTCAGCGTTTAAGTTATGCATTTCTTGAAAAACCTATTACTAATATTGCAATAAATATAAAATAGTCATTCTTTGTCTTCATCTGATAGACAGTATATCAGATATTTTAAAATTGTCATCGTACTAGGACGAATGTACAACTTAAATTGAATAATACTCTAAACTGAGAATTTTTATTTATATTGATTTGTAATAGAAATAAGGAATACTTCTATAAATTGAAATATAATGTGCTCTAATTATATAATTTTCCTTAAAAAATTAAAAATGAATTTTCCTTAAAAATTAAAAAAAATCCTTATTGATAAATGGATGAACCTAGTAAGATGCAAGTAAGAAGTAAGAGAATCTAGTAATATGATAACTATGTCTCGTGGGTGATAAACTACTCAAGGATACAATAATAGAATGTATCACTAAAGTAAATTCGTATGGCTTTTCGTGGTGGGGAGACCCGTACGGGTAGTTCCACCTCGCCGCTTTTTTAACGACTGCTTTTTTTTATATGCAACCGGGACCGACGGCTTAACGTGTCCTCCGAAACACGGGAGTGGCTCGAGAAAAATATCTTGTACTCAACTGGGATCGAACCCAGGACCTTTGGCTTATCAGACCAGCGATAAGCCAACTCGGCTACGCCGACTCCAGGGAATGTATCACTTAATCACTTTCAATCATGATGCGGCCAATGATATTTTTCATCCTCTAAGGAAGATGGTGATCAAGAATTAGAAAATAGGTGCCGTGTAGAAATTTAATTATAAATTATTACAACATCTATTAATAAATAAAAATGTGAAGTGAAATATCAAATTAATGTCAAAATCATAAAATAACGAATTTTTGAGTTTCTGAAATCACTTTTAAGTACATAATGAGGGTTTTATCTTACGTACAATATTATTGAAGAGGAAACAGAAACAGTTACTTCACAGGATTTCAAATTTGTAGGTCTATACTTTATTATTTATTAAAATTATTGATAAGATTGTTCTATTTTTATGCTTGTCAATGTTATTAATTTATTACAAAAGCAATATCAAGCAAATATACAACAGGCACAGCCCACTACTGCTTTCTTTACAAATTTTCAACTTTAATATTTAAATTGAAAAAAAAAAATTTTTACTTAATCTTTACTTTATCTACAGAGAAATCTTGGGTCGAATTGGTAACTAAAATCAAAGTAATGTGTGTGCAGGGGCGGATCCAGGATTTTTGTAAGGGGGGGGCACACCCTAGGATTTTTGTAAGAGGGGGTATGGAATACCCTGCACAAAAAGGGGGTCTGGGGTACTCGCCCGGAAATTTTTTTAAAATTTTAAATGCTAGAAATATCTTTGTAAGGGGGTTTTGGAGAACCCCCCACGGGAAGGTGTCCAGGGGATCTCCCTAGGAAAAAAAATTTAGAGATTGCCTAGAGATTACTTTTTTGAAGCACTTGAACTGAAAAAATTGCAGTAGTTTTGTACAAAAATGATTGTATTATAGCAAAATTAATTGAAAATTACGGTATCATTATCTGACACGTGTTCAGACCTAAAATCTTATTGAAATTAAGAAACAATAATAATTGTTCTATTCAAGGGGGTAGAGCCAGTAAGAATGAATATAAGATATATTTTTTTAATTTCCTCAGTTGTTTTCATCCTTACATCAACTGTTGGTACTATTGATGTCGATGACGATAACGAACTTTCATTTTACACCAGCACTTAACTTATGTAAGTAGTATCAGACGCGTTTAAGGACGTGAGTCCTATTCTCAGTGAATAGAAAATAGAAACTGCTATACAGAGTACACTACCCAAAGTATACAGAGCGAAACGGAATACTATGTATTCTCTGTTTGCTGAAGATGGTACTTGGGTCTTGAAACGCGTGCGCTACTACTTACAAAAATGTAAGTATGTTTAAAGCAAGTTTATCATCGTTATTAACATTGCTATCTTTTAGGTATATTATTTATGTATTCTAAATTAATAATAGTCAAGCATAAAGCTTGAGTATATTTTAAAATAATAAACACAAAACACCAGGAGGCCACGTTAAAGTAAATTTCATCTAGCTCTCGTATCATTGTCAATGGAACAATGGGTGATGTGGACCTTCATTGTTTCAGTAAGAAAATTAGAGCCGGCTTACTTGAAACTATTCCCATTCCCCTATGTTTGATAATAATTATATAAAATAATTAGATAATTAAAGATAAATTATTTATCTTTCCTGAGATGGATTACCGTACAAATAGGGCACCGTACTTAAAATTTCCCTTGAAACGGGTTTTGGGATAGCCCCCTGCAACCTTTTGAAAAATGAAACAATTCCCCTGAAACCACATTTTAAGCGATTTTAGATTTGAATTCATCTATTTTGAAAATTCAACCCACGTTATGTGTCAAAGTAAATTTCATGAAGCTCTTACGTTATTATCAAAGTGTGATCCGGGCCCTCATTGTTTTAGTAAAACAATTAAATGCAGGTATTTATACTCTGCTCTTTTTGATCCCTCACCGTTTCTGATTCTGGTACTGTATGTACTATACTTCAAATTTTCTTTTAAAAGGAGAGTTTGTGGTTGTTCTAATGGCTATTATTAATTTTTTAAATATGTAATTTTTTAAGTATCATTTTATTGAAGTCGCTTTCTTTTTACCACATTTATCTAATACCACATTTTTATCGATTTCATACATCTTCTTTTGACAAATGTTGTCTCTAAAGGCTTCTTATAATTTGAAAATTTATTTTGTCTCTGGAGGATCTATCCACCTGATTCCCTTATAGCTACGCCACTGTGATGTCACATGAACAATAAATACATGAAAATTAATCGAGTTTTAAAACGTGTTCAACATTGCAAAAAAAATTAAACCATCAGTACTCATTTATTACATTTACAGTTAGTTATACATAGACACTATGTATCATACAACCTAAAACTACGCTTAGTGAATCATTCAAATAATTAAAGTGATGTTAATATTCAAAACTTAATTTTCTTCTAATAAATCATGAAAAATTGCGGATAAATTTTGCGCCCCCCCCCCCCCCCCCCAGCATTATATGCCCCTAGTCCGGAGAATTTTTATAAATCCAGCACTGGTGAGGGGACACCAAATGGAGAAACAGCCGAAATTATCATGTCTACTTTTTTAAATAAATATGGCTAATGACAATATTATTTTACAGTAGTCTTATTAATTTTGGACATCACTAAAACCAATACAAATTAGATTATTATAAAAGGATGTTAAAGAAAAATAACGATTTCGAATCAGTTGGGTTACTTAATAGATGTATAAAGTTTTTAAAGATGTATCATTTTTCACTAGCATTAACCATAAAATATATTTTCACACTACCTCAAAGGGGGGGCGCGCGCCCCCCGCGCCCCCCTGCTGGATCCGCCCTTGTGTGTGTGGAGGTTACTTTATGATTAAACGAGATTTTAACATCAGAAACTGTTTTTGTTTTATATCTAAATAGCAGGACCACATCTAGAGGAATCATTTTTATAATCTGATGAATTTATAAGCAAGCATAATGAAGTGATAGCCGTGAGCCGTAGCAGGTACTGTTCAATCAGATAGAGATACGCTGCGTTCTCCTGGGCACTCTTCGTAAGGGTGACCGATTAGATTGGCCAGCAAAAAATACAACGTTCTCTGCTGTAAAATCACTTCCTGGTGATTCGGAACCCATCTAAAACTGTATGTCTAGCTCATCAATCACCATCATCCAACTCATTACCCACGCACAGGTCTCAGACCTATATGGGTTTCATCCTCAAAAAAAAAGTATCATTATTTATTACCACTACAGCAGAAATCGTTTTTTTCGATATTGTTAAGAACACAAGACGGAACAAAAACAATAGTCTTTGCTACTTTTTTGTAAACAACTCTTCCATTCTCATTGATGGCACGTGCTGCAACAAGGTTGTAAACTGACTCTTGTTTCTTCTATCTCCTCGAATGCCTTTCTCACTCCTATTTGTCAGGTTTAGTTCTAAAGTTTTCAACAATTTTCCAGAATGTTCCAGATTATGCTATTAGTTTCCAGAAGTTCCTGGAATACTTTCAAACTGTATATAAAGTCCTTGTAAACAGTAGTTCAGTTATTGTTTGCTCTTCCCAACGTTCGTATCTAGTGACAGTGTGATTACACATATCAAGTCGTGATCAGTTTGTGTGGTAAATTCTTCGACAGTAGACTTCCTTCTTTGTGACAGAATACTCAGTGCTATTATTGTGATTATCAAATACCGTATCAGACACTGTGCTTTGTAAGTGTTCCATTTACTTATTGAGTGTTTAACTGTTTTTTAGACATTCCTTTTCAAAAAATTGACAAGTTTATTGGATAGTTATTTATTAAATCATTGATCAGGCTATTCATGGTCAGTAATTAGTTTTTGTACAGTGACATCGAAAATTCATTATTAGCTGATCGTTATTGATTTGTTTGTTTCTTATTGGTTTTTCTTGTGATAAGTGTGTGTTGTACGTAATTTGTGTAAATAAAGTGCGAGTCTAGCACTAAAAAGGTGTCTAGAATAACTAAAAATGTGGTTTTAGAAGGATTATTTTTCAAAAATTTCGGGGTGAGTATACCCTTACAAATGTAATGTTCAAGTATGGTACTGTACATTAATCAATTTCAAGTGTTGCCAGCATTATTTTAGAGATAGAACCTGTAACAATATATTGGATAACATTATTAGATTTCCTTTTCATTAAGATATACTTAACTTGGATATTTATTTCATCCTAACAGAACGCCCAATTAGATTGAATCTGGAATGTATAATAAATAAATTTTATTGTGTTTTTCCTTATCTCTTTTCTTCTTCTCCTCTATCTTCTTCTTCTTGTTTACCACCATCTTTTCTTTTTCTTTTTTCTTCTCCGTCTTCTTTTTTTTATTTTCTTCTTCGTTTTCTTCTTTCTCCTTTTCTCTTTCTTATACTTTATCTTCTTCTTCTTTTTCTTAATCATTTCCGTTTCTTTTCCGTCTTCCTTTTCTTCTTTATCTTCTTCATCTCCTCCTTCAATCCCTTATTCTCTAGCGTTAGAGTATCATCGACAGATAACAGCAAGTAGCTGTTTATTATATAGGATTATTGCCTTTGTTACATTCATTCTCGGCTAGATCTGACATTTTCACCAATTCACTTCATTTTTGTTAATATAAAGCCTGAGTAAGTTAGATAAAAAATAATTACTAGAATTTTATAGAATACCGGAGACAACAATTACTTATTCCCATCTTCAAAATATCAACTGATCGAAATCTTGACTGTTTAAATAGTTAGCTAATTTTCAACGTTTATATCGGTCCGCTTTCTTCTGTAATAATACAAGCTTCAACATTTAAAACAATAACATAGATAGCATTCTTTGATCCAGCTGTGCCAAAAATTGCTTATAACTAAGACATCGCTTAATTTCTATTATCTGATGAATTTATCACTGCAAGAAAAAATGATTTTAGTGATAAAATTTCATAGAAATTGGTTACGGTAGGTTACGGTACTTGAGAATAAATAAAAGATTATAGAGATGATCGAGAAATAGTAATATATACGTTCATAAAAATACAAATGTCGAAAATGAGTTGTTTCATTCTGAATTTGCTGAGTGAAGAGCGTCAAGTTAATTAATTTTTGAACTCATCCTTTTAAATTAATTTGGCCTGAAAGATTCTGTCCCCAGGAATCAACTGGTTTCAGTTAAGTTATTCAAATTTCCTTCAGTTAGCTGGATAATTGGGCTTGAATCCATAGTTCAGTCCAATTGTTCTAGTAGAAACAGTTCATTTTAAAGTAATTTAAGTCAGGGGTGAATGAAAAATTATTTTCAGTGGCTTATACGACGAAAGTTCCTTGCCCCCACATAAGTGGCAGCACAAATACAGCTATTTTCAATGTTTACTGAAAATTTCCGAGGGCATATACATCCTTATAATATCCCCCTCAGATCGCCTGTGGTTCAGGTATCAACAAACTCCAGCGAACTACTGACAAATTGAGCATATGTGGCCATTTTTAGTTCCGAGTTTGATTCCTGGCTAGGTAAGGACCTTTTAATTTAACAATATATTTATCCTTGAATTTATTATTGGTATTATATTTATTCTTTGTAGTTGAAACCTACTTGAAGCTGAATTAAAACTAATTAATTAGATAAAAAGTGACTACTTGAAACTTAATTAAATTAATATAAAGTTTACAGCTTACAAGAAGCAGTGAGATACATTTATTATTGGACTACAGCTATTGAGTAATATAGCTGATAATCCAGAAAAATGGAGCAAATTTTCTTATTGCTGATGATGCCCACATGAGTCCGAGACTTGTGCGAGGATAGTGAGGTGAATGATAACACATAGATGCCAGACGGAGGAGCGGGATTCGAACCCACGACCGCTGAAACGACAGAAGTTGAAGTTCCATCAAAATAGATGATTTTGTGATTAAGAAGCCGTAAGTACCGGGTTCGGTTTCCGAGTTTCAATTCTACTAATTCTCTTCATCATTTACGCACAAGCTATAAGCTTAAATCAACAAAACAATAGATGAACTGTCTTAAAATGAGGGCGTCGACTGTTATCCTTATACATAAATTAATATACATACAAAAATGTAATAAATGTAATGCTTTCTCTTGCGGTTGGCGGTAGCCAATTTTAATTCGGTCGTTCGGAACCCACTTAAAAACTGTAGGTCCAACTTACAGCATCATACAACCCAAGCACAAGTCTCAAACCTATGTGGGCTGCATCATCAGAAAAAATCAGCTTCAAGTAGGTTACAACTACAAAGAATAAAAACTGACGTTAGAAGGGTAGTACGGGATTATTGTGCATCCGATGATTGAACATGCTATTTATAACATGCACACCTCCCTTCTGACAAGGTAAGCTACCACTTGATAAGGTGAGCATTAAACACAGGTTTGATAGCAAAATGGTAGTTTTACACTTCTAGTTATGTTTTCTTTTAGTATGGCAATGAATGTAGAACTTTTTTCTCTTTTTCAGAGGATGAAGCCCACATAGGTCTGAGAACTGTGCGTGGGTAATGAATTGGATGACGGTGATTGATCTACAGTGGACCTACAGTTTTAGGTGGATTCCAAACCACTGGATTAATATTCGTCATATGTATGACATATACGTTAGTTCTACTATTGAGTTATGGTATTGGAAATAAATTGATAGACAACAAAGGAAACCAAATTTCGAATAAGCAGGCAGAAAGTTGAAAACTAATTTATTTATTGGACAATCAGGAGAATGATCTGAGAATAAGCCCAGGAATTATAATTATTACTATCATAATCGGTGACAAAAACAGAGCAGATTTTAATTTTCAAGTAAAAATTGGTTGCAATGTAGGAAAAAAATATTTGTAATTATGCAGATATCTGCACTCTTTTTGGCTGCTGATCGACGTGAGGGGGGTGGGAGGAGGGGAAGAAGTAGTAGACCCTGATAAATGGTCACCTGGGAAATCATCGAAATGCTATTTATAGCCTGCAGATATGATAAGGTAACTTACCGCTTGATAAGCTGTACCTATGGTTTGATAGCGAAACGTAACATATTTTAACTGGATGTATTTTGTGTAGCCTATTCTTAAAAGGCGAATAAATAAAATCAACTGGCTTGGTAATATGACAACATTTTGAAAAAACACAAGAATTAATCAGACCTATCAAATCGATTTGCAGTCTAATTTATTTCTGTGTATCACAAAAGTCATCCGGCGTCACGTCACGAAGCCTGAGTTTCTATTTTCGCTGGGCCTAACACATTTTTAATAGAATATTTTTTTAAATAATAAATTCTGGAGCATTTAAACACAATGTAGCTTACATAATAAGCTAGAGTGCATTAGGATTTGATCTATACGCTTTTTGAAGAATGTATCGGACATTTAGCTCTTCATCCAGCAAATACGGAAGTGTGGTAAATTCTAGATAAAAAGTAATGACTGTAATGTGAGCGTACAGGCTAACGAAGGGCCCTCTATAGGCAGGCATGCCTTGTCTACGGTGTAGAGGGGGAGACAACGAGAGCGATAGAGGTGTCCACTTAGCCACCACGACCTGCAGTACAAGCAGCCCAGACCAAACCGCCACATCACGGGCTCACCAAGCGCGCAGCGCAACTAAACTAAGCACTGGCAGCTACCACTCCACTCTGCACACGCCACCGCGCAGCTACACTCTGCATCGATCCATAAACTCCACCCCCACCCCCATCACTACTACACCACCCCATCAACCCAAACCCACCAATCAATGCAGCATGACAGCATTTATCCTATTCAACACAAAAACACACTATCTACGATCTAGCACCCAATTTTTTTCTATTTTTGTAGCTCGAGTGCATCAAGAACATCGACACAATCCATGATTACTAAATTAATTGGGTGTCGCTGTTGAATTTCAATTAAAATGATATGGTAGAGCTCTATAAATGAAATACGACGTTGTTAAATCAACAAAAAAGCTATCTACGTTCCAGCACCCAGATTTTCTATTTCTGAAGCTACTTGTGTCTGGTTCAAAAACAGTACAATGCATCGACAACAATCAATTACTAAATGAATTGAGCAATGAAATTGTTCCATAATTAAAAAGCAACGATGTTTAAAATCGACAAATACAAACAATCTACGTTTTCATATAAGTTATTGTAAATATTTGTTTAAACTTATTTCTTTCAATATGTGGAACTGATACTAATTTCAAGTTAGAACTGTATAGGAGGGCCAAAGAAGAAGGGAGGGCTGACTGTACCCTAACTTTGCACTCCAAGGAAAATGAAGACAGCTATTTGATTGAATTCTAGCACTCAGATTTCCTATTTTAGTAGCTACAATGCAATAAGAGCACGATTGATCAGTAATAATTTAATTATTACCACAAGATTCTAGTGCCGTTATATAATTTATTAAAATTCTATAACCAACTAACAAAGACAAAAGTGTTTAAGCATATCTTTCCGCTCGTTATTCTTATAATCGATATTGACCACTCTATACAACTCCTTGCTATACAAATCTGACCTGCGCATGCGCAGTACTGACTACCTGTTTAAACAAATATTTAGCGAAGAAATAGCGTAAGTTTGTCTAGAACTCTTCAGTATCTACGTTCTATTTATTTATATAGTACAAAGCATAAATGGAAGCTTACAAGCCTATGCCAAAAAAGCTTCCTTAACACAGTTTACATGAAATCATTTCACTGTATAATCATTAAAGTTAAAGATATATTTATACATTTTTAAGACACAAAATGGAAAAATACTGTAAAAGTCGTGTAAAGAATGCAGAATAATAAAAAGAGAGGAAAACTTATGAGATAAAAGTACTGGTATAAATTACAGACGAATGCTCAGGTAGCAAATAGAATATACTGAGAAGTAATATAAACAACTTTTCCAGATTTTCAATTTCTGTACTACAATGCACTAAGATTTTCGACCATCATTACTATTCGAATAGAGTCAGTGTTGAGATTGTACAAGCTGGCCATATTGGAAATTCAACGTTTCGAATTAAAATGACTCTCCCTCAATACAGCACCCAGTTTTCCTATTTATGTACAATGCGTTAATCCCAACGCAAATGAAACGCAGGCTTGGCTACGTGACGCAGGATGACTTTTTGTGATACACAGAATTGAATCAGACCTCACTCGCTTTTATTTGCGCAGTGTATTATTTCTGAGTTTCACTAAGCTATCACAGAACTTAAGTTTCTGTTTGATCATCGACAATCAATGTTGACTAATTCAAATGATTTATTGTTGAATTAGTGAGAACGTTTTCTAATTGAAATGTGTTGCTAATTCTACAATAATATTATTCGCTGTAATACTCATTGCTTGGAGTAGAACTATTTGCTAATAAACTTATACAAATACTATACTATCAAAAATACAGTACAGAAATACATTTTTAAAGTCAGTAAAGGTTGATCAATTTTACTGATAAAAAATCGTTCTGGAGAGTAAATTAAAAGTAGTGACAACAAAGAATACCATAGAAATACATTAAGTAGAGGATTTTATTTAGGAAGTAGGTTAATGGGAGTTTTAATGTATTTGGCAAAAACACAAATACTAAATACCTGGTGTCCCAATTTACTAACTAGTTTTATTGGTACTTGTATATGTAGTTACTAAAAAATCATGTTTTACTTGAAAATTGTAATTGTACTTTGTAAACTGTTAAGGAACAGGTGCCAAAGTGATACCAATCCCAAAAACGTGAATGGAACAGGTGCCAAAGTGATACCAATCCCAAAAACGTGAATGGACAAGGAAATTTGCATTAAATGTAATCAGTATATCAAATAGAACTTCCGGTCACATAAACGTAATTAATTTAATTAAACTTGGACCTTCCTTTTACAGAAAAAAACAAATCAACTAAATAACCCTTACAATAACTTGGTAAATAGCTTTGCAATTGGTTTCAGAGGAATTATTTGTTAAGATCGGTAAAAATTGTACTTTATAACTGCGTAAATATGACATAAAGTACAAAGATGCTTCTGTTGAGATCAAGTTTTCTAATGTCAATATTAATGATAGCACCACAACATCCTCTTTTGGATATATTAATTCCACAATTTCTACGCCCTCTACAAGTAGGTTTGCTATTATCCAAGATCTTGTTATACTTGCACATATAAATATCAATTTATTCCAATTATATCAATTTATATATATAAATATTCAATCAACGAAAACGCGGAAAAGACCCAGAGAATATATCGTATAAAAAAGACAAGACTTATGGTCATTTTTCGGGACAAAGATCAAAGGATTTCCTAGTTGAGCAGCAATTCAACAATTATTATGGGTACTGGTGCAGTTATGTTCAAATTATAAATATTTATGAGTGAAATTAAAAGGACTATTCGATAATAACAGTAATACTACTATTATTATTATTGCAGCAATATATAATAATATTTACCAAATACAATTATTTATATACAGTTGCTCCTAATACTTCTAAACAGACAGCAATTAGTGATTCCCAGAACATGGACACTTCAACTGAACTCTATGGAGTGTATAACTTGCCACTCATCTTCTGTGCTGCATAGTGAGCATGGATGGCTTAAGAGTAAGTATTCATTCAAGTGATTAACTCTACCTTTGGAAACCACTTGATCAGTGTGAGGTCTACAAGTTTGTGAACAAAGTTCTTGAAGCCAAACAGTTTCAAACAGTGAGAATCTCTGGCTCCTTCGAATTAATGTAATCTTCGAGTGCTCCTATATTGCAAGGCACTAATTGGAACTCTCGAAATATTATAAATGGGACACTGCACTGTCGTCATAGATTCCATCAGATCCATTACAGCCCTCAGATACGATATTTTTCAATTAAAAACTTTTCCAGTAGAATAAAGTAAAGTAAGACGGTGCTATCTTTTTCTATGATTTTTAAAGTTTTTCATTCAATTTTTCAACTATACTTCTTTAACTTTTTGTAGTATTTAATTCAGTAAGTATTTCCTCACCTAATTCTCCTTTTCCATGAACAATTCTTGTTTCTTTACATTGCCTAGTATTTTAATGAAGTATATAACATTAGATTCAAACTCGATGGCTATTACTTTATTGAAGAGTTCAGATTAGAAGTTTCCCTGTTTGTACATTACAAAAAAGTACAATTTATTAGTACAGTAGAATCTCGATTATCCGAGGTAATTGGGACCAAGACCCCTCGGATAGAGAAAAACTTGGATAATACGGAGGAGGTTAGGTGTTACTACCAGGAAAAGTCAAATAAAAGTAAAAAACGGGACAAAACTTTTTTTATAAATAAATTTCTACATATCAACAATTTTGTACATATTACAACCATTTTTCTTTTTGAGGATGAAGCCCACATAGGTCTGAGACCTGTGCGTGAGTAATGAATTGGACGATGGTGATTGATGAATTGGACCTACAGTTTAAGGTGGATTCCGAACCACCGGGAAGTGATTTTATAGCAGAGAACAGTCTTTTTTGCTGGCCAATCCAATCGGTCACCCTTACAAAGATGGCCCAGGAGTTTCGTAGCTTATCTCTGATTAAACAATTACCTGCTATGGCACTATCACTGGCTATCACTTCCCCATGAAATACGGTCAAACCTCTATCTATACAGTATGAAAAAATTCCAAATAACGAAATCCTTTGCCTAGAGAATGTCTATGTTGTCCCTTAAAATTTCAATACTAGCAAAACGATCTCTCATTAACGAACACCTCTCTAATACGATTTTTTGCCTGGATTCTTGATTTTGTTGTTCGGGAGTTCTACTGTATACCTTAATTAATAGTTGCCAACCCAAGACCTAAAAGTAAGATTCCCTAGCGACGCAAAACCTCTACTGCGCTGGCGCATTAAGATGTAATCTCTTGAAGGTGCGCACTGGGAATGCGCAGATCGTCACTAATGAACTGTGTTTCAAAGAAAAATTATGGCCAAATATGAGTTGAAGAGGTATTTGCTGAAGGAAGAAACAAAATGCATATTAACTCTGTCCAAAATTAATTGAAAGCAAACAAATGTTTTACACGAGCCACGACCAACCAATAAAAATTACTGTTTGCATTACACTAGTCAGAGGTGGAGGAAGCGTAAATCTTAGTCATCACGGTGTGCTCATTGGGATCAACTCCCGTAGGGGGAGTAGCAATTCCTGCTATCTCTGAGGTACGCGACCCTCCGAACCCTGAGCTGGTCAGTGCTTTCCACTTCTCTTCGCTCCGGCACTGACTGTCCCCACCCTGCCTTCTCATCTTTTTCACCCCTCTCACCCCCAGAATAATTTTAATATCATAGCGGACTGGCAATAACAGCTGCCAAAAAAAAAAAAAAAATTCTTTCTATCCTTTTTTTTCCTTTTTTTCCTCTTTTCTTTCCTTTTTCTCTTCCTTTTATTAAGACCACTCCTCCCCTGTTTTTCCCCATTTCTTTTATGAAGCTTTACGCATGGTGTAGTGTTGGTATTGGTGAGTAGATTGGTAATGGTGCACTTATATGAGAATTGAACGGTATCTGAATAAATTCACTGCAAGGAAGGTACACTGAAGGAGCCGAAGGAAGTAACCATCGTGCGTGCCGAGGATTAAATCCGAGAATCCTTCAACCACTAGGTCATTGGGATCAACACTCACAATAATAAGCGGTGTGCAGCTTTTCGAAAATAGAAAAAACTGATTGCGAACTATTCTCAAATAAAATGGAGATATTTATCAAACGTTCTTTGTGATGTAAGTATGTAAAATAAGAAAATATACTTGTTTTGGAAATAAATAGATTTTGAGTCGAGTTAGAGGCGCATCCATAGAATAATACATGGAGGTTTATTGTACGACCTTTCATGCCCCTTGTTGTACCGTATAGTCCAAGTTAAGTGTTGTTTTACGTTCCAATTTAAGTGGAAAACAAAAACTGCATGATTCCAACAACATCCGGTTGTTCGACAATTTCGTTACTGAAGTCTACTCCCTATTCCAATTCACCAACAAGAAAATAGAACATAATAGAGCAGCGAGAAATTATGTCTTTCCTATTTAGGAATTGTAGTCACAAATGTTCATTTGAATGACTCTAAACAGCGATTTACGTTATGTTATTTCAACTATCAGTAACCATGTTTTTTATTGTCTCTTAGATAGTATTCATGTTTGGAGAACAAATTTCCGGTCTTTGCACTATAACCCTGTATTTCTTAAAAATTGTCGTTGAACAGTAGATGAACCCAGTAGGAACCTAAACTAACCTAATCTAAGTTCCGGTTAGGTTAGGTTAGGAATCTACTGTTCAATGACACTTTTTTAAATTCGGGGTTATGGTGCAAAAGACCCCAAATTTCTAATAAATTTATAGGAAACAGGCAACCCGCTAATGGGCAGAGCTAAGAACTGTTTCATTATTGACATAGATGAACATTTACATTTGGTAGAGGAATCAAGTCATAACAGATAGGGAATACCAATTGAAGAGAAGATTCTAATTAAAAAGAATTGAATAATAGATCAAAAGTGAGGTACGCTAAATAATACTGATAAATTAAAAAGAAACAAACGACAAATGGAAAATTAATACTTACTGACAAATTAAAAAGAAACAAACGCGAGTGCCTTCAAGAGCTTATCACATCATTGCGCCTTGGGTATTGTACCTAAATTGAATCCAAATTTATTGAGAATTTTTTTTATTGCTGATGAATTCGTTGAATATGATTCGCTGAAACCCGGTTTTTGAGCGTTTTTGACAGACAAATACATTCCACAAACAGAATTGAATTTTCTACCAGTTTACATCGCAATTCAAACAGTCAATTGACAAGTTTATCCACTTTGAACTTGGAAATACATGTGTTAGATATATTTACAGCACTGTTGAATATCTCAATGATAACTGCAGTTACAACCTTGCAGCAAATTAAAAAAAAAACTGGCTCAAAACTTAGATGAAGGTACTAGGCCTTCTAGAATGTGTAAATTTATACATGAAGGTGGAATTTTCGTAATATAAATTATTAGTAATAAGTAATAATTAATTATTAGTAATAGTAATTATTTTTCATCTGAATAATCCCAGTATTCGTACAAGTTACATACTAGTGAACATGTTGGCTACACTTCACGCCATGTAATTTTCACATACAGTAAACTTTAGAGGCATTTCGGTATTCTCTAAAGCCAAGAACCGACGCAAGCTTAGTATTAACTGCGTTTTACCATAAAATGCTAAAGCTGAAAATTTTTGTTGTGGTTCAAAGTACAACGAATTTATGGAAACATAACAGTCAATGGAGAATTTTCATAACCATAAACTGAATGTAAAACAAGCCAATTCATCAACATTATTCAGTCAATTAGTTGTATACTTAGTAATCCATGGAACAGAAAATGAGTTACTCATTAGTATTACATGTTTGATGAATTATTTTGGTTAAGTGAAATATTATAACAATAATTACACTTACTTTGTTGGTGTCTTCTGATTTGAAGCTCCATTATTATACTCTCTATGTCGATTACCTTTTGCTTTGTTCGGTTTATTACGTTTTTTCTTCGCTTGTATAGCCAGAACTGAAAATGGAAAATTTATTCATAATACAGTAAAACAAATAGATAAAAATGAAGTAGTAAACTCAAAAAATACATCTCATAATTTATTAAAAAGCATTTGAGGGAAAGCAATAATACTGAAAAGTCTTGCTTCCATAAATAATACAGTAGTTGCAAATTGGATATTATATGCAAACTATCAGACGTAACATTTTGGGAAAGTCTGACTGAAGAAAAACACTATTTTTTGATGTTGAAGATCCATCTTGTTTCCACTAATATGTATTATAAACTTAAAAAACACTTTTAAATGGAAATTGACTCACGTTATGGCGTGACGGCCGTTTCGCTCTGTTTCGTCTGATGATGCTCTAGACAACAGAGCGAAACGGCCGTCACGCCATAACGTGAGTCAATTTCCATTTAAAAGTGTTTTTTAAGTTTATAACACTATTTTTGATAACAATGACGAAGATGATATGAATAGTAAGCAAAAATAATGAAAAATGAATAAAATAATAAAGAGTATTATGGTTTGTATAATGAAGTTGCTCTCTTAGAAGGACAAGAAAGCATTTCTTAGAAAATATTAATCAAAAAACTGTTCAGGTTCCGAATTGAATCGCTACAAAAGTGTTATGATGTAAAATTCCCGGAAATTTAAGATTGAGGAAATATTCCCAGGGAATTTAAGGGAAATATTCCCAAAATTCAAAAAAACTTCCGGGAATTTATAATTTCCATGTAAAATGACAAAAAAAATTTTTTCAACACCAAGTGGCAATCACATGTTATACAACAGTTTTTTTTATAATAAAAATGATTAGGATAAATAACTTGAAAACTTTAATAAGTTCAATGAATACAGTAATTTGAAGTTTATAGAATGATCATTTTCATGAAAGGTGTAAGGAGGAATGAGCACTCATTTCTAATTTTTTAATCATTTAATTGTATACCACTATTATCATGCTACTTTTATGTATTGAAAGTTAAATCTGTTTATACTAAATGTCTGTCAGTCAGGTAACCATAGTCAACAAAATTTTGGTTGTACTTCCACTTGTATTGCACAACCAGTTTAATGGTATAATAATGAAAATTATAAATCATCTATTACTTTGCAAAAAAAGAAGCCTACAATAATTTAAACCCAAAAATACAAAATAAAGAACAAAGTAGAATATAAATTCAAAAACTAGAAATGATAAAATACAACAAAATATAACTAAACCAAGAACATACCATACTTGAGTTGAATTAAATATTAAAAAGAAAACAACTCATAAACAATCTCACAACCTTTCAAGATTTTCAACATCGCGATTAACTTCTTTTTTTTGAGGATGAAGCCCACATAGGTCTTAGACCTGTGCGTGGGTAATGAGTTGGATGATGGTGATTGATGAGTTGGACCTACGGTTTTAGGTGGGTTCCGAACCACCGGGAAGTGATTTTACAGCAGAGAACAGTGTCTTTCTCTTCAGAGAGAGAAGTTCATTCTGAGTCTGACATTCGTAAAATGATATAATCCAACTCGATATTAATGGTTATAAAATTTCCCAAAGAGCCTCTCTGCTCTCCTAGTCATAAGTCCTAAGTAATTGCTCTTTGAAGATAGTTGCATATCACACAAATATCAGTACAACAAACTAAACTATTATGATTACAATTAAGTATTATGATTATAAATACTAAATAATATATTCCATATGATCACATTATTGTGAATAATTGTTGATAATATCAATTTATAATATTGTGAATTAGTAATTTTTAAAATAAAATGGACTTAACCTGAGGTACTTCTACTTTTTAAAGTGAGCAAAATTAGGCATATGAAAGGGTGCAGTACTTCCCTAATGTGATGAAAATGATGATTTATTGATTATCACGTGAAATGTGACTGAGATTGATCAATTTAAACTATTTTTAAGTAATTTTATAAAGTCCCATATATTCCCATAAATTCCCAAAATTTCTTGGCCAGGGAAATATTCCCGACCCACATCACTATGTACAGGAAGTAACTATTTGAGTGTGTTAGATCTTTTTTGTATTGGTGATGGTGATATTCATAATGGATAATACAGATGCTGTTACAGGTGACCCCAAGTTGACATGGACGCATTGATAGTGTATGCACCAGATTGTCACATGCGGTTTACTTGCTGCGAAGACAATGAAACTTTACTCTCAAAGCAGCACCTTGTGTTAGTATACTTCGCATTTTTTCACAGCCATGTGTTATATGGGCTTCTTATGTGGGAGCATGCGGGAGCAAGTGCATGTGTGAATGTCCTCAAACTTCAGAAGAAGGCACTTGGAATGATTGCTTCAGCGGCCCATCGTGACCACTGTAGGCCAATTATCCCTAGTCTGGGCATTCTTACTGTCTTTAGCAACTATGTTTTGCTCAGCTTGCTGCATGTCAAAGTATTAGACACAGTCTGACACAATGAGTTCATCTTATACGCACTCATATAGTACCAGAAGAAGAGACATTCCTGAATATAGATCTAACAAGAAGAAATAATCTTTCTCCATCCTTGCACTGAGGTTGTTTAATGCATTGTCAGATAACGTCATAGATTTGCATGAAGATGTCTTCAGGACTAGAGTCTGGCTAAAGCCAACACCTCTACCCTAACAGCGCGAATATTTTGATGCTAACAAGGAAAACAACAACCTAACAACATTAACCTACATACAAACACAACCTCCTTGTCAGAGTATCTAAGGCGATCGCGCGCAACCGCGGCTGTAGTAGCTTGGTATAAGGCTCGTAGGCGACTCGAGTGGCCAGAGACGGCGACCACAGGGGGTGTAGTCACAGCTTTGGCTCAGTATAATAAGCTCCATATACATTGCATGTATCGCTCAAAGTAGCTTGCCTGAGCGCCTGTGACAGTGGCACGCGACCGCAGTGGTTCTGTATAATTAGGCTCTAAGTACTCTAAGACATCAAGTTTCATCTATTCAACATTGCCTATTGGGCATTCCGTCTTTTGTTTGAACAATGCTCAGAGGATTCTAATAAGACCTGTGTCGAATGGTCACTAATATGGGCAAGGTTGGTTGTGTGTTACGAATTAGTTACTTGAGAAATTGATTTTGTCAACATTCGATTATATTGATAAATATACTTTGACATAATAATTATATCAGAATGCCAAGCTCACTAAAACAATGTTGAGGCTCTATGCTTGACAATTGACTCTCACCACAGAGCCTGACTGAATCAGCGAATACGGTTTGTTGCTCATATCAGAGCTAATTATTCCTACATCTAAGCCATTACTCAACAGGTAATTTTCTAGAGCAACTTAATTTTCTCGCGGCTAGGATGGATATAGGTACTCTACCTAAAACCACTAATTAACTCAAAACTATAATAATTATCATTGGACAGTAAAAAGGACACAATTGATAAATAATAATAATAATACAGTAGGCTACGGTATTTAATTGTTGAGTGACATTTTTTGCTGAAGGTGCCCACGTGAGTCTAAGACTTGTGTGAGGGCAATGAAGGGAATTATAAGGTTATACAAAATATGCCATGCAGAAAGGGAATCGAACCCGTGACTGCAGAAGTAACGATCAGTCAGAGAGTAGCTGATACTGCGGCTTCCTAGTTATAATGTAATCTATGAAATAGTTGCAACATATCACTATGAATTCAAATGAAAAGTATGCTTTCCCCCTATTGGTTCACGAAAATTAATCAGATTAAACCTACACTCCAAGTGTTAATTATTTTTTATGAAGCAACAGACTTGAAAGAATTGAAACTCAATAATACAGGATTGATACTGTGACTAATCATGATGTGATATCATTGATGATCTAAAGATGATATTATGAACATTACTAACCTACAAACCATACAATGCTTCACTATACTATGTTATAAAAAGGAAGTTACAGTAGTTTACAAAGGACTCGACCAAATAAAATAATGTAAACGAGTGACATTAAATAAAAAAGGAAAATCACAAAGAATCGGAATTTTCTATAGCTTTTGTGAAAAAGACAATAAGCTTATCCGCTATAATTGAAGTAGTATAGTTACCTCGTCTGTTCACATCGGGTTTGTTCATTCTTCTGTGGCGAAGAATGTAGACGATCAGTGAAGTCAGAAATGTATTGTCAAAAAGCACATAAACTTTGAAAAGTCCAATCGAAGTAGAAGTTCAAGCTTTTCAGTTTGTTTAGAATCCAACATCCAACCAAAATGACGTTCGTATGGCAGGTCGCTTGGTCAGCTGAGAATAGCGACTAGCATCGATAATTGGAGCTTTCAAAACATCGATGTTTTCTACATCGATACACCACCGATGGTTTTGTTACCAATAAATTTTAATTATTTTCATGAATTAATTGTTAATTGCTAATAAAGATTAATTATTGCCAGTGTTTTATCAGCTGTTTTCTAAAAACAGGTAGGCCTAACATCAGGATGTTAATGTTAATTTTATTAGTGAGGATTCTAAAGCGAGATCTGTCATGGAACTAATGAAATGTTTTGGCTTGTACATCACTTGTACCACAGACAAACCTGTTCTTTAATCTGTTGTTCTTTAATCTGTTGTTCTTTAATCTGTGCTTGTACTGAGCCCACTAGGGGAAATTCATGCCTGGATAACATTGCCGTCAGCCTCCAACCTGATGATTGCAGCACAAGAGTGGTTGAGCTTCACGGTGATGACCACTCTGCCTTAGTGTCATCCTTTTTCTTGTTTTCCTCTGCCGTGGCGAGTGATGAATCATCTACTTGGCATGTTGATTATATTTTTAGATCTAGACCTGTAAATGAGACTGCTTTGGGTCACTTTAAAAATGTCCTTGCAAGCACCCCCTGGGATGCTGTTCTTCAGTGTTCAGGTGAGTCTGGCATGCTTGAGACTTTCTTTAATCATTTTCGGGAAATATTTAACACCTTTTTTCCCGAAACTCTCAAGCCTTACCGCTCTCAGAGGCCATTGAGATGCCCTAAACGTATGGATAGTCACAGTGAGTGGTATACTGATGATCTTGCCAGACTCAAGGCAGTCATGCTTGCCCTCAAGGACAGATGTGATGGTGGTGATGACAGTAACATTGCAGGTTATCAACGAGTTAAATCCATCTACAAAAAGAAGATTGAGTTGGCCAAGAAGTTGGCAACTGCAGAAAAAATTGATCATGCGCCAAATCGCTGTAAGGCTGCATGGGATGTGATTAACTCTCACAGATCTTTGCCAAGGAGACAGATAGATTTCGCAAGCCCTGATGCCTTCAACAACTTTTTTATTGAGTCAGTGAGGAATATTGTGAGTGCCCTGCCCACTGTTGCAGATGATCCTATCCGACTGCTTGCTGCAAGAGTTCAACCTGTACATGAGCGCCTGTCTTTCTTCCGCCCCACCACCCCTTTGGCCTTGAAGAAGATTATTCGTTCTTTCAAGCCATCCAGGAGCCCGGACGTCTATTGAATGTCTGTCAGTATGCTTCAGGAGGTTGTGGATGCTATTGCAGCTCCCCTTGCTGCAGCGGTGAATGACTGCCTGAGGTCTGGCATTTTCCCCAAATTTCTGAAGACTTCAAGAACTGTTCCTGTCTACAAGAAGGGTGACCACATGAGCCTTAACAGCTTTAGGCCTATTTCAATAACCCCAATTTTTGGGAAGGTGGTTGAGGCAGTTGTAAAGCCCCAGCTGGAGAATCACTTTGAGGGAAACAACCTTCTCTCTAGTATGCAGTTTGGCTTTCGCAGAGGGAGGTCTACAGTTGATTTTTTTTTTGTAGATTACGTCTTGGAGACTCCAGTTAAGGAGTATAAGACAAGTCAGATCAACAATATTATACACTAGATACCATAATTACTTCAATCAGTTGAGGTGAGGCTTAATTTTGATGTGAAAGGAACTCTTGTACACTATAAAAAGCTTTATCAACTAAATATTTCTTCAATTGTTTTTTAAATATTTCTATATTTTCAAGACTCTTCAAAAACTGCGGTAGCTTGTTGTAGAATTTCCTACCAATATAACTAGGTTTTTGTTTGAATAAGCTACTATTGTGACTCACCAAGTGATAATCTCCTCGGCTTCTTGTATTATAATCATGTACATCAAGATTTTGGTTAATATCATTCGTTTTTACATATAAAGTAGCTTCATACACATATAAGCAGGGTACAGTTAGGAGACCAAGTCTCTTGAACAACGGCCTACATGAATCTAATCTATTTACTCTTTCTATACACCTAACCGCTTTCTTTTGGATCTTAAACACCCTATCAAGATTTTGTTTTGATGAATTACCCCATACTAAGATAGCATACCTAATATGTGAAAGTAGGAGCCCATGGTAAGCTGTAAAAAGTAACTTTTTGTCATTCAATCTAGCGAGCTGTCGCAGGACAAATACCCCAGATGAAATTTTACTACATATTTTCTCAATGTATGGAGTCCAGGTCAATCGTCTATCCAACATAACTCCTAGAAATGCAATTTTTTCTTCCTGGTCTAATTGATTATCGTTTACAAACACGTTTATAGCCCTATCTTCATTGAAATTATGTTTGTTTTTGAATTGAAGGTATTGGCATTTTTTACTATTTATAGTTAATTTCAACTGATTTAAAAATTGGACAATGAACTGCACACCTATATGGGCACTTATTTCTAAATTATCTAGAATGGAATTGCTGAAAATGAGTGATGTATCATCAGCAAATAAGAGGGCTCTACCACTAATTAATTCTTTAGGTAAAGGGTTGACATATAACAAAAAAAACAATGGACCTAGTATTGACCCCTGAGGAACTCCAGCTTGCACCTCTAATTTATTAGATTTATTCTTTACTATACTATTACCAACTACTGTAGTTAGTTCCACACATTGTTTTCTCCCAATAAGATATGATTCAAACCATTTCAGTTCAACCCCATTTACAGCTACATTTTGCAGTATTTCCAATAAAGTTCTATGATTAACACAATCAAATGCCTTTGACAGATCTAAGAAGATTGCAGTAGCTTTATCACCTGAATCTATTAGTTTTTCAACTAGAGAAACTATGGCTGTTTTTGTTGATCTCCCTTTCTGGAAGCCATGCTGTTCATCACAGATAAAGTTAGCTTCTTGAAGGTGCAGAAGTAACCTATTTAGAACTACTCTTTCAAAAATTTTACTTATTACATTTAAAATACTAATGGGCCTATAGTTTTCTACCTTTTCTCTATCACCACTTTTGAAGATTGACAAGATCTTCCCCTCTTTTAAGTTATCTGGAAAAACGCCTTGTTCTAATGAATGATTGATCAGATGAATCAAAGGGTCTAACAATTGATCTTTACATTCTTTCAGAATTTTACTGGATACCCCATCCATTCCTACAGTTTTTTTATTATTTAAACTATCAATGATATTTGACAACTCATCTTGGCATACTGGGTGGAATTTTAATTCGTTCTGAATCCCCTCAGTATTCCTCATGTTTGCATCACTAATACCTGTATTAAGAGATTTTTGAAGATCCTTAGCAACCAGTTGATAATATCTGTTAAAGAAATTACAAATGTCTACACTATCATCAATATATTTTTTATTTTCGTTAATTATTCTGGGGACACTAGTATAAGCATCTACATGAGCTGCTTGCCTATTTTTGTTTATTACATCCCACACTGCTGTGTTGAAGTACACACTATTATTCAAAATTTCAGCTGTTTTCTTACATTTCGCTCTTTTCACTTTTTTCATATAGTTTTTCTTTAGAGCTTTGTAATTATCTTCACTTAACATATTTCTAGATAGTTTGAATTCATCATATGCATCTTTAACCCTATTTCTTTCTGCAAGGATATCATCAGTTATCCACTCTTCAATCGTGTCTAATTTGTTCTTTACAGGGACTTTTTTAACTGGACAACTCATAGAAATATGAAACCTTAAAATATTAATGAAACTATCATATTTGTCATTTAAACTATTGCTATTGTAAACCCTACTCCAGTTTTCTTGTAGCAGATTCTGCTTCAAACAATCGATATTCCCCTGTTCACATTGTTGAATTTCTTTCATTACTCTACTCTTTTTAATTGATTTATGACCTTGCAACCCCACCTCTAAGATTTGATAGTCATGATCAGATAGTTCCGAGCCGCCTAATCTTGTTTTAGAGTAATCTATATTAGTAAGGATGTTATCAATTATTGTTTGTGATGTTCTTGTGACTCTGGTATATTCATGAACTTTTATTTCCAAGTTATTCATGCATATAATATCCTTTAAATCTTCTGTCATTTTATTCTGCGTTGCAAAGTCTGTATTGAAATCTCCCGCTACAATAACGTTTGTAAAACGAGTAGTTAATCTCTAAAAGCCTATTGAATAGTTCACAAAAATTGTTCCATTCCCCATTTGGTGACCTGTAAATACCTAACACCGCTACTTCGAAATTATTGTCGATTTTTACTCTCAAACCAGTAACTTCTAAATCCATTTCCACAGCAAATTTCTCTACATATTCTAAATTAAATGTTTGCATATTCTTAGCATTTTTAGTGAAGATAGCTACTCCCCCACTTCGATGAGATGTCCTGCAATACGACGTTTTCAATGAATAGTTTGGAATATTAAGTTGTGACAATTCATCTTCTTTTAAACCATGCTCTGTGACAATAGCTATATCAGGAGCCTCTTCTTTAAAAAATACTTCGATTCTATCTATTTTGTTACGAATGTATTGAATATTCTGATGGAACACAGTGAGTACCGGTACTTCCCTATCATCCCTTATTACTTTATCGTTGCTTTTGCATATTGAAGTAGATTTACTTAATCTCTTAGAATCTTGAGAGCCTATCAGATTGCTACAAGAGTTCCTTCCACTAATGCTATCCTGATTTTTTGATCGATTAACGTCTTTTAATACAATTGAAGTGCTGTAGATCACTATAGAAGTGCTGCCTTGCACTACTTCAACAAGCTGCCTGAAGAGGTGAGGCGACTGGATCTGAGCATGTTTGAGAGGGCATTACTAAGTTTTTGAGGAGCAGGGCTTACTACAGTTACAGTGAGTTCCTGAATGATGACCTATAGCAATCCTGCGCACAATCTTGTGATAAAATTGTTTTGTGTATAAGTGTTTGTTTTGACGCCATCGATCCTGCAATGCGGGCAAAGGATGAAGATTTAGGTATAAGGTATAAGGAGTGGTCCCAGCTCGGGATTTTCATGGTCGTGGGGGGGGTTTACAAATGGGGTTTGTTGGCCTTTTTTTGTTATTGCATCCCAATCCTTTCCCTCAAAAGTAAACTTCCGATTTTATGGGTTATGCCCCTCAGGGGCTGAGCTGTAGTGGACTGGCTCAAAACATCAGCCAAAATATTTGTTCCTGCGGGGTTATGGTTTTGGTGATTGATTGGCAATGATGCACAGATGAAATATTGGTGAATTTTAAAACTGCCTTAGTTCGGTTGGCGGCCAGACTAGCTTTGCTCTCCTGGCCAAGTATAAAGTATAGCGAAATAAATAAATAAATCTAAAAACAGTTAAATACTCAATAACTGGAACACTTACAAAGCACATTTGATATGCATAAACACAATGTTTATATACACTGTCAATCAACTAGCACGGGACAATAATCACACTCTCTGTATAAACGTTCACTGAATCACATGGTCTGTTTAAACTCTCACTGGCTACGTGATCACACAGTCGGTATAACTGCCACTGGATCCAAACGTTGGTAAGATCAAACAACACACTGACTGACTTGTTTAAATAGACTTCGTTTATAGTGTTTGAAAGTATTCCAGTAAATGCAGGAAGCCGGTAGCACAATCTAGAACATTCCAGCAAGTTGTCAAAATACTGGAACGAAATCTAGCAAATAGAAGCGAGAGACATTCAAGGAGAGTGATGAAACAAGACTCAATTTGCAATCAGTTTGAAGCACGTTTGTTGATCTAAGGAAGCGATGCTTACAAAACAAGTGCATAGACAATTATTGCTTGCCCTGCATTCATAACACTAACTCCACCTTAAGAAATTGTTCTGTTCCAGAACAAGGGCACATTGGATGGCTTCCTTGACCACTAACCGACTCCTCCTTGATCCTCCAAGGGTTGTAGATGCAGATAAATGGTGATGTGGATACCAGTGAACTGAAACACTTCAAGTATTGGCTTCACAATTTCCCAGTCCAAGCTAACATAACCACTTCCACGCCTTGGTACACCTACAGTAAAACCTGTGTAAGGCGGAACTCCACGGGAATGAAAAAAAAAATCCGTTTTGGCAGGTTTCCGGATCATATTAAAAGCATGTGACAGGTAAAAAAATTACTGTAATTTAATTTTGTCTTTTGTCCCATGAAAAAGCTGTGAAATTAATTATAAATTACAACTACTGTGACGTTGAAGATCCGTCTTGTTTCCACTAATATAATAAAAACTTAAAAAAAACACTTCTAAGTGTTTTTTAAGTTTTTATTATACCTACAGTATTAAAAAAATTTTCTTCACTAACCTATTTCATTTTCATCCACATATTTAAAGACAAAATTTTTGTTTTTAGGTTTGCCATTTCAAAATTAAAGAACACTACCAACTAACAATTACAGCAATTAAACACCTTTTTTTTTAAATAAATAAACATTAAACACTGATGAAACAATCACGCATTACTTTAAATGACAGAACTCGGAATGAATCGGAAAGAACGTACCGTATGAAAGACTTGCTTAAACTGATGTAGAAACAGTTCCAATTCAAAATTAAAACGCCAGGGATGTTATGACTAATGTGGTGGATGCTATGGCGTCAAAACACCGTGTGTACAGACTTTCAGTTCCCCTTAAAATGAATGTTTGGTTGCTAATCGCTCCGATTCTTGGAAACAATTAGCCACCAATACGCGGGCGAGAGAAGCATATAAAATCGAGTGGGACACAGTGCCTTATTTATTTTGCAATAACCTTCTAAGACATCCGGTAATAAGAAATAATGTATCGTAGTGTACTTGAACATCCTGCTGTTTTAAAAACAAATATTGAACTCTATATTTACTTTATACAGAAAATAATCCGGAATACAGTGCGTTGCAAAAGCAAACAGCTTCTGTAAATCTTTATCAAATTTCCGTTTTACAAAGTTTTAATTATTGCAAGCGACTTTTCAAGCATTCCGTTTCCACATTAGAAAGGTTCCGGCTTAGAAAGGTATTTTTATATGTAACTTTATACAAAATTCCTAGGGACCAGATGAACCATTCCATTTCAGCAGGTTTCCGTCTTACAAGGGGTCCGTCTTAGACAGGTTTTACTGTAGTTTCCTCACTCCTAGTGTCTGCATTCTGTCCCTCAGCTGAACCAAGCAAGTCTGCGATGTGCCACATGATGCCTCCACCCAAGGTGCCCCTTAGTCACCAAGTAGAAGAGACGTGATCAAACGGTTGGTGCCACTGGATCCAAACGTTGGGAAGTACAAAAAACACACTGACTTACTTGTTTATGTGGACTTCTTCTTATATAGTGTTTGAAAGTATTCCAGTAAAAGCAGGAAGCCGGTAGCACAATCTAGAACATTCCAGCAAGTCGTTGAAAACATGAGAACAAAATCTAACAAATAGGAGCAAGAGAGACATTCAAGGAGAGTGAAAAAACAAGACTCAATTTACAATCGGTTTGAAGCACATTTGTCAATCAATGGAAGTGATGCTTACAGAACGAGTGCATAGACAATTGCTTGCCCTGCATTCTCAACAATACTATGAGGCTATAAGTAAATTGATAAAATTATATATTCATTAGCTGTAATTCCATTCCTGTTTTCTCTTGCTCACATCCCAGAAACTGAGCATTTTGGGAAAATTCCTGCTAGGTTCTTTCACTAAGCATATGAAACTAAGACAAACACTACAGGAAAGTTTGAATTTTATGGAGATTATTTTTAGTAACAATGAAAGGAGGTTTCCTGAACGTTCCTTTAAAAACAACTAGAAAGAAGCAGTCAATATGTAGTTTTGTAATCTTAAAAATACATTATAATTTGATATTACTTAAAACCGTGCTTTATAATTCAAGTTTCATCAAAATAATTAATTTTTCCTACAACTGCTCATAAAGTAGTTCTTTACGTACTGAAAACTAATTGTAAAATATCTCTTTTCTGCTCCGCAAGCGGTAAAGTACTTTAGGCTCGCCAGCTGTTTTCTTTATGCTTCTGTTTTGATTTTGATGCCTTCTCATTGGTGGATCATGGAATCCGTAAAATTCACATAACCTCAAAAAAGTCAACGCTAACCAAATCCGCGCACGGTCTGTGATGTTACAAACTTCAAACTTTTATTGTGTTGGAATCCAGAACTGCAGTTGTAGGAATAATATTGTATGTATTTCGCGCGTGAAGCTTCTTTATCGCTCTCGCAAAATTACTGCGCTCCGCTGTGCGTCGCGCAGTAAATGTTTTGGCTTGAGCGATAAAGTCGCGCTTCACGCTCTTAATACATAAATAACTATTTTCATTAGCAACGCAGATTGACACAAAAAGGTACAACTGAAAAATTGGAAATGCAATGATGTTTTCAGGAAAATCAATTGAAATAATTACTTGAAACGAATAAAATCATTCTAATAAAAAAGGGTAATTTATAAGAAAATATCATAATAGCGATTATCAACTTTAATAAATTTCTTAATTTCATATAAAAACTATTCCAACAAGTTTATACAAATTTTATCACTTCAATAAACTAATGGTAGTGAATTGCCATTTACTGTTGATTTACTACAGCTTAAAAAACACGCATTTGGCATAGCTTTATTTACAAGTCAAGTTTTAAAAATTTATACGAAAATTTTTAAATGAAGATCCTTATTTACATTTACAATGAAAACAAATAATCGAGCTTATGCTCCAATATTCAGAAAAGTATTACAAAACGTGTGCTTGCAATAGTTTCTACGGTATAACATATATAAAATTGGATTAAAAAAATAATGTACCGTAATTGATAAGGATTTTAAATCAGTATTAGTACTCAACTCACTATTCTTTGTTTCTATCGCTAGATTTTATATAAAATACATAATAACAAGTTTTCAAAATAATTATCTCTATACATTAATGGTAATAAGGTAAAAAATGTCTAATAAAAAATTCTCACACACACAAATACACGCATAACAATGCAGGAAAGAGAAATTAATCAGTAGAATAATTCATCCCACTTCATGTCAGTGCTTTGGTACAGGGTTTGAGTGTTTGGTGCTCCTTTAAAAAATAGTATCTGAATAACGTGACAAAAAGTCAAACAAACATAATATGACAAAAGTAGAAATATTCACCAAATCAACAAAGAAAAAGTGAAGTATATTTTAATCTGTTATATTTTCCTGGATTTCTTGTTTCACGACGAACTGCGTTGTTAATATTAACTTTTTATGTGAATTCAACGTGAATTTGACTGCAAGTCGTTGAATTCACATAAAAAGTTTATATTTTTCTTCGAGAAGGAAATCAAGTTGTTAAAAAATTGAAAATCTAATAATTTATTTAGAAAGTGAAACCGTAAAAAATAATTTCTAAGCTTGCTGTAACCTCCAAATGCAACAAAATACAGATTTAAAATATTTGACCTGCAAATTCACCCGAACAGTTTTTAAAAGAGCGCAAATTAACATTTCTTAAAAATGAAAACTTTTCAAATTTCTTGCTGCACACGATCTGCACATGCACAGTACGTACCTTCAAGAGGTTATGACGTTATTAGGTCATTAAACCGGCCCAATAACGCTGTCGCGTCCCAAGTGAATCGTATATTTGATAAGCAAAACATTCAGCTCGAACTTTATCAAATTTATCAAATACATCCAATCAAGCAAAATAATAATAACTCTGAATTTGTTACTAACGTGAGGATGGATGGATTAATCAATTCTGAAGGATAACAGAAAAGCATTCAAGTTTCAGTTAAAAATGATATATGATTTAGTTGTTCCAAATTTCACGTTATCAATTAATAAATAACATTTTGAGTTCAATCAATAACCTCTAACTCAAAATCTTAGTCCAATATTTTAACTAAAATTGCGAATTGATCATTTCTCTAAACCACCCTGCTTAACCATGAATTTATTAGTTCACAATGCTTCTGTAGTTGAAAACAATCTATAACATACTAATAACATATTCAGAGATGGAATCTATATCGGTGTTGATCAGGTTATAAATAATAAGTATATTATTTATAGGTAATTACAGATTAATAATAATGATAAAATTAACTTTTTGGGTTGCGTAACACTTGTAAATCAATACTTGGAACCAATAACAGAAACTAATTCATTTAGACAGTAAACTTTCTTTTTAGAAACAAATTTGAAATATGAGAGTTAAGCCTAAAAAACAAATAAGAAAGGCAAAATATTCAATATGAATGAGTATTATTCAAGAGAATGTGGCAGTTTTTATTGAATTGCTAAATGTTAAAAAGATAATTAATTTTGAAATAAGCGTTAAGAGCATTTCAAAATTAATTATGTTGTTAATATGAGGAAGTAGCATCCATTTTCTTTTTTTAATAAATATGGGAAGTTTACGATGGTAATTATGCTAAATTTTAACTTCTGTTGTCCCGACACGGCAAACAGCAGTGTAGATTCTAGCTAGACGAGCAGAGAGAACGATAGAGCTGCTCATCTAGCTGGAATCTACACTGCTCTCAATCTATAGAATTAGTGACGCTAAAGCTCTCGCCGTTTGGACGGGTCTTTGGTTAGTTGCCAACATTCTGTCTCTTCTCAGGATTTCTCTTTAGCTCTTAGAGTAAGTAGAATTTAATGAACGGAAAGAATTGTTCAAATCAAAACCAAAATGTTTTGTGGATGATTTCTAGAAAAGGAAGTTGGAATTCATTGAGATATTAACATAAACTTTTGAGCAATTTGATTCTATTTATTGGTGTTTCCTAGGATTATCAGTTGGCTACCAGTTTTAATTTAAATTAACCAAATAGCAGAAGTGGAAAATCATCAACTGATATAGATAGAAATTAACGTTGCTTATGAAATTAAACTGTGGTATCAAGTTTTTGAAAAGTGGTTTTCTACTAGAAAAGTCTATTTTATAGTACACATGAAAGCATGACAGTTTGATAATATAGTTTTGTAATAGGCTATATCTATTACAGGTTAATCACTTCACTGTTGAGTAAGAGAATATGTTCTTAATTAATGATCGGGTTATTTAGTAATACAGTTGATACGTTCACATTAATGAACATTGGAAGGATCGATAGACGACTAAAATTCATCTTAATGATATGTATACCAACAACAATAGAATCAGGCAGCTTACAATAGCTATAAGAGCAAGTTTGAGAGCAGATTTCCGTCGCTTATTCTGAAAATAACAAAACATTAATCAAATTATAATATTATAAATATTCGTATAAACTCATCAAAAAGAATCCTATAAATTCAAGTATAATGATTTGTAAGATAAATATTAGGCAGGGGGGAAATACAGGTCTGTAATAACGGGTGTTTCATAAATGACGCAACCCTGAAATCAAATGGAGGAAGTCGTGCATGGGTGAATTTTCTGTTCCCCAATCGATATTTAAGTAACATTTGATTCAATGTCAACTAACTGAGGCAATTGAAATGTAATAGTCGAGCATTAGTTTAGTCATAGCAGTCTTTTCATAAAATTGTGTCATGTCCATGTTTTCAAGATAATTCTATTATTGAGATCCTTGTAACTTATCCTGTCTGATGTTTTCAAACAGGGCTCTTTGCAGTACAGTCGTTAAAATTCTTATACAATATAATTGAGTTGAAAACTCAACATTCAAAAGATTATTTCGAGTAGAGTAACAAAGGAAATTTGGAGGAAAGTTGCTATAAATGTGTTGAAATTAGTACAAATCTATTTTAAAGCTGCAGGGCATCAAATGAATCATGTAACTCCCTAACATTAGTACAAGATTGAATTTTAATCATGTACATGTTGAATATGTTATATATCCTCCATCACATAACTCCATAACTGTCACATAACTCTATGGGTTGTGTCATTTTTGAAACACTGTGTATATGTGAAACTTTGGATGATTTAAGAAGCCCTTGCAGTGCAGTAATTTTATGATGTACCAGCAGTTTTCGTTTAGATTACACACCAAGAGACAAATGACAATAAAGCAGATAACATTGAAAACTACTAATAATAATGAGACGGATAGAATAATGCAGTAGAATTAATAATAAATTACAAATAAACATAATGTAGCTAGAGATAAACTGCAGTATCTTTATCCAGTATTGATGGTTCTCTTGACCTTAAAATACCCATTCAATTAATATTTGAATTTGACTTGTTGCCATAAGATAAAAAATTAAATCGATTAATAAAGACTCATCCACATGGCGAGAGCACGAGCGACACTAATTGCGTAAATCAGCGTGGATTCTAGCTCGGCAGACTGTGAGATTGTTTCTCTTGCAGATCGCCTAGCTTGAATCTACACTGGTTTGCAACGCTCTAAAAAATTAATTTATGCAATAATTGTCGCGCCAGCTCTCACCTTGTAGATGGGCCTAGAAACTCATCTTCATATCATACTAATATTGAAGAATGGTCAGAAAAAAGCACTAGGTATGCAGTAATTATCAAATTACAAGTTCATCATCTGACCTTCCAAAATTATAAATTAAAAATTATCGTCAAGCAGGTAACATAACCTCTTAAACAGCCCCTCCTGCCATGCAAGAACGCTATCTATGACGATGTCTTCATAAAAACGTTTCATATAATCTATTCTTATTCCGTAGAAAACGTCATCTAATTTCCTTCTACAAAAATCATACATGCTCATTGATGATTCTCACTCATCTGATTCAATTAATATGTGTGGAAAATGCAAATAAACCCAATATTCCAATCACGGCCCCATTCGCCACGGCACGGTTACTTTGCCGAATCGGCCAAATTAGTAGATAACGTATAAGAATGTGTCTTGTTCACAAGATCCGATTGTTGACCATATACGGTAGAAGATTCATGCACTACCGTCTGCATGCGGCGGAAGGAGGAAACGCGACGATGTTGTTCACAAACTGAGAGTGGAAACTTGTTATGTGATCACATCGTATAACATGGATAGAGTCCTATTTGGCAGAGGACTAGGGGAGATAGATAGATAGATAACTTGTCTTTATTGAGGCGAAGTTAGGACTCACAGGTCCTCTCTTACACTTAACTCTAGATGTGATTTGGACAAAATTATTTTTAAAACAAACAAAACTTGTCAATGTATTTAGCTTGTTTTTTAGTTCTAAAGTTCTAAATTTGATATATATGAGATCTTTATGAATCATCATATGTATATTGAAGTCTAATTATGTGTTATTTGTAGAAAGAAAAATAAATGAATTTGATCACATACCTGATAAGCAGCCGCCTTCTCCAATTCCTGTTCGGCAGACTGAACACCTACTTCCACATTTTCTATTGCGTTTTCTATACTATCTGAAAACAGATTAAAAATCTATGTTTTACGTGGTATTTCATGTTTATACGGCAACCCCTTCAGAATGGAAGTGGCAAAAAGATTAGTTAGGCTTATTCCACCATCATATGTATAAAAATTATTACTAATTCAATTACCAATGTTTTTTGAATATAATTATTACTATGTAATGATTATTAGAAACATATTCTTTGCTTTCAAGCTCTCATCTTCAAAGCAATATATTTCCTTAGCCTTGAATTAGTCTGGTATTCTACATTCGTAGCAAGTCTCACCCCTATATACTAGCTCTGCTAGAGGCTGCACCCTACTAATCACTTTCAATAACATTTATTTCGATACTTTACATGGAAGCTACAGGTTGAAAGGAAAAACATCCGTTAAAACCATAACTACATTAAATAATTTAAAAGAAAAACACTAAAACATAACTTTGCTCGATCTATTAGACCACCTAGATTATTTTTCACTCAATTTTGTTATGCTGGGTGATGGCCGCATGAGTCTTGAGATTTGTGCATGGGTAATGAGATGAATGATGTAAAGGAGAAAACATCCAAGCATCAAAGAGATTCGAACTCGAGGAACAGCAGCCAGTCGGAGACAAGCGCCCCAACTAACTGAGCTACCAGGACCGACAAATATATTTGGTTCTCACCTTATTGAGTGTCACGGACGGTTGCACGAAAGCCAATTAAATTTAATCCCCGTAGAATGACGTCATTCTACGGAAATTTAACTTATTGGAGAGAGTTTAGTTGCACAAAGGACAATTACAAGTAATAACGCCGAATAGGTTAACCAGCGTAAAAGGTATTTAACCGCCCGATCACCGATGATTAAATCTCACTAATGCCCGTTAAGTTACATTTTATAGGTTATGTTTATTGTACCAGAACATGGAACTGCAAATTAGGTGGTAAAGGTTTTTAACACCTTTCAAAATGAATAAAATCTATTACGAACATAATAATATTGAGATAGGTGAATAATGATTCAAATAATTCACAATGAAATGATTCTAATTCATCTTTTTTCTCAACTTCGGAATCAATAGCCGCGAGCCGTAGCAGGTATCTGTTCAATCAGATAGATAAGCTGCGTTCTCGTAGGTCCCGTTCGTAACAGTGACCGATTAGATTGGCCAGCAAAAAAGACATTGTTCTCTGCTGTAAAATCACTTCCCGGTGGTTCGGAACCCACCTAAAACTGTAGGTCCAACTCATCAATCACCATCATCCAACTCATTACCCACGCACAGGTCTCAGACCTATGTGGGCTTCATCCTCAAAAAAAAAAAAAAAAAAAAGATGTTGATCAAATTACAGTGTAGCCAGATTGTGACCGTTCGGTTAACAAAAATTAACTAATGGGCCTTTGTGCAACAGAAATAAACCCGTTGCAATTTGAAAGCAATCTGGACACTAGTCAGAACAGAAACAGCAAAGAACAAGAACTTAAAATCAGATACTCTTATGGTTTCTGACAATCGAATCGTTAAAACTGGAAAAGAAGCAGCAGAAACCTTAAATAACTATTTTATCAACACTCCACTTGAAATACAGCAAACTCGTTCACAACAAAACAATACACACAATTATTTCTATTTATTAAACATTACACAACAAAAGAGTAGGTTCTCATTAAAAAATTTTGAACCATTGACTAACGAACATTGAGAAATTATATTTTCACCAAAAAAACAAAAAATGTTATGACTGCTATAACATATCCAACTACTTAATAAAAAATACAGCTAAGCCAATTTTAAAGACATTAACATTTATTTTCAATAGATCAATGCAAACAGGGTATGTGCCTTCTGAGATAAAGCTGTCAAAAGTTGGTCCAATTTATAAAAAAGGGGATAAGGTCCTTCCAGAAAATCACCAACCAGTTGCTAATCCTCCAGTGTTTTTTATAAATCTTTCAATATGCTATCCTAAGCGATTGAGGAAATATTTGAATCAATTAATCCGGTTCGAGTGGTTCGGAACCCACCTAAAACTGTAGGTCCAACTCATGAATCACCAGCATCCAACTCATTACCCACGCACAGGTATAAGACCTATGTGGGCTTCATACTCAAAACAAAGTAATACTGACATAGACCTGGCTTTTCTACAAGTGATGCTTTGTTTTCTCTAATGGACGAGGTATTGATTTCTGTGTGTGTTTTAATAGCTGATTTATCCAAGGCATTTGATCTTGTCAATATAGAAATTCTATTAAATAAACTTGAATTTTATGGTTTTGAAGGTTCAGTGATCAAATGGTTCACATCATATTTTGATGAAAGATATAATAGAATCTCAACAATATACATACAACTCAGAATGGTCAAAGGCAAAAAATGGAGTCCCTCAAGGTTCTGTGCTGGGCCCCTTGCTTTTTCTCTTGTATATAAATGACTTCCCTTCATACCTGGAGCCCGCACATTGTGTGTTGTATGCCGACGATGTGAGTAACTTGCTGAGAAACGCCACTCAGTCGAATAAGGAGTCGCAATGCAGAAATACTTTCAATAAATTAGATAAATGGCTAACTGCTAATATGTTGACCTTAAACTATAACAAAACTAAAGAAATTCCATTTAGAACATCAAAAGAAGTGTACTTAAAGATAAAAGACTATACTATAGTCTGTAAAAGAAATAACATTCTTGGAGTGGTGATAGACTCCAAACTTTCCTGGAAACCACATCTGGAATAACTGAGAAATAAATTTAATTTTGCAGTTTTTGTACTCAGAAATTTGAAATTACTTTTAGATGATAGAGCCCTGAGACAGGGTTACTTTGCAATTTTCCACTCCTTACTGGCATATGATATAGTTTTATGGGGAAATTCAAGGCACGTAATCGAACTTTTCAAATTACAGAAGTAGGCATTGAGAGTAATGGTAGGTGAATCCGTTAGAACTAGCTGTTGGCCTTATTTCAGGAAACTATAAATTCTGCTACTACCATGCTTGTATATACTCAAAGCCATCTGCTTCATAAAGAAACATGAGCATAAATTTAATACAGGTGAAATATTTCATAATTATGGAACGAGATACAGGAGTAACTTGAGGTACAATCAACACCAGACATCCATGTATGAGCGAGGGGTAAAACGTTCGGGTATACGGATGTACAATTTATTACCAATGCGTCTGAAGGAGCTCACGTGTGACAAGTTGAGAAATAAATTGAAAAGGGAGCTACTGGAAATATGTGCTTATTCAAGTGAAGAATTTAGGGCGCATTATGAGAAACAAAGCAACTGACTCAAAATCTTGACACCCTAAGTTTTATCATTCAACTAATCAACTACAAATCCATATACCCCTTTCATAGGAGGTCAGAGGATGCTAATAGGCCTAAATAAATTTAAAAATTGTGCCTGTTCGGTTAACAAAAATTAACTAATGGATCTTTGTGCAACAGAAATAAACCCGTTACACTTACGATGGTTAGTTAACTGACATTAAACTCCTTATTTAATTATTGGCTTTTGTGCAACCGGCCGTCAGTGTTTAAAAAAGGACCACTTATGTTTTCCAAGCTTTACCGTTTTATGTAAACACATGTATTAGATTATCATTCATTAATCTCATTGGCTTTACTGATAAATAAGTAGTTCTCACTTCAATAATGTCTTGAATAGCATCATCTACGATGTGGTGTTTGATATTGTTTTTAAAAATGTATACACAAATGTGTAGTTTTACATAAATAAAGTGATGTAATCTCTCAAAAGGAGCATTTCTTTTCAACTGCTCATTTTATTGCAGTGAATAAACAATTTAAGAGCAGCAATTATTCAGAAACATGTAGCCTGACACAAAATAATTGACTAAAATATGAGATTATACTTACTAATGGATTCGGCTTGCTGATACACAACAGATCCCAGCTCCCTCATTATCTGGTTGACATCAATGATTTCAGCTTCGATGTTTCTGACTCGCTGTTCACGCTCCTGGATCAAGCCCTGCTCAAATTCCAAATCTCTGATTTCACCTTGCCGATTTCTCATGAGGGTCTTTTGATCATCATCTGAATAGTCTAGTTGTCTATTGTTTTCGTCCATCAGGGCAATTTCTGATGGTAATTGACAGAATTTCATTTTATCAGCAATTTCCTGAAACAATTTTGATTTTTAAAATTCATAGAGATAGTAAGTTATTCATATCACGAAACCTAACCGTAATAGGAAAGATCTACAAATAGGAAATCGGTCTACAAAAGACTCTGATCTCTACTGTAAAATCACTTCCTGGTGGTTAGGAACCCACCTAAAACTGTAGGTCTAACTCATCAATCAACATCATTCAATTCATTACCCACGCACAGGTCTCAGACCTATGTGGGCTTCATCCTCCGAAAAAAGGGGAAAAACTGATGAATTCTAATTGTAAAATGAATGAGGAACAGCATCATGGTTTGGTGTGATTAAACTTTAAACGTCTTCAGCTGAACTGCTCCCTGAACCTCATTCAATTATTGTTTTGGGCTTCTGGCCAGAACTAACTAATTGAATTAAAATTCAAAATAATTTTCTTTGGGATTGATTTTAATCATTTTTCCATGTTTAATTTCAATTCAATCCTTTTAATTTGAATTATTATTCATTATCAATTCAATTTACCAAAAATATTTCCCTATTTTTAGTTCTAAATTATTTTATCCTTTCCTAGTAGTCTACGGTATTGATAAGGGACGGAATTTCAATAAATCAGAAATAACTTATTGGTAAAGTAGAATTAGATTATTGAATAAGTCAACTATCCTAGCTCGGGTTGTAGCACGAACATTTTAAATGCAGACATTGCTATGTGCGACAAATCATTTAAGAAATATTTTTAAAACAAAATGTCGTTATTTTCTACACAAATGCAAACTCCCATCGTGTGATAAATCATTTAAAATATCTTTTAAAAAAATGACATCATTTTCTACAAAACCATTATCCAAATTGGCAACAGATTGAAGTGTGTATCGGCCAAAAAAGTATATATATATTATTCAATTGATGGGTTTCCATCTCTACTCTTTTTGGTTCGCCTTGTATTTACCTTTTGAATAGAACTGTATGTCTGTACAGCTTCTTTGAACATACTGGTTAGTCGATCAATTTGTAGTTTCTGTTCTCTGTCACCACGTCCGCCATGTCTCGATAGTTCGTTTAATTTTTTAATATCCCTCGCTGTTAGATCAATTATTTGATTGGTGCTCAGTTGTGTGGCATTTCTGTAAAGAAGAATTGTCATTTCAAAAGAATACAGCATTCACACAAATCGTAGTTAGGGTATTTTCATTGTCACAAAAAGTGAATAGCTTAGAAAAACTTATACAAACTATCTAACAGCATAATAATTAATATTGATTAAACAATCACAAAAATGATTCGTAAAAAAATCAGCATAATGTTTCAGGTAAATACTAGTTGGGAACAGTTTACGAAGAAGTTGAATAGCTCAGTAAACAGGCCGGTTACCAGTTGCCCGACCCTACCAGTTGACCGACCAAAACAAATTTTACGAAAGAAGTAAAGCGTACATTTCGTAACATTGTCAGGCTAGGTTAGGTTAAATCGTAAAGTTTCCTTTGGTCGGTCAACTGGTAGGGCCGGGCAAACTTGTAACCAATCCAGTAAACAAGCTGATACAACAGAATAGGATGAAATAGTTATAGATAATTCCCCTCTCACACCAATATAAATAGGCATTTCAACATAAATATTTATTCCAGCATATTACAGTTTCCAGTTTAACAAGCAGCATATTACAGTACTGGTATGAATCATCTGAGGGTATACATAATATTTTAAAGATTATTCTCCCAAAGAATAAATTTCAAAACAGAATATGAGAAGTATCAATAACCATGATAGTATTTCATAAAGTATGAAATAACTCTTTTGTATTGGACATATTTTTGTATTGGCTACTCGTTCTGAAAATCAGCTTCATTCCCAGGCAAAATGACCATTGTACAATATACAAAAGTGGTCAGCTTATGAATGAAAGAAAAATATAACAATATGAATAGTTACCTCCTACTTACTACGAAACAATTAATTCCTGATAGATATTGCTGCCTGAGCTCGGGAGTCTACAAGATACTTAATCAGTAGGAGGAAACTATTCATATTGTTATATTTTTCTTTCTTTCATTCATAAGCTTTTGTATATTGTACAATGGTAATTTTGCCTGGGAATGAAGCTGAATTTCAGAACAAATAGCCAATACAAAAATATAGAAAAAAATATGATAGCCTACCTGATATGCTTGATTCTTAATATTATAGTTTGATGGAAACATACTAAGGCGAGATAGAGCTCACCGGATGCTTGAGGACCCCGGACCATCCAGGAGAATGCAACCAACGGATATAGGAAGTTCATTACATCAATACGGATTTAAATCAGATGAAAATATAATCTGATCTTACTACCTTGAAATCTCGCAAAAGAAAGACATAAATTCCCTTTTCCTTCTCCTCTCACCTTGATTGACCCCCCACAAGCCCCTCATATCCATTAAAAAATCTCACCCCATTTAAAAAGATAATAAAAATTATGTCGTATTAATTGGCTCAGGTTAATCAGGTCATCTTACGAACAGAATGGTCAGTAAATCATGTTTCTACAATTCTTTGTTTTTAAAGAAAAGAAATACTATCAAGGCATAATACTGTTAAACGCACACTTTATTTCGTAGGCTCTCGCTATCTTTATGGGTCCCGATATTTTTTGAAGCCTGCTGCAACTGTTTCCAACCGGAATAGATAGTCTGCACTTTCGAAGTGATGTTATCACTTAGCGCTGTAGTTTCACTTTGATTGTAATGGGAGCCTGCAAAGCTGACATCTGGTAACGGCTCATTTCTTGTGGCACCATATGACGGCTTGTAGCCTTGAGCAAACCCTTCAGCCATGATAAGCCTGTAAAAATTCAATTCAATTATTGGTTGCCATATTCACGAAACAGATCTTATAGGAATAAAAACTTGGATGTTGGAGTATACAAGAGAATTAGTTTTCAAAGATAAGTCCAAGTTAATATTTCAGATAAGTCTAAAACACTATGCACTGTTCTTTAAGGAAATGTCAAAGTTTTCTTAAATTATTCTTACCATTTGTAATGAAGAAGACGAGCTTAAGGAGTTTATATTATTACTCATTTTTTCAATTCATGTTCATAATGATGAACTTCCTAATATCGGCTCCCAATGTTATTTAAACGGGCACTCGCTAAAAACCGGAATCCTTGAGAAAACGGCAAAATTCATACACGCCGGGAGATCAAAGCCTACTAAATCCATAATTTCTTATAGATTTTCCAACTTTAAATGTAATTTTAAATAATAATAAAAAACAATTGATCATTTCGTATAAATAAGCTGTTGCAAACTTGAAGCAGGCACTTATTTTCTTAGGTTAGAAGTGTGAGTCACATACTGTATTAAGGGCCGGTTGCACAAAGTTTAGTCAAGTTTGATCACGATCAAACTCTGTGCAACCGGCCCATAATACAGTATAAAACTCTAATATGAACGTTCTGACTGACAGTCTATTTATCCGGGCAAAGGAAATATTTTTATTAATAGTAGCGTAAAACTTAGGGTAATTGTGCCGCAGATGTTAGCACGTAAAAAATCACTTGAAACCTTCACCAAATTGTAGTATTATTTCTCCTGATCACAATTATCAAGCTTTCAAGTGTCGGTCTCAATTAATTAATTAATTATTCGGAGAAAGTGCACTATATGGGCCGAACCTATACTAACCTGGCTAGATGTGACTGAACCACCTCATACCTTTATTATTTTGATACATAAGTGCCATTTGATGAAAAGTGCCTAGTTCATATTAATTTAAATTTTGTGATAAAGAGTTCCTTTTAGTTTATTGTTTTATCTGTTATTAAATTTTGTTGAAATTTAACGTTTTATTATTATTAAAACTTTTTTATTCAATTAATGAATATCATAGTATTAATGAATAACACTAATAGTGTTCACACAATCATAATCGTCCAAGTTATTCAATTTAGAAACTTTATTGACAGAAGCCCATATACTGCACTCCCATGGAGTGCAGTATATGGGCTTATCTTAAAAATGACGCGATTAAGTGAATTATGTCTTTATCTACGACCATGTCATAATGTATACATTACAGTTTCACAATTGATGCCAAAACAGCTGTCTTTTCGAAATGCTTTTTGAAACCCGTTGCATAAAGAGCTCATTATAGTACAGGTTCTACATTATAACACGGGTTCTGGACCAATCAGAAGCATTTTTGATGGAATCAATATCGTAATTCAATATTGTGAAACTATCAGCTTATTTGATCAAACTGCTAACTAAGCTGCTAACCTAACAATCTACTATAACTTCTCGTATTTGAGATGAGAGGTTAGGTATCTCTGACAGTCACAGGTAAAATGAAATTGTTTTAATTAAATGTATACTAGTGGTTGTAGATAAAATAGTGTATGCAACGATTTTATTTGGCCATTAAAGCACTCGTGAGATATTTATAACACTCGCATTCGCTCGTGTTATAACTTACATCTAACTCGTGCTTTAATAAGGGTCAAAATAAAATCGTTGCATAAACTACTATTATCCGACTAGATATCCACCTGAAAATGAGTATAATCATTGTATGTAACCTCTCCCGTGTTCACATAATCGTAAACGTCCAAGTTATTCAATTGACAACAAGTTATTGACAGAGGCCCATCTAGTGCACCACAACCAATTATTCAATATTAAAAACTCACCTTTTGAACAGAACCCCAAAATGATTATCTTTAGCAATTAACTTGAACTGAGTGTTTAGAAGGCATGAATCATTGCAACACAATAATTTGCATTCTAGTTTATGAATTATTTACTCAGACAATTCATCTATTCAATAAAAAGAGCATTTTCAATTTATTCCATAATCTTATCACTTGATGCATTGCGCATACTTTGACATAATCTGTTGCCACAGCCTGGGTTTTGGGCGCTTGGGCCTTCTATTTCTTTAGCTTAAATATGAATTTTGACGAATTTGACTAACGATGATGGATGGTAATATCATAGAGTGCTATAGAATCTAAAACTGATGCTTATGTTTTACTCTGAACTCACAGATATATTGTAATGAGAATACATTTGAAGAATAATAAATTTAATGATGAATAATGATTTTTGACTAATGGTTTCCAACCTGATATTATTTCTGAATGTAATAATTTTAAAATAACAAAAAAAAATTATCAAAGAGATTTTTTACTTTGAATGCATTATGGAATTAATGAAAACATAATAATGATCACTATAATTAATTAATATAGTAACAGAATATCGGGATTATATTGATTATATCACAGTAAATATCAATACCAGTTTCAAAATATTGATGCAATATATTGATAATTTTGATATTGATACTCCATCCCTACATTGTAAAAAGGAAATAACACAATTTCATTGTTCATCATGGTGGAACCATGATTTAAATGATACGTGTATTTGTGATGCCTTGTGCCTAATTATAGAAATTCCCAACCAACCCAGCCTTGCTAGATTGCACCAATTTATCAAGGATAAATGTGTCATGTATCATGTAATTTGCATATGCATCCTAACCTAACCAAAGCTAGCCTAACCTAACCTAACCTAACCAAACAGAGCATTGCTAGATTTTTCGCATTCCAATTCAGCAATTTTAGGGTAGGTTAGGTTAGTTTTGGTTAGGCTATGTTAGGTTAGGTTAAACATCACAAACTTCAATTAACCACACTAGATTGGTTCAACTCTCTGGCAGTCTGCTCACAAGGCACTCAATAAATGCTCAAAATGTGCTAGGTGAATAAACATTATGTAGGTTTATTCTTGACACTTAAAGGCAAGTTTGCATAGTGAAATGCTGTGTGAAGCATGGTAAACGATAAGCTAATTAAATACCATACACTAAAAATAGTAAGTTTCTCCATTAGCAGTGATCAGCAGTAACAGCATGAAGCAGTAACAGCATGAAGCAGTAACAGCAGTTGAGAATTAAATTTATCTAATAGATTTGATTAACAAGTTTTTGAGAATATTTTAATTTTCTACTTTTTTCATTTTTCTTGTCTTCGAAGTGAATTTCATTGAGTTTTTGTGTTTGAAACTGACAAAAATCACTTTGATACAAGAATCAAATTAGTAGGAATACCTAACCTTATCAATATTTCAGTATAGGAATAATATTGATATTAAAAAGAGAGAAATCTCTCGAAGTTACATTACTGCACATATTCATTATATCCTGGGAGTCTACTGGTGCATGAAACTAAAACTGAGCATTTGATTGGTCTAATTAAATTCATAAACCCACTATTCAGACTCATAGGCTCAGAATATGATCTTTATCATTGCCGGTAAATGGAATTTTACTGAAAACCAAACTTGAATAAATTAAATATTTGTAAAATGTAATTTACCGGTAAACGGTAAAAGGCTCGAATGAACCAATGCAGGCTCCCATAGCACACCCGTTATTACCGATGTCATGGATGTCATGATATAGATGGCACTGATATATTGGTGACACTCCATTGCTCAAACTATCTGTTCGTTTATGATGTTATGCCTAAGGTACAATAAAGGCTTTTCAGAGCCATAGTTATGTTCAGAAGGTGAGTTTTCAATATTGAATAATTAATAAATTGAGACCGACACTTAAAAACTTGATAATTGTGACCAGGAGACATAATAGTACAATTTAGTGAAGTTTTCAAGAGATTTTTTTCTTGCTAACATCTGCGGCACAATTACCAAACTTAGTAAAAACAGTCAAGTTTTGAGTGCTAGGCAGATTTATCCAACATTAAAACATTTATCCAACTTCGAGGCTTATGCGTTTCAAATTTGATTAGCCTAATTGAATTAAAGAACATTGAAAAAAATTAATAAGTTAGGAACTTACCCAAAAATTTCAATTGAGACTGAAGGAACAAGGGGGCCTATCAGACCAATTCAGGAGCCAATAATCTACACTTGAAATTATCAAAAGTATTCGTTTAGGTTAGCCTGACTTCGATGTAGCTGAAAACAATAATTTTCTTTGCTTGAGAAATATTGGGAGGACACAGCCTACAAATAACTGAGTGTGACAATGATTAAGCGATGATTCATGTTGCATTGACAGCAATGCTTTAACAAATACGAGATTATAAATCTTGTTCCGGTTTAAGCTAAACTTTGAAAATTACGTTATAATAGACGTGATCATTACAAGGAAAACAAACGAATACAGAAATAAAGTGGTTCGACTTTCAGAAAATATACTACACAATACACATAATATTGCAAATATAACACTTCTTAGCAGCTGAACAATTGCTGCGAAATGTATTAGGCTACAGTATTTGAATTTATTTACAGTGATAAAACTAAGCTTTACATTCAATAACCCTTGTTGCAATGTTGATAAAAATTAACCTAATTTTTGCTAAGCAGCAGCAAAATTAACGCCCTACCAACACAAGAAAATAACAACAAATCTGATACTAATTTCACTCGAATCAATTATTACAAGATGTAAATTGAAATTTTAGGCATACATTAATTTTAGGAGTGATACATTTCTTGAAGTAGAGAAATTTGATAACAAATTTGGCAAATGTGACATAAATTACGTGTTTGTGGTGCTAGAGGAGCATTCTATAGACGTACTGTCTAGTGAGGAGACAACAACATTGTAACATTCAACACAAAGGCACAAAACACAAGAATTCAACCATCATAACAAATTAGTGTAATTTATTGTAGAATTTCAAAATGAATTGTTTTTGTTTTCATTTAAAACTTGAAAAAATTTTGAGTGCAGGATTCGTTTTAAAATTGTTTTTTGAGAACTAAGATAAATGTGAGTGTACTCTGTTTTTATTGGTGTTTACAAGAATCAAGCCATTGATTAGACGTGACAAGACATAACCATCAATCACGAAATGTTATCGAAAATTCTTCGATGTCTATTTTATTTTTAAAATTTGATTAATTTTAAAATTATTTACATTCTAAACATTCGGTACTTGATGAGTTATTTCAGAAATTTATGATGACAGAGGTACGTATCAATTTTGATATCAAGAGTATCTAGCCTGACTTGAGACTTTGTTGGTATGCATCTTATCTTTAATCCTACCTTCAAGAGAATAGCTCTAGGCCATAAAGATCAATTTTCTGTAAAATCTAGTTTTTTATTTTCTAGCAGAAAGTAAGTCAATTATTTGTGAGTACTTAGTGGATCCTAACCTCATCCAGCAATGGCTGCATGATTTTATATATTTATGTGAAAATGAGAAGGAAACTGCTAGTATTTTCATTTGCATTACATTTTTCATTTCAAAAGAATTATATTTCGAATGAATTGACTTTTTTCAATCTTACCTTGTACACAATAGCCATTTCCCGCGTATTTCAAGTCACCCTTGAAGAAATTGACAATTTGCTGTATGTGATTTTTGACTGATATTTTTGAAATGAACTTGTTCTAAACTCTGGCAATTATTTACAATCATGTTACAATAGATAATTTCTAATATTATGATGGTTTAAAAGGGATATTTTTTAAGATCACCCACGTTGAGTTGTATAAAAATAGTGCTAAGATATCTTATGAGTACTATAACATAACCGAACTTACATTCATAAGTATTAGTTATTAGTTGAAATATTACTGAATTTTTCAGTCACATACAACTTACTTTTAAGGCTTTCTGTTTTAAACATAGTTGAGTTTCAATGGGCTCAAGTTGTTATTAATTTTTACCACTTGACAACACTTACTTCACACTTCCAATAGATGATCTTTTTTCTGAATTATGCATTTTTCTAAATTAGGGTAGCCTATACTCCAATTAAAGAGTAATTGATGAAGACTTGATAGTGCTTAAGAGCTCCTCTAAGAATAGAGCTATGTTAAACTGTTGTAATTTACTATGTAACTGATGAACTTACTGAATGTCTCCTTGCTTGGAGTCTTCAAGACGTACGGCAATCTATAAAAATATATTGAAATCAATTCAAAGTTACTTAGCAGCATTTTATGTTATTTTTTACGTGCAATTCATAACTGACTGTACATTGCAGGCTCAAATGTTTTTCAGATGGGGATCATGGAGGAATGCAGTTCAGGTAAATTTTTTCAATCATCATGGAAGCCTTACCATACCAGTAAATGGTTAATGACCGAAAACTAAAGGGTCGAAGACACATGGCAAGTTGGTAGCTAAGCGAGTAGAAACATTACAGGCCGACCGTGTTTCAGCAGCTCGGCATGCCAAGCCGAATTATAGAAAAAATGAAACTTCCAGAATTACCCCCATACTATGGAATTTCAAATACAATAAATAATATTGCAACTCAAAATTAAAATATGAAGTTTACCAACAACTATTCAATGAAATTTCATTAAAACAGTTGATTGGTGCTCTCACAGAAAATTCAATGTCTCAGAAGTGTTATGTTGGCAGCCTGCACGGTTAAATGTCGGCTTTGGCCACAATAGCATTGTATTTTGGTGTTGACTACACTTAAAGAAGTATACAGGCTCTCAAATTTTTTTCGCTACTAACTGGCAGTGTAATCAACACCAAAATACAATGTTATTGTGAGCAAAGCCGACATTTAACCGTGCAGGCTGCCAACATAACACTTCTGATGAGACATTGAATTTTCTGTGAGAACACCAATCAACTGTTTTAATGAAATTTCATTGAATAGTTGTTGGTAAACTTCATATTTTAATTTTGAGTTGCAATTTTTTTTATTTGAAATTCCATAGTATGTGGGTAATTCTGGAAGTTTCATTTTTTTTCATAATTCGGCTTGGCATGCCGAGCTGCTGAAACACTGTCGGCCTGTAACGTTTCTACTCATTATTGTTGTGGTTATCCATTTTTCGTGAACTGCAGTAGAACTATTCATATGTATTATCTTGCTGTGCAGAACTGACCATTTTGAGTCGCGGCGGACGCGTTTCGAACTATGTTGTTCTTCTTCGGCGCTTGGTTGCAGACTGACTAGTTTTCTGGTATGTAAGGTCTGGTGGTTGTAGGAAGGTAGTGGGAGGAGTTGATGTGGTGGGGGAAGTGGGTGTGGTGGAGATGTTTTTAGGAGGGATTTGTGATGATGTTGAAGAGGGTATGAGATTTGAAATTAAGTTGGTCATTGAGTATGAATTGAGGATGTGAAATGGAATGTTTGTAAATTCCAACCAACTACACCACCACCATCACCAACATTCATAATCATTCTGGCACTTACAAACTGACATGCAACGAATGTGACAGCTTCTATATTGGACAAACTGGCAGATCTTTCACAACCAGATTCAAAGAACACATAAAAGCCCTCACCCAACCACAGACAAAATCAAATTATGCTGAACATCTACTCACAAAAAATCATTCATTCACCAACATTGATCAAAACCTCCACATCCTTCACATTGCCCCCAAAAGTCAAAAACTCAATACTCTTGAACAATTCGAAATTTACAAACATTCCATTTCACATCCTCAATGACCAACTTAATTTCAAATCTCATACCCTCTTCAACATCATCACAAATCCCTCCTAAAAACATCTCCACCACACCCACTTCCCCCACCACATCCACTCCTCCCACTACCTTCCTACAACCACCAGACCTTACATACCAGAAAACTAGTCAGTCTGCAACCAAGCGCCGAAGAAGAACAACATAGTTCGAAACGCGTCCGCCGCGACTCAAAAAGGTCAGTTCTGCACAGCAAGGTAATACATATGAATAGTTTCTACTCACTACTCGCTTAGCTACTAACTCTCTCAATGTCATCGACCCTTAAAGCGTCTATTTTGTCTATTCAAATTCATAAACGATTAAGAGTTTGAATAGAATTCAAATTCATAAACGATTAAGAGTTTGAATAGAATTCAAATTTATAAACGTCTAAGAATTTGAATAGACCAATCAGACGCCTTAGGCCGTGTGCATAGTGAAGCGTCCGAGAGCAAAGAGCCCAGAGCATAGAGCAAAGTTTCGAATTCAAACACATGCTATAGTAATGTAGCTTTGCATAGTGGAGCAGTGCGTCAAGGTCACGCGAGGAGGTCTTGAAAGAGCAGAGCTGCGAATTAAAACAAGTTTGATTTCTCTGCTTTGCTCGCTTATCGATGCCAGCCGGTCCTGCCATTTTTCTGCGTTCCGTACCGTATTCAGCAGCATATGTTCGCTTTTAAAAACTTTTTAGAATCGGGTTTTATCGGTTTTCAAAATGAATGTTGATTTGCTGATAAGTGGAGTGCTCAAGAGGCAACCTTTGTGGGACCAAAAGTATAGGAATCACCACAATCGCTTCTTTCATAAAATATTTCTGTTCGTTGTAAATGATTTAACCTGTACAGCCTACTAGAAATGATAAATTAATTTATTGTTCCATAACGATCTGCGTTGTTAATATTAACTTTTTATTGTAAATTCATTACACGACTTGAAGTCAATTTTAATTGTGAATAAATAATAAATGTACTCACATTTTCCCGAACGTTTTCGAGTTATTGAATCTCATTTACAAGGCCTTGATTATATATTCACAATTTAAAACTGAGTGCGTTAGATTTACAACAAAAAGTTGAGATAAATTATTTTTTTTTTTACTTTTGTTGTCTAAATCTAACGGCTTTTAGTCAATTTTAATTGTGAATAAATAATATTTGTACCCACTAGTTTATTGATTTTATTATTCTGAAATTTATTATTTATTCATTATTTATTAGTTGATTTATTATTTTATTATTATTATTAGTTAATTTATTATTTATTCACAATTAAAATTGACTGCAAGTCGTAAAAAGTTTCTATTAACAACGCAGATCGTTATGGAACAAGAAATCCAAGATAAATTAATAAAACAAAATATTATCAATGCCCATAAATGTATCAGGAACACAAACCATCTGTGCTATTGATACATTAATTTATTAACTGTCTGTATCGTTAATAGATTTGTCATTCGAAATATTTTGTTTATTCATTTATTAGATGAATATAACTATTGTAGAGGATAATGCAGAGGATATTCCCAATAATCAATAAAATAGGCCTTTAATTAATAAATTTCACGATACATTTCTGCATGTAGTTGTGAACGAACTGGACAGTGGGGAGATGAACGGCCTTGATGCTCGCTGCTTCAACTCCTCACTATGAACACAGTAGTTCTCTGCTTTTATCGCGGACTCTAGGCTCTTTTATGCTTTGCTCTCAGCTCCACTATGCACGTAGCCTTAGTCTCCGGTTATTTACCAGTAAACGGTAAGGCTCCCATGAACTCAAACATTTTGTAGGTTAAGCGTTTAAGGTACCGATATCAGGTATCTAAGCTTTCATATCCAGCTGCTGTCTTTTGGAAAAAGTCCAACAACGTACGAATGAGGCTAGCTTTGTATTTCATACATTCATGATCAATATATTCTTTTTCAATCATTTGAATTTTTTGACCATGAAATACAAATTTGCATTTCACATGTAAAATGCGTTGTTTATTCGATTCTAGCTTTGATGCTTATGTCTAAGTTGATGGTTGTATTATTTTTGCTTTATGTTGCTTAACATATATGCTGTAAAAGCTAAGGAACCAAATTGAATACTCTTGTTATTTCCAGCAAAACTTATTCCAATTACAATATTTTTTTTATGAGTAATAAATTTGTTTACAAAATCATGACATAATACTTACTTTTTAAGCTTTTTAAACTTATTGGTACTGAAATAGGTACCCTTCAGTACAGATTCCCTTCAATAGGAGTATTTTTCTATCGCATTAGTCTTATATGAAGAGGAATTAAATCTGAACATGTTCAATTTTTATCATGATTGAAATTTCATTAGATGAGTGCTGCAGATTTTAAGCATTTCAATGTTATAGTCTGCTGCACCTTCGCAATAGTTGTAAATTTGTCACAATAAGTAATCATTATTTATGTTCTATTTATCTTCAAGTTATTGGATCTATGAATTTTGCAGCCAAAAGAATCAAATCAGCGGACAAAGAGTTCAATCCACCAGTGGAAATGATGGTACATGATTATGACGATGAGAGAACACTTGATGAAGAAGAAGCTCTTGAGAGCACCGAAGACCCCCAGGCAGAGTTGAGCAATCTTCAAAAGGTAAGAATCTCAAAACTGTAGTTCTTCATCATTATTTGTAGTAGAATATATATGTAAATTATTGTGCTCTGTGCATGTGCCAGCATTGCCATGAAAAGGCTTTGATGAAATCTTCCAAATGTACATGATTGGTGTCTTAAGTTTTGTACAGGAGATACTATTTTATATTTCATAGTATTTTGTTACCGTGGGCTCTATCAGCTTTTTTCCTCTTAAATAGATGTTCAAATTTTTTATTAATTCATAGTCAATTATATAGGCCATTTTATACATATTTGTAGACTTATATGATTATGCATCATTGATTGTATCATGATTGGTGACTGGCAGATTAATTCAGTAAGTAATACTCCAACTAATATTTTGCTAATGTCAGATAAGTTAATTCATTTATTTTTATTTTTCAATGTATAATATAGTATATATATGTTTACTAAAGTTCATTTGCAAAACGTGTGTTCATTTTAAAACTTTTGCTGAATCAATATGTTGTCATTTAAAAATCTCTACCATTAATTAATTATTGTTTTTTTTTAATTCAATTTCAGAAAAATATACTTAAAATGCAATAAAAGAAATTATAGTTGAAAAGTATATATTTTCATCTCAAGCAATTAAGTAAACCCCACCTGGGGGCTAAATTAATAGCCCTAAGAGAATTGAGATGAAATCCAATTTTGCCTTGTTGCCATGGTGCAGTCGGTTAGAGTGCCATTCCGGCGGTTGTGGGCCCGGTTCCCATTCGTCTGGCATTGTTCACCTCGTTAGCCACGCTTAAGTATCAAAATTTTGTAGAATTGTAAATTTTACTCACTGAACTCATCCAATTATTGTAATATCTGGGAATCACCCTCGCAAAATTATGTACATTTTTTCCAAATTGTATTTATTGTAACTGTCCTATTGAGCAATAAATTGATAGTTGAACCTTCAATCATCTGTTTCGTTTCGTCATCTGTTTTGTTTCCACTGTTTATGTTATTGAACGTTTGGGGTCATTATTTGGGGATTAAAAATGATATGCATGCATTTAATAATTTGCATGCCTCGGTGTGTCTGGTCAGTTTCTAGGTGAACTCCAAACTTGAAGTAATTGAGAAAGGTATATCAAGTTATGACATAAAAAATTGACTACTTATTCAACTCAAGATTGAATAAATCTCTCGGGCGCATGCTATGATTTATTCAATTTTGGGTTGATGGATGATATCATATGATTTTTGCATTGAATAGTTTTGTTATCCATATTGAACCTATTATATGACTTTATATAGCATATAATTATATTCCATTGGAAATAATTCATTTGTTACACAATAATACATTGATGTGTATTTCTACGTGCTATTCAAAATTCCTCTGTCGATCCTCATTGTAATCTTGAAGTACTAATGAGATGTTATTGAGAATAACGGTGTTTTTTCTGTTATCTAAATTCTAGAATATTGTGATAAGCATTGATAAATACATAAAACTAAATTCTTGTAACTGCTGACTAGTGTTTTGATCTTTACTTTTTAACTTCAATCTTTGCCTCTGTTTGGGTTTTTATAATATCTAATGTCATATCTGTATAAAAGTTTTGCCTATATAGTAGAACTAAGAACATGTGGGGTTCTACATTATACAATTAATAGCAATTCAGTAACCAGACGTTTTTTAAGTTATACTGTATTTTTTCAAAAGTAATTGGTTGTACTAACTTATATCAGGAATTCATTTTCGTTCCTTACAAGGAACTTCATTTATTATATGATCATTGTTAGATTATGCTTGAACCTCTCAGCAAACCCTGATGATGAATAGCTAATAACGCTCCTTGTAACAAATATTACTTCAGGGGCCTTGTTCATAACAAATTACAAGTATAAACATCCGTAACGTTTTACTAAGAACGATTACAAATGGTGGTTTGGATCCCACCCAAAACTTTAGGTCCAACTCGTCAGTTGTCATCATCCAATTCATTAATCACGCACGGTCTCAGACCGTTCAGATCTTCTTGAAAAATATTTTTTGTTTATACTTTTTTTAAAACAGTTATGAAACAGGCCCCACATTAAGTGAGTAAAACTAATAAAAAACTTAAGAAAAAATACATTGTCACTTCACTGAAGATTCACCACTTTGTCATGGAAAACATAAACAATTATTTGTTAATTTATTGTACTCAATATCACTTTCCAAGGTTTTGAATCTAATTTCCAGTTTCGAAAATCCTTCTGTTATCCTGAGATTGAAGGGAATGCTCATTTATATGATTTTTTTCAAATGTGTGTGTTTTTGAGTGGGTGTTTATTTTAAGTGTACATATCGACGTGAATTCTTTGTATCGAATTATTTGTATCTTGTTATATTTTGTGTATTTATACAATTTCGAGTAAATTCAATATTATCAATAGAAAGTTAGAGCCTAGAATAGCTACAAGAAAGGCCTGATAAAGGACTGATGTACACAGGAAGGTCATATGCCATTAGAAGAGTTGCTTGCCCTTTATGGCTATGCTGATTCTAACTCTTCCTCCAACCAAGAAGAATCGGAAGACGTTAGCAACCCAACTGAAGAGAAGAAGATTGTGAAGAAAGAGTATGAAGAAGAGGCTGAAGAAGAAGTTGATAGGGAAGATGAAGAAGAAGAAGCCGAACCATCTCAGCTGAGTCAGCTGTACGATGATATTCCTCCTACTCCAAACGCCCATCCACTCAGATGTGAGTCTTTTGTGAATATTAGTCAATTTTTTTAATTAATTCGTTGAATTTCATTTTCTTATTTTATTGTTTTGATATTTTAAATGAATTAATTTAGTTGATTACTATATTTTTTCTTCTCATTTGTTTTACAAAATTCTTTCGATTCCAGTTCAAATCATCTAAAACTCTAATTTTGATAGTTGGCCTTAGTTCACTTGCTATGAAAGTACTCATCAATTTATAATAACCTTCTATGTAACCATTCATATAACCTTACATCTTTGGTGATAGATGAAATCATAATTTTTCATTTTTGTACCAATTGAAAAACAAGCTAAAACTGTTATAGTCCGGGCAACCCTTAGCTTGCAGTACATTATTATGGCAGTTCTATATTTCACTTGCTATTTATATGGGATTGTAAGCGCGTTGTTGCCATTTTTCGTTTGCATTTTGTCAATCATATGCTGTTGTGTGAAAATAATGTGACTACTGTAGGTTTTCTCTGCTTTTGTGGAGCTTGGCAGCACAGTGCCCCATAAGCGTAATACTGCAAGCTTAGATTTAAAAAATTAAGGTTTACATTTGAAAAAATTGGAAACTAACATTAGCACATAATTTCACAAGAAATATATCCTATATTAACTTCAGGAATTTACTAGTTCAATTTTGTAATATTTATTTTTTTACGAATTTTCCCCAGTTCATAATAATAATAATAATATCTTGTGACCCTGCTGGCTCGGGTATAGTGTCAGAGTTATCAGGTCGGACCTGTAATTGATATTATACAGTATCATTTCACAAAATTGTTTTTAATTTGGAAGATAAGAATGCAATCTTATGTATTGAAATGTAGAGGAACAACTTGAAAGAATGATTTTTAATCTTATCAACATATATCTAAAATAATTTTCTTTCAAATATCAACATCTTAAATAATTGCAATAATTGTTTTAAAAAGTAGAATTCGTAAGAACTTTTGCTGATTTTATATCAATCTTAGATCTGGTTTGATATCCAAACGACTTTCAATAAGAGCATTAACAATCCAACTCCCTTCAATGTTGAAAATATCTTGAAAGTGCTCAAAATACATCCAGTATGAAATAATAAGTTTTCAGCATTTGTTGCATAGCTTGAAAAATGTGTAGATGATAGGAATGAAATTTATTTAAATAAATTGAAATAAGTAGTGGTTGAAATTCTCAATATTATTATCTTTTTCATAGAATTTGAGGAACAATAATTAATTCCCATAACTCCTTTTATGAAAAGATAGAAGCAGCTTGTCTAGACAAAATTATTTAAAAAAAGTAGAAACTTCTATTGATAAACACGGTTGTAATAATTATGGATTAATTTATTAAATTGAATAATTTATTTAACAAGCATCCATCTACTTAGCATCGACTATATTTTTATAAAATGATTTTGCAGCAGTGTCGAGGCCTCAAAGTGAAGAGGAAGAGGAAGATTACGATTACAGTCCAGATGAGGAAGAGTGGAAGAAGGTGAATTTAACAAAACAAATTATTGATTAGCTTTTACCAAGTGAAATTCGCATGATGGTCAACTTATTGGCTCATTTACAGTTGTAACGAATAGCTTGATAGTTAAACTGTACCATTTTGGTTAGAAAATGACATACAAACGACTTTTACTGTATGCAGTGGGTCAAAAGAAACCCCATTTTCCCCTTGAGGAAAAATCGCAGGCACACCGATAGATGCAAAAGGAATAATACAAACTTTATTACAAATCCCAAAAATTTTATAAAGTTATAGTTGAACATAATAACGTTGATGTACTTTCTGTTGCACATCTCGGTTGATGGATGTTTCCTTTGGGGAAAATTAATTTTATGTAGAAATTGAACATAAGCTTGGAAAATTTGAACCATATGTCAATTCCATGTAAAATCATTTTAAAAGTTGTTTCTTCAAAATTTTTTATGATTGACAGTCAATCTTATTGTCTAAGGGAAGTTTTTTTAGTTTTGGTAATCAAATACAATTTATTATCAAAGAAACTTTCGCGAAATAGAGTGGAAGAAAATCAGCTAATCAAAGAAGAATTTGATAATAAAATTCAAATGAAATAATGTATGCTATAGGTTGTAAAGATTAATTTTCTGAATAAAGAATGGTTAAAGTATAGATTTCATCGTGGTGATGTAGTCCCACTTCAAATCATACGTTTATGTACTAAATAAGAATCACTATTTAATTTATTGAAGGTAGAATAGTGGTCAGAACGTCATAGGGGAAATTTTGTAGGATGACATTATAAAACTCGACGGAAAATTCTTTTTATATTTTTCAGTTTATTAAAACACTATTTTTAACACAAGTATCCTTTACTTTTTTTAGTTCATCTGCGTGTTGGTTTGCTGAATCATCCACTTTTGTCAAGAAATGTTTCACTCCCAATCTATACATTGTGATATCTCTTTGAAACTCGCAATATTTTACACTATACACGCTCAAATATTTTTCTATTTGTAATCTAAGCTTAAAATTCTGCATCTGTGCATCTTATCTTAGCAGTCAGTTTTATTGATTCTGCTTAAACCTCTAAAAGGTCAATTATTGTTTGTTATTCATCTATTATTGTTATTATTTATTTGATGAAGAATGATAGACTTTCTGAATCATTATTCAATTAATGAGTCATGCATAACATATAAACTTTTCTAAGTTGGTTGCGGTAGAACTTGTCTATCTAGTTTAGTAATTCATTTAAATTAGAAAAATTCAAATTTCTCAACAATTACCGGGACTCATTATCAGGTTTGTAAGGTGAGTTTTACATTTTTGTTTAAGTATTGAAAAAATCTATAATTTATCGCTTATTGACGTAGATATGTTATGGAATAACGTAGTGAATGTATTTTTAAAATTAGATTTCCCATCTTGTTCTCAATTTCTACATGCATTTCATTGTGTTATGAACTGGAAGTATTTTGTATGCTCATAGTAGAGTTGTTACCTATTTGTAACAAAAAATGTTTTAAAAATTCACTGCACAACGTAGAATTACGTCAGCATTCACACGAGAAGTCAAAATAAAACATCATAATCAAGAATCATGATGTATTAAGCATTAGAACCCAGTACACATTAGTACTTCAGTACAAGAGAATTTTTTCAGTGAAGCCCGTACCACTTGACAATATATTTTTACTAAAGTTATTATATTTTAGCATTAAATTACTCGTAGGAGCTCTACATTTTGAACAAATTTTAGTGTAATCAAACATTAAATTCATTTCTTGCAAAGCACATTGATTCAAGTTGTTGTCTACATGTTTTATTTATTTATTGATCCAGTCAAAGTACTAATTATTGTAAATAAACAACATGCGTTTAGCCCAAAACTGTCTATTACTTAATTTTTACAAGATTCCAATATTTTTGTAAGCATAAAATTTTTATGTTTACGTTCTGATTAAAATATAACTTGAATCTTTTAGAAAACATAATTACCAGTGTTGTTTAACGGTACATCCTTAAAGCAGCTTTTCTATCAGCGAAGATTGTTAAAATTAAATTATTTGTTGCAAATAGGTGCTTCTACGATTTCCACGTGTTTTTATGGTATTTTTTCACGTAACATTATCAAAAACATTGAAGATTACCTTTGGGGCGAGAGCACTTTCGATTGCAAGTAGTTTACATACATGTCAATGCTGACTGATTACTTGTTTGGGTTTCATCTATTTGTAGTAGAAATCAGTTTATCTTCCTTGGTGGAGTGTTAGGGCTTGTGTTAAGGTTAGGTTTGTATATGGAGGTTACTGCACACATCATTTTCATAATCTGCATGCCAATAAGAAGAAAATATGTTATAAAAATATTAATTTTTCCTTACCCCTATCATCCACCAATTTGTATTTGTAAAAATCAGGCTATTTTATGAACGAATCGAGATATTACATTGAAAATTGATATTCAAACTTCTACATAAATTTAATTACGGTATTTAGAAAATTGCTTGTAAATTGTAGTTTCAGTACCGAATTTTTGTTAAGTATCTCGATTTGTTCATGAGATGCAATGAACAAATAATGATTTTATTTTTGCGAAATAAAAATGAACGGATATAAAGGAAATAACGAAGAAATAAACATTGTTCAAATTGCATATTTTGTATGTTTTGACATGTAGAATAGTTGATGCAAGCGCTAAGCTGTTATGGGAAAACCCATAAACCCATTTTTATCTAAATCAGTATCTTCATAACAGCGGTTTTTCGTTACCACCTTTCCCTACGATAAGCTTCCCAAATGAGTTTCCCTTTCTAAAATTAGTTGTTTGCAAGCGAGTTCTCCAGCCCGTTGGGCTCACTAGTAATTCCAAAACACTTGTTTCCCTCAACTCACACTATATTATGTAACTAAGCTAGAATAAAAATATTTACAATGAGAGAGTCGTGCTAAATCAAAGGTTACAACCCGTTGTAATCTATCCTAAATTTCAGATAATTGAATGGAGTGTATTGACTGCACCTTCGTGGAAAGCCATCCAAAGCCATTCAACGTTTAACTACAATAGTGTCAAACTCGTAAAACCAATAAATTAATGCAAAGAAATTTATCTTCCAATAAGAGAAGAAAACCAATTGGTGCTAAAACCGGACAAATTTTTCCATAGATTCGATTATTGTATTAGTCGGTAAAAATGCCGAACTATCTAAGCCAAAAATAGACAGGGTTTATACCTATCATGACAAAGTCCAACGACCTCTCATTATACCACTTCCCTTTCCAATACCAGTTTTATCGAAAAGAGAAATAATTATACTTTCTTCTGCACTGATGACTGGCTATATGATAAGAGTGGTTCTCGTTGAGAATTCAACCATTCAGTAAACGTTTGACCATGCCTGTTATACTTGAAGCCGAAAGCGCCCCAAAGGTAAATCATTATCACTTTCATGTGCTGTTCAAAAATCATTTTAAGATTTATCGATTGAAATACGGTACTTAATATAATGATGATTTTATTCGCAGCATCACAGCTCGCAAAATTATATTGATGAAATACTGAAATTTAACCAATACAATACATTACTGTAAAATTCGAAATCAAAATTCACATCATTTATATTTCTAGATACGGTATCTATAATTCTAGTTAGAAAAATTCTAAACCATCAACTATAGTTGCCTAACATATTCTTCAGTTCTCTATCTAGCTAAGCTCTTTGCACGCATGCTTCCACAATATTGTTCAACTCTAAATTAAATTGTTTCCTAATGCTAGTACAGCCGTATTCAGTAGTTTAAACCGTTTACAATGTCGTTAAAAATAATTGTCATTGCATATTACGTAGCTTGCTTGGAATGTTCTCTTTTTCAAATATATTGAAAGTTAGCAGAGAGTTTTGTAGTTAATTGAAAATTTCCTTTATTGTATGCTCTAATATTAAAGAGTTTAACATTGCACGAAAAAAGCAAGATTCTGCATTAATTTGAGTAGTTTTAGATTTCTTCTATTTCATTTTTTAGATCTATATACAAGGGAAATACAGATTTTCATTACTAAAGCCCCTCAGAGTGAGGGTTGAAAATCAAAAGTTGTTTGTTTTTTCAACAATATTATTTCATAATGTATGTAATTTAAGGGGGTTCACATTATTTCTTATATAAAATATAATTTGATACAAAGTAGAACTGAACTGCGTGAACACATGCAACAATTACAGTAAAACCTGTCGCATCCGGATCAATGTGGCGACCGACTTATCCGGATATGGTAAAATCCGGATCTCACTACGCCATTCAAAAATAGCTGTAAAATGCCTGAAACAGCTGTTTGTCCACTTTTTAATGTATATTTTTATCGTTTTAGGCATATAATACTAGGACTAAATAACAGTGCTATATTTACTGTACATGCTGACCCGCACAATTTGCAACAAATATTTGCCTTTTGTTTAATCAAAAATTGAAAATTTGTTCCATGGTACGTCGGGATTTTAAACGTTTTAAATCAGTGAAATTCCTATTTTATTTGTTCCAAAAGAGATGTAAGCAGAAAAATCTTAAACAACCTCTTCTCGGGATTACCAAAAACCACCATTGCACTTAGTAGACCCCCGCCATGAGCGAATACTCAGGAATTGAGCGAGTTTACAAGGTACTCGTGACGAATTTGCAATTAGATGTAAACTCGTCTAGTGTAATCGTGTTCGCTATCTCATTATCAGACTATCTAAAATATACGTGAAAGATTAAAGCCGGGCTACTTTACTCGCTTGTTTGGGTGCTTGTAGCTAGTAAACTAATCGTGTGCAAATAAGGTTGCTAGTGGACTAGAATGTTGTTATATGGTTTAACAGCGAGTGATAAGTTGACTACTGAGCGAGTGGAAAGTTTGTATGTCTACAGGATATCACTATCTCACTCATCAGCTTTAAAGTCGCCGGCTAGTAGCGTGTAAACAATTCAAATGTAATTCAGGATTTAGACGCTCAAAATTTATTATTTAATAAATTTATTATTGTGAAAAATCTGAGGTTTATTCTGTACATGATTATTTTCCTGGTCTCCAGTGGTCACTTCTGTAGTTTTCGTAAACTATTGTTACATCTGGATCGGTTAAATCAGTGATGGGCAAACTACGGCCCGCGAGCTGGTTTAATCCGGCCCGTGACATGCTTTTGAGTGAACACTAAAATCACACATCTGAAATAAATTATAATATAAAAAGATATGCAACTTGATGAACAATCTAATATTAAGACTGACACTGTATTTCACTTTTATATATTTTTTACTCACTTATATTGGAGATGCTTGAGGGATGCATTTCAGGCTGACGAAGCTTTTTTTCAGAAGTCAAATGAATCCCTCAAGCATCTCCAATATAAGTGTGTAAAACAATATATAAAAGTGAAATACAGTGTCAGTTTTAATATTAGATGCAATATAATGTGAGATATATATTTTGCGTTGCTGAATTGAAATAAAGGTTACTTATGCATTGCTTTTTTTCGTTTCAAAGTACAGTATTATCGCTTCTGAGTATCATTGAGCGTTTAAAATGTGTTATTGATGAATTGGGCTACTGCTTACAACGGAAAATCAACAGGGAGAAGGACTCAAATTTCAATTTTTGCTGTTGTATTATGACGACGGAGGCAAAATGTCATATTGCAGCAAACATTTAGTTCATTGTTACAAGAAGTTTCGTGCCTCTGTTGTCAGTGGATAAGAAGTTTTCATACACCGAAACCAATAAATGCTTGAAGTTTGCCAAAAATTACAAACATAAATACTAGTTTCATTATTGATCATTCGATACTAAAAGGTCTTCACACTTAAAATATTGTTAGTATTATTTTATTTAAAAAAAAAAATGTTGAACTTGAATGTATGGTCTGAATGGAATTGAGGAATTATTCTTTTCCAGAACAGAAAGGAAGTAATTAAGCTTTTAAAGTTCTTAGTAAAAAAATACCAGACATCAGTGAAAGTCAAACAATTGGAAACAATATTATTGACTTGTTTTAAAACTAAACATGAAGTTTTCCATTGAAATAACTATAATGATTATCAGTGAGACATTTTAATATAATATGAGCAATAAATGAATTTCAACTACTGAGTGAGATTTAAAATTCCAATCTGCGTCAAAATGAGGGAATTTAATTTTCCAAGCATTTTTCGGGGGAGTATCCCCAAACCCCCCTCCACTTTAATAAGAATGAGTTCAAGAATTAGATTGCTGAGAAGCTGATCTTAGTCGAATCATTGTCTGTCTTCGTGAGTTAAACGAGAGTACCTCTACTATATTTTCTCTAATATTTATTTAGGATAATCACCATTGAGGCAAACAATTTAAATCGATGACTGAAATGTAAACAAACGATTTCATCTTATAAAAATGAGTATTGATCAATTTTTTGGCCCACCTACATAATTTCTCATTTCTCCTAAAACGTTGGCTCATCTCTGGGTTAAATCAATGTTCAATTTTCAACTCCATTGAGTAATATGGAAAATCAGATTTGAATGGGGGATTTAGGACTATAAGCTGACTTGAAATCTGAGGATGAAATGATCGTTTGTAAAATACAACCCCTATTACTCAATAAGAGCGGCTAGTCATAAAAGATTTTATATTTTCTAGCTTTTCAAGTTACAGGTAATCTTTTTTAAAAAGATATGAGCTTTAAGAAAGTTAAAACTCTCAATAATCCTTTGTAATTGTCCATTTGAATTTCTTTCCCTGAAGCTTTATCTGATATAAATTCAGTAATATATTATTAATTCCCTAGAGTTGTAAGGTAGCAGTCAATTCGAAGTTTCTAGTTTTCAATTTAACTTCAAATTAATGTTACCTAGAACCACTTTTATGGTGTACCTAGTGCTTGCCACGACGGAGTGAAGTTGAATATTTTGCATAGTTGAAATATGAAAATCGTAGAAATACTGATAAAACCCACAAGCTGTTTATGGATAAATTATTTAGTGAATCCTCTTCCACTCAACTAACAAATAAACTGATGGTATTTTTTGGAATATTTTCATAAGTTTTTGAAATATTCGCAAATTTTCACAATTCCAATTTTGCAGACAATCATGGTTGGCAGCGATTATCAAGCGTGGATACCTGAGGGATTATGCAAGTACGACGATGCATTGCCTTATGAAAATGAAGATAAACGACTCTGGGATCCAAACTTCTTGAATGCGGAAGAGATTAATAGCTATTTGGAAAAATCGCAAGATTCTTTCAAAATGAATGCCCAAGGAGTCCATGCCATACCCTGCGGAAATCATATCCGAGATGATGAACAGGTCATATTTCAACTCTTATTTGATCATATTTTGGCTCTTTTTAAACCGACTGTGTAACTCACTAGATGGCTAGTATATGACTGAGGGATATTTAATGAATGGTGGTCATGGTTGTAATCGTTATGATTTATTTATCCAAGATTCAATTCAATTCCTTTATTTGCATATGCATTTGTACATGCATGCTTACATCATACATATAACAAATACTATGCATCATCACTACACTATTCAGGCATTATAAGATTTGCAAAAGATCATATTGGAATAGATGGACTATTGTACTTAGGGAATCATTTTGCTTTTCTCTAAATTTAAGTTTGAACAATTGTACTTTTTCTGCTGAGAAATAAATTATTATTATTATTATTATTATTATTATATTAAATGTCTATTAAGATAATGGTAAGAAGCATGGCCACCTCGTTAGTGATGTGGTGTGTATCCTATCTATTTCCATAATGTCAGATAATGTCATATTCGCCACCTCGTTAGTGATGTGGTGTGTATCCTATCTATTTCCATAATGTCAGATAATGTCATATTCGCCACCTCGTTAGTGATGTGGTGTGTATCCTATCTATTTCCATAATGTCAGATAATGTCATATTCGCCACCTCGTTAGTGATGTGGTGTGTATCTTATCTATTTCCATTTATTTTTTTAAGGATAAAGCAAATTGGATGATGGCGATTGATGAGCTGGACCTACAGTTTTAGTTGGGTTCCGAACTACCGGGAAGTGATTTTACAGCAGATAACAGATTTATTTATAATATTGGTGCAAATAAGTACTTTACTTATGTTCTTCAACATTAAATGCCTACTTTGGCAATCTATTTAGGCCCGTATTTATGAACGTGACTTACGTTGATCCAAGCATGACATATCTAAGTTTGACTTGGAAAGGCTCTATTACATTGAACGTGGTCACAAGCTAACCTAAAATTGTGTCATATTATCAGGCGCTAATAAACATAAAATAACATGCATGAAAAGATAAAGATTAAAGATATTAGAGAAATAATTTCAATAAGTCAAACTGCACTACATGTAAATTTACAGTTACTGTTACGTAATTATAACCACACTAAAATCTTTTATAGATTTAGTTAGTATAGATAAGTTATAATTTTCTGTTTTCGGATTTTAAAAATACAGCATTCGAGGCAGTGTAGTTAGCGCTACCTGTCAGAAGACTAGAGAACTTCATCCATTCTATTTTGTAGAAAGAGAATTCTATCCTAGTGCCAAAAAAATGTATAGGCTAGAACTAGATAAAAAAAATAAGTAGAAATAATTTCAATAAGTCAAATATACAGTGAATTACATTGCAATGGTGCAAAAATTGAATATGATGATTTTATTTTATTATTATGAGCCAATACTATACTAAAAATGAAACCAAAATATGATACAACACAACAATCTAAGAACGGCTTCAAGTCAGCTCTGTACCTAGCTTGGCTAAGAACGGATTTGAGACACCAATTATAAGCACGACTTGACTTTTAAGTTGAGAAGATGTTTAAGTAAGGTTCATGAATACGAACTTTAGTCTAAGCTTTACTTATATACTACATGAGTTTACTAGCTGAAAAGTGAGGTTATAAGCCGACCCAGTTGTCCCTGCAACATTTACATAGTGTAAATTCTTATATTAATGTAAATTAGATTTGTTTAATGTTGAATTATTTATCAGGAGTCAGATCTTTGTTGTGGGAGCTGGGTTGGCTTTTAACCCGAGGCCGCACTGCAGGAAGGTTGGTAGGATGGTGGATGGTAGATACCTGCCTGGCGACCATCCAGCTATTTATAACGTGAGTAACAGAACGACGGTAGCCGCATTGGCCCTCCACTACCATCTAACCCCCTGAAACCATCCTAGGGAGCCGCCTGGCGTCTATCCACCCATATCAGTCGTGTTTGATAATCCATCCTAGTAGCCTAGCGAAAATGGAGGAAAGCGTGATTAGTTCAGTTTTTAAAAGAAGGGCCTTTTGGGACCCAGCAGATCCATTAAGGATAAATTCCAAAATTTGAAGTTCTTTGCAATTTGCATTCAGTCAATTTCAAAAGTAAGTCAAATGCCTCAAATGACATACGAATAGAATTTGTCTGGGATAGAATGTTATTCTAAATTGTATACTCAATGTTGTAATTTTTTTGTATACTCTCACGATGTCTCTGTCCTGTTGCCGCCTCAAATTGTAAGTATGCACCCACGGTTTTTTATTACATTATTTGTCCCTATAATTCCCAAAGATGATCTCAGCAAAATTCCCAATGATGAAAATAGCTAAATTTTTCTTGTAACTTTTGAGAGGCATGATTTCTACTCTGCAGTCAGTTGGATACTGGTTTAATTTCACTGCGTCCAGGATGCATTTACCCTCCACCATCCACCTTTACCATCCAACCTCCATGCGACCATCTAGCATCCTGCAGTGCGGCCTTAGCCTTAGAGTTACAGCTGCTCGCTGGCTTGAACCTGTTAGTGTAAGTAAGACTTATTGCCGCTAAGTCTGACTTATCCGATCTGACTAAAGTCGATCTTTGATAAGTCACGTTCATAAATACGGCCCTAGTCTAGCAGGAGTCTATTCTCGTGTAACAAGAGTTTAGAATGCTCTACGAGAGTCTCCAATGATATACACCTTCCACTCGTCTACTTTCAGGGACCCCTTTTTCTCTGAAAAAATTCCTTCTCAAAATTGTTTGATGTTTTTATGAGCAGTATTTTGAAATGTTCTTCCTGGATTCTTGGATTAGTTGAGCCTCGATTATATTGGGCTAACAAGCTCCTCTCTCCCCCCCCCCCCCCCCCCATTAAAGGCCATGAGCATGGTGGGAGGAATTTGGTTTTATAGTTTCAAGCAAGGAGTCGTGCCTTGGGTTGAGAGCGGCTTGTAGTGTTGCTACTCGCTAATTTGTTCGGTTATATACTCTCCCAATGTAGCCGCTCTAGCAACAGAAAAACTCTGTCAACCATAGCTAAGGAAATCTATTGAAAGCCAGTTCAGTTAATGAAACTTGAAAGTGTAAGCGTATATCAGGATCCGTTGCATGGCAATTTACAAATTATTACAATTACTTCCATAAGATTTTCAACAACTACAAATACCAGTACTAATAAAACTAGTTTATAACTTGTTATGCATGATGCTTCAATTTAAGCGCCGATTACACTAGGCGAGTTTACTAGCTAACTCTACAAGCCGATCCAGCTCCCCACACCCAATGCCTGACTCCTTAGTCTTGACCCTACAAGAACTGGGTCGGCTTCTAGTGTTGCTACTCGCTGGCTCGTTAGCTAGTAAACTCGCCCAGTGTAATCGCCGCTTTAGACATTCTACTAGAGTTGTGAGAGCCAGTATATAACCGCTCTATCACTATTATATAGGTTACCTACAGTATTTGGAAGAAAAATTGTTTTCATTTATTCAAAATCTTTGTTATCAAGAACATATTTATGATGCTACAATGCCATGTGACTGACCAAAATAATTTTATAACATAAAATGTCACAATTATTTACAATTTCAGTATTGCCCTGTGTGTGTAATCATCAGAGCATAAAATTTATATTGAATTAATCGTTTATTGAGTAGATAATTTTTCTATTAGGAGATTTTTGAATTTTTTCTCATCCATGCATCTTATTTCTAAAGGCAGCCTACTAAATATATTTTTTTGCATATACAGCCAATTTTTTTGTGAGCATGCCCATTGGTAATCATCTATTCTGATATAATGTCTGCTCCTTGTCCTGTAGGTATGGATATCCTTATTCATATTTTTCTACATGTTTCCTCATGTATATTAAACATGTAAAGAGAGGGGAGAGTAAGCAGCCCCAAATGGATAAAGAGAGGCCTACAAGTTTTAAACGGCTGTGCATGGCAAATAATTCTTGTGGCTTTCTTTTGAAAGTCTAAATAGTATTATAGCCATTGTGCTATTGGCCCACAGTTGAATACGATAGGCAAGGTGACTATAAATGTGGGCATAATACACACTCATTAAAACATATTCCTTAACATTACATCTGGAAGCATTCGAAAGAGTTATATTCCTTGTTTTCTTATCACAATTTTAATGCTTGAATTTCAATAGTTCGATGAGAGAATATTGTGGCACAATAAAACTATATATATATATATATATATATTGCATCTATGTATTAAGTATATAACTTTTTTAGGCTCTTTATCTCCTACTTCAATGTGGATACAACATAGAAGAAGCATTGAGAAGGCGAAGAATGAATGTGATTGCCCCAACAGACACAATGAGCCTGTGGTCAGAAGAGGAATGTAGAAATTTCGAGAATGGATTAAGAACGTATGGGAAAAATTTCCACCTGATACAACAGAACAAGGTGAAAGAATTTTGCTTTTTTATGGTGGTTGTCCAAGTTTAATACATTTTGGATCATTGTTAGTTTTCTTGTTTCATTTTTTAAAGTGTTCAGTAAATTCTTGAGCATTGTTCATTTTTCTTGTTTAGTTGTTTTCTCCAGGGTTTTATTTAATTAATAATCCTAATCAGTAATTAAATAAACAGTTCACAATCTACTAACAATGGCAACTTTAAATAATATAGGTGAATTTTTTAGTGAAACAGACCTAACCTAAGATTTCGATTCTAATTTGAAATTTTGTGAAAAGCAGTTTTCGGCAATAGCCCAAATCATTCACATTAATTGTATCTTAGTCAAATTAATTAATAGTCTTTCTTTCTTTGTAGTGGTGGAGGTGATATTATGGAAGATATCCATAATGATTAATAAGACGAAATTGTCACAACCACATTTATTAAAATATAGAGATACTAGTTTCGGATGTTACTCCATTATCTGAGTTTGAGATTGATAATGGAGTAACATACGAAACTAGTATCTCTATATTTTTAATAAATGTGTTTGTGACAATTTCGTCTTATTATTCATTATAAATAAATAATGTATAAAACTCTGGGATGTTTCACTAGTGAGATGTTGAAGAAGTCTCGCCTAGGGACTTTTGTTACGGAATGTTTTTCAATGAATCTGACTAATTTGACGTAAATAGAAATTGCCAAAATTAGAATTATATTAATCAATAATTCGTGTGAATTGCGATAAAAATGGCCTATCTTCCTAATCCTAACCTATCTCCATATTTGTAGAACTTATAAGCTGGAGATAATTTGAGATGATTTTGTTGCTTTTAATATAACTATAAATCTTCGTGGTTCAATTAAAATAATCAACCACAACAATTGAAAAATAATAATCGTCTAGAAACCGTTTTGTGACTGGCGGGTTAAAACGCAAAAGGCCCCTCGCCTTGCAATCCATCTAGAGAGCTCTAGAATGGCATTATCTGTTTACATAGAATAATCTCAAAAAATTGAGAGCCTTCTACTGTTTACTGGAGTGCCACAAAAACTTATATAAAGTGGAAGCTCTTGTAAACATTAGTTCATTCAGTCGTCAAACTTTGTTGACATAACAAGTGGCAGATATACCTAGTGGCAGTCCCCATTTCCGCTCATACAAGCCGTATTTCCATTGAGTAGACTGTGTTAGACAAACGTTTAATGTGTTTAAGTGATAAACGCAGTATATTGTGACAGATTTATTATTCAGGCTTCTTTAACCGTTTATACAGTGACTCGTAAGTGATTTAACTGTTATGTTTTAGACGTTTCTCCATGAATTATTGAACAGTTATTATATTTGATCGACCTAACAGTTAGTGATTAATTTTGGAACAGTAATATAGCAAATTCGTTGTTAGCTGAACATTATTGATTTATTCGTTTCGTTAAATCACTGATTGATTTCATTTGTGTGACATAACTGATTAGTGCGTGTTGTAAGAAATTTGCATAAATAGAGTGCAAGTGTTAATTTTAAGTGTTGCCAGCATTATTTTAGAGATAGAACCCGTAACAATATATAATTTGTATATATTGTATACAAGATGTGACAGGGCCATGTATAAATGTATATTCCTATACATATATCATAATTCCTATTATATGTTTTTTCTTCCTAGGTCCGTACAAGGTCAGTAGGTGAACTGGTTCAGTTTTACTACTTATGGAAGAAAACAGAAAGGCACGATATATTTGCAAATAAGGCCAGATTGGAGAAGAAGAAATACACGTTGCACCCAGGAATAACGTGAGTCAATCAGCAATCTAAAGAGAACTATTTTAGACGCCAGTTATAATTTCTTGATTTTTATTTTATCCCTTCTGTATGTCTTTTGGCAACGAATAAGACACGATCTTGTCACAATCACATTTATTATCAATAAAGTAGATACTATAGATTCGGCCGTCATGAAATATACTAAAACTAGGTTAGTAGTTTTAAATTGTCTGAATTAGATTTGATAAATTATTAAACTCCTATTAGAATCGTTTCTATTGCCTTAATTATCTCTAAAGCTTCTAATTCCACAAAATTGGTGAGAGCTGGTCTGAAATATAATTCGGAAAATCGAGTTATGTCATTGGTTTGAACATTATCAAGTTTTATGATTGATTGACAGCACGCTTTAGAAACGAAAGCTCGGTGAGTTTTCAGGGTTCTGATTGGTTGAAGAATGCTCTAGGCTGATTGGCTGAAGGTAGACACTTTGTGATTGGTTGCTAGCATTTGAAGCAGGGGCTCAAATTAATAAAAAGGGCAACTTTGTGATTGGTTGGAAGTTGGACCTCGCATCCTGCTATATTATTGGCTTAGAAGTTCCACAATCCCGTGTTATGATTGGATAGGATTAATAGCTCTGTCATTGGTTGAGTTTTGTTGTTGAGCTTAGATTAAATTTAGCCAGACAAGCTGCAAGATCGATTGAGTTGAAAAGTAGTGGAAGCCTGAAGATTTCTTTTCAATTTTCATTTTCAAAAATACCTTAGAAGTGCTCAAATAATTAATGTAACATTATACTAATAAAGCCGATAGAATTCGACTATATTACCAACACTTGGCGGGCCGCTTAGCGCAGTTGGTTGGGGCGTCACAACTTCAGCTTGCGGTCGTGGGTTCCAATTCCGCTCCTCCGCCTAGCATCTATATGTTATCAATTATTCACCTCATTACCCACGCACAAGTCTCGGACTCGTGGGCATCATCAGCAATAAAAAAACGTTTGATTATATTTAATGTACCATCATATCAATATTATGGCTCCATTTCAGAGATTACATGGATAGATTTCTGGAGGAACAAGAGAGTGGGGGTGCTAACGTGAGTGGTGGATCGGGATCTCAAAGAGATCGCAGCTCTTCGCCTAACATACATCAGTGTTTGATCTATGGCGATCGTAAAAGGCATCGTGCTACTCCTGTCAATCATTTGAATGTCTCACTTTCTCAAAACTCTCAAGGTATGCTAATCATCATCATCATCATCATTATTATTATTATTATTATTATTATTATTATTATTACTATTATTATTATTTTGATTGTTACTATTATTATTATTTTTGTATTATTAGTATAATTATCATTAATAGTATTATTATCGAGGTGCTCCTCTAATTAAACTTTAGCGTGATCTAATAGACACGATTCATGTTTCATTTACGTTCCAATTCAAGTTCTTCTCTTTGTTGGTATCCCCATACCTCTGCAGCATATGTAACCGTGGCCTTGCTTACCGCATTAAAAACCTGCCGTTTGGTTGTTACTGGGACGTCATTGTTTGTTATCAACTTTCTCTATAAACTATTGATCCCATACCTTGCTGCCAACACTTTACTTTTAAAATGACTAGACAATGATAATGTGGAAGTAAATGTAACACCCAGATACTTGTACTCGTTGACTACTTCTATAGGTTCTTCCCCATACCTCCACTTCTCCTTCCTGCACAATCTACCTCCCTTCCTGAAAACCATCATTTTCGACTTATCTCTATTCAATATCAAGTTCCAACGGCTACAATAATTCTTCAATCTATCAATCATACTCTGCATCTTGCCAATACTATCGGTGAATATTACTAAGTCATCCGCGTAAAGAAGTGCGTTAATTTCAGAATCTCCAATCCGTAGCCCCCCTCCTATGTATTCACAAATATCGTACGTAAAGATAGAAAATAAAATTGGGGATAGTAAACAGCCTTGTTTTAAGCCGCTTTCAAACTCAATACCTTCTGTCAGCCCTTTCTCGCACCATACAGCGGACGTTACTTTGTCATATAAGGCTCGAATCATTTGGACAAACTTATTCGATACACCTATCTCCACTAATCTATAAAATGAAGCTTCTCGATCAACAGAGTCGAACGCGGCTTTGAAGTCTATAAAGAAGCAATATACTTTTTTATTTTTCACTGACAAATAGTATCTTATCAAATTATATGGAACGTTAATATTATCTACAGACGAATATCCTTTTCTGAAGCCCTATCCTTTTTGCTTCACCAGTGGTGATGAGTATTGTACACTGTATATTTATTTACTGATTACTTCCTTTCATGTGTTTATATGCATTTTTGGTGCTGAGATTTTCAACCGTAGTCTGTTATAGTTGTTTACCGGTATTTATTGGTTGTATTGTATTTATAAGTTTTGCTGTCTTTGAAAATGATCACATGGTAACGCTAGGGTAGAATAATAGAGTTATTTATTGACAGCTGATAAATCAAAGGGGTTAGGCATAGAAATACAGTTAAGATAAGCTATTGTTCGAAATAATAATTTTAGAAGATGATAAATTGGAGAGACAATCTTATCAGAAATATTGTAGTGATTTAATACTGAATAGATAAACTACCAACTCTGGCTGACGGCATGAGCCATGCCAATTGAATTTTTGATTACGTTTTGAATTTACAATTGAATGAATTTTTGTATTGTCTTGTTCCTTGTTTTATTTTCTTTTGTAATGTGCAATATTTCAAATGATCACAATAAATTCGTTATCTATCTATCTATCTATCTACGTTCCAATTCTATTTCGTAGACAGTGCTTGCAGCTCGGATAATATTTTTAGACCTGCCGCAAATAAAAAATTAAAGCACCACGGTGGAAGAAAACTAAGAAAAGTTACCTATTTGTGACCTGTATTTTTATGGATGAAGCGATGGAATCGATAAATTTGAGTGAGGGTAATTGGCAGGATAGAAAATGGCGGAAAATCTGGCTGAAAGAAGGAAAACAGTGATTACTGTAAAATCCTAAATATATATTCATGAAATTCTAATATTATCAATTCTACACCAGAAGATATAAAAGGCTTTTAAGAAAGTCTAATATTCTTGCGTACTGAAATGAATGAATTGTACTGGATCTGGCTTTATCAGTGAGCAAAATCTAGTACTATGAAACTATTTGACGGCTTTACAATTGAAAACAGTTTATTCTTACATGGATCCCACGAAAGTATAGCCAATAGTTACAGCTAGTTTCAACAATCCTGATCCACTTTTGTTTGTTAAATCAATCAAATTCAACAAAAAATAAATATTGTATTTATAATCCCCATATATCCTCGTATCTCAGTTCTCAGTCCATCTTCAACTTGATAAAGGGAGCACATCTCCCGAAATGTCAGAAAATGTGAGCTTTCTAATGTCATCTATTTTTCAAATGTGTGTGCTTTTAAGTGTATATAGAAGATACAATTAGCTTGCAGAGACTTCTTTGAGATCTTATATATCATAAAAGCTGTTCAAATTAATTTATTGTTGCTATTCTTGAGAATCGGGAAGATCTCAGTTTTATTTATTTTGAGAATAAAATTATATATATATACATTTTTCGAATTCATCATCAAAGCTTCAATGGTGTATTGGTGTGATGCACGTGAGCATATTTTGAACAAACCATTTTTAAATTGAATGTAGTATGTGAAATAAATATTATTGAATAATATAAATTATTAAGCTCAACATTCATCGATTGATTTTAAACCAAAATGGAAAGATTTGTATGCATGCTTGATCATTTTCAAAATAGTCACATTAAACTCCATGGTGATTGGAAATGATTTATTAGATGGGAAACGTTCTTATGATGTAATTAAAAATCGATCCGTGGTTTTCACAGGATTCAATGATAACGATGCAAATCTTCATGCTAATACAGATGGCATTAAAGAAACAAATGAGGACTCACCAATGGAAATTGTGAAAAATGATTGTGCAACAGTCATCAGCCACAATACTGGAGCAGGGACGTTGAAATCTTGTGCTGGTAACAAGTAAGATATGTAACTTGATGCATAAATCGTTTGATTATACTCTTCTGTGTCAAGTGAATTCTATATCGAGACTTTTATAGAATAGTAATTGATTTGCTTGTAATTTATGACAACCAATTCTGCTATTGAACGCGTTTAGCCTAGTTTTTAATTTTTTTATAAAATACATTTATTTCATTGAGAGTTTATGTGTGGGTAAGGCCTAGAAACACCAACATTTTTTGCATCAACTCCCCTGGTGGGATGAATCGATGCACCTTAGAGTTCGATTTTTTGTTAAGTTTTACTATTGGATGTGTCGATGGTAAAAGCATTATATTGTTTAATGTTACATTGTTGTTTGAAAGCATATGACTCCAATTATTTAAATTAATGTAGATAGAATGCTTAGCAATGAATAGACTACTGCGATCAGGGACAGATCCAAACAATTTGTATGTTGATTATTATTACAGAAAGATGTATTTTTGTATACCGGGTATTCATAGTCAGGATATTGCTTGATATAAGCTTATTGAGAATTTCTCAATAATAATCATACTCATTTTGATGAGTATTATGTGTATGTATTGTCTTTGGCCAGTGTTGCTGTTAATCGATATTAATTAGATATTAAATGCAGTTATCTCGTATCTCCACAATAAAGGAGGACATCAGTATTATTTTTAGCGTTAAAAGGAAATTCGATATTAATTATGTTGCGTTTGTTTCTCAATTCAATAATTATTGCAGTATTTCAAAACAAATCAAATTATATCTCTAACTGCAGTAGAAAAAATGTCAAATTCAACATGTCTGAAAAAATTCCCGGGACAGTACATCCCAAAATAATATTTTAGGTGCAATAATCAATCAACTACATTGAACTTTTTTTTATTGCGGATGATGCACACATGAGTCCGGAGACTTGTGCGTGGGTAATGAGGTGAATGGGTGAATGATTAGAAACATCCATGGATGAATGAGATTCGAACCCAAGGCTGTAGGAAGCGAAGCCAGCCAGAGCCCCTTATCTTATCACAGACAAGCGCTCCAACCATCTGCGCTACCAGAGCCGCCAACTTGGTTGGTATGAAAATTCCATTAGTAATTAATCAATCTTTTGACCGCCGTGTTAGTGTAGCCCGTAACTGACTTCCATCCTAGTGGTCCCGGGTACAATTCCTAGCTAAGCCTGGAAATTTTACTTTTTTTTAATCACGATTTCCTCATCTCATTACTCAAGCACAAACCTGAGTCTCATCTGGAATAAAAAATTAAGCTATATCCTGACATCACCTGGTATAATTATAATGTACCTATTTTGTATATATGTTTGATTTACACATTACGTGAAAAACAATAATAATAATAATATGTTATAATGTGCCCATATCACATACTACACAGTCAGTGCCTGTTGATTGGACATCATTGAATTTTTATTTAAACACCATCAATTGTTAGTACTATGATTGCCTTAGGCCATTTACTCTACCCATTGGTTCAAACTTCAAGATATTAAGGCCCTTATTATTCCTACTACTAAGTAACTACTATTTCTCCAAGTAACAATATCCAATAATTATTGTAAATATTGCCGTGTAGTCCACTTTATCAAATTCCAAAAATTAATACTCAATATTTACTCAGTAATCTATTTTCATTACCACTTTACCAAACTGATTCACATCACAATTAATGCTTTCACAAAATAGATTTATCATGAAGGGAAAAAAGTTATATCTGAATTATTTATGATTTTGTTATTGTATTTATATATTATAAGCTTCATCAAACAAATGTTATCTTACCTACAAATAAGTTTATTCATTGATGAGAAGTTTAATATTTTTATTTCAAAACAAATTTTTACGGATATTATCATGGTCATTATGTTAAATTATAAGGTTTTATAAATTAGTTTAGTGTAAGGGACTTGTTTTCAATCTAAAGTTTTTTAATAGTGTACAGTGTTGAAAAATAACTATTTTTTGACTTGGGAGATACAATAATGAAATGTTGGTATTTTATAATGAATAGATGTGCTTACAACAGAAATTTATTTTATGGTTGTGACTGGATTCATTATCGTGTAAAGCGTTTATTCTTTAGTTAATACTGTTTAGAGATTCTGAACTGTGGCATACTATGAAATGCAATAATGAGTATCAGTGTAATTGATCATTTGTATTTTATGAAAGTTAATTATCTTTAATGTTAGTCTTTAATTTTTTTTATCTTTTAATCGTCAGTGAGTCTGAGTCTACTGAAATCTAGCAATATTGAAAACCAGCATTAATAGAATATATCAATGTCTACCTTAGAATAGCATACTGTTGAATAAGCCATTTTCAAATCAGTGAATATTTCAAGGGGTTTTACCTTATCTAACTAGGTAGCTGAAATTTCATCCTAAATTTTCCAAATTGGAATGTAAGTACTAGCCATCTTTATATATTTCCATCTTAATTGTTTCAACAAAGCATAATCAACTGAATAAATTAATAGACACGTGTTGATAACTTTTTCTCGCAAAGTAGTTTCTTCCCTCCTACTCATCAATAATTATTGATATGAAGTTAATTGAAATAGAATTAAATTTTACTCAGCTGGCTCTGTCTGAAATTTCTATTGTCAAATCGTAAAAAAATCATAATCTAAGTTAAAATTTTAAAAATCTATGTTTTGTCTACTGATCAAGTACACATTAGTTGATAGGCTAGGCTAGACTAGTAATACTCAAATTTATTTTAGGTCAAAATTGCCTACTTTTGCTTTTGTGTAGACCAATAAACTTTTTTGTTTTATTTTATCTATTTATTTTTTATGTTCCTTTTTCCTGGAAATTATTTTTTAAGATTGACTGTGATATATTCGTAGATTACTCTTTTTATTCCGTTGACATTATTCTTGTGACCGTCTTTCTTTGTCATACTATTCCTTTTCTATCTGTTGTCTTTTTCTGTTGTGTTGTCTATCTGTTGTGTTTCTATCCTTTGTCAATATCACAGTTAAATTATTTGTGATTCCTTTTTTCTTCAACACAGTTTTCTTAATTTTTTAAATTCTGTTCCTTATCAACCCAAAAAATGAAAACCCTTGAAGCGTCGCAGGCAAATTATCGGTTGCAAAGTCTAACAGTTGCTTGTTTTATAGACGACATTTATTTGCTAGATTTAAGCGAACCACTGGCAGGTACCAGGTAGGAATGCAATACAGTTTTCTGTTAACCGTAGAATTAATTGTATAGATTGTGAGATATTCCAGAAATTTATACATACACATTCAATTGCAATAAATTCGCTTTCGACGTTCAAAAAGTCGAGATTTTGTCATGAATTATTCAACAAAGCGTTCATTGGGAAATCACCAAAAATATTTAAAGTTTACAAATTAATAAGGTGACAAGTTCTGATGAAAGTTCAAGATAAATCACGGAATAATGCCTTTAATCAAACGAAATTTTTAATCAAACGAGAAGTGTTAGTTTTGTCAAAAATTTGATGTATTAGTTGATAGTTTAAATGTTGGATCAATTAAATAGCAATATTAGGATATAATAAAAATACTAGATGATATTTATTATTCTAACTACTTCCACTTTAAATCGTTATAATTATTTTATTGATTTTTTGATATTAATTTATGACAGCGTTGATAAATAATTAATTTAAAAAGAGAAAGTGTAATAGTAAAACTACTAAGCGTTTGTGTAACCTTCTAACCATGTTGAAATCGTACATAATTTAACTGTTTGAAACTAATTGTTACAATTTATTAATTCTCCCCTCAGCTTTCTTTAATTGAAAAAATACTGTAGCAGATACGTATCAGGATAGCTAGGTGAGCTGCAAATCTCAAGAAATATTTGGTTTTATCTAAATGTAAATTCTATTTTCAGTGCTTTATCAAGTTCCCAATGATATCTCTCTCAAGTATAAAAATGTGTCAAACTGTTTAAATTACAATATATTTAATGTTAAAATAGATGAACTTGAAAGAAGAAATGAATTTGCTGATCATTTGAATTATACCTTTCACTTTCTAACATGTTGAGTTTCATAGGTTTTCGAAATGTTGAATACTTATGGTGTAACATCGAGTGTTACATGTATCACATTCACTTTCTAACATGTTGAGTTTCATAGGTTTTCGAAATTTTGAATACTTATGGTGTAACAGCGAGTGTTACATGTATCTCATTATTTTATCATGAGTCTTAGTTTTTTCATGTACCCTTTTGAAAAATGTGTACATTCAAAGTTTACAAGGGACCATTGCTCCATTATGATGAAAAACTGATATTCTTCTAGTTCATCACTCATAAAGAATATACTATATTAATAAAACCACCAATGTCTTTAAAAATATTCGTGAATTGTTTGTGTGTGCTTTTCCTCAAGATTAATAACTTCTTGTGAGATTCGTTGATTGTAAATGTTTTACATGCATTGGAAGTGCCGTTATTTCATTTCTTCTATGTATAGATATTTATTATGAACATATTTACACAAACATTAATGATATATATTTCAAGTAATGTATAGTTTTGCCTATGTATATTGCATCATAGTCTTATAATGTACATAATAATTATATTAAAAATATCATATTACTTGTGGATAAGAGCACATTTAAATCTCAACATACATAGTATTTTAATACATGAAACCAAAATATTTCTAGTTAGGGTATTTAGTCTTAAATGAAGTTCATTTGATCCAATTCCCAGCTATTTCTTTTTTATTCTTTCTACCAAATTTCTCAGTTATTTGGTAAAATATGAAAGGCTTACATGTAAACTGCAAAAACCTTAAAGTTTAATAAATTAAGGAGGGAGTCTTGTCTTTCCTCTGAGAGTTTCTTGCAGTATGGATGGTTGTGTGTGGTAAGATCCAATAGAGCATTTTTGTTAAGTTTCATAATATGAGTCCTCAGGTATGTTAGGTTTCTTAATATAAGGCCTCGAGGAGGTTGAATGACGTTACGTTTCTGTGGCACCGCTTGACAATTTGGAGTGGGGGAAGCAACAGACGTGGTAGGGAAAGTGACAAAGACGATTCTCCTTCGCGCCTTGCTGTCCCCACCACACCAAGTCTAGGTTAGTAGAGAGAAAGGTTGACACATTCCTATCTCTCCCTGCAATAACAAAAACCGGTCTGGGAGTAACCGGTGTTACGTCACCCAGTGACCTTTGCCAACATTCTCCCTAAGCAATTGCTGTCTTTTATTGAGGTGTGTTTTTATATTTGTTAGCGATATGTGATGGTTAATTTATGATATTATGTTATGGTAAGTATAATTTCGACAATCGTGTTGAGAAATAAAAATTCTGAATTTTAATAATAATTTCATTGCATTGATTAGTAATGTATATGCCTAACACCGTGGCTGCTGTCACAAGATGACGTCACAAACAGTGGTTAGGGCTTGACAAAGTTGACCATGAAATCGGCTCGATGTGTAACCTTTCTCTCTAATAACCTTGACGCCACCTGCAGCCTCCCAGGCCCCAGATGGAATCTAACGTATTGTACCCGTACCTGTATGTTTCTTGACGTTTATCCATAATTGCCAAAGTATTTAAGTACGACTTCGTGAATCACTTATAAGAAAAATCATTGTCTGTACAATGCTATCAATTATTATGTTAACAGTTCTCGATGGTTTTATGATTAGTAAAATGTCTGTCACCGACTTGGCTACCCTTGCATTTTAGATCATATTCGATGAATAAATCATGTATCACAAGAAGCAATAAAATAATCAGCCTTAATGCTGAGTGCATACCGGTAATGTTATAACTACAATGTGTGTATTTCAATTTTGATAGATCCGCATTCTTTCTTATTAAATTTTTCAGTTTTTATTCTATGTACCTGGTAATAATACATATTCATACCAATGAAATCGATATGAAATTTATTCTTTTACAGTACCGTACATTATGCTTTTATGAATGTAAATTATATTTGTATGTTTTTACCGTTATTATTAGCAAAACTGTTCAGTTTGTATTTAACTGAGTAAGTAAATGAGAGATATATAGAGGTAGAAAGATTTGGTTGAGATGAACAGCTATTGACACTCATTAATATTTCTTAGAATTCACCGTCCATTACCTATGTATACTAACATAACTTATATTCATCCATAATTTGTATAGTAGTAGCATTACTATTCACTTATATCAGTATATATTTTTACTTAGATGACATGCAGAAGTAATTTAAATGAATAAGAAACTGGAATTTTCTTTCTTAGTTGAAGCAGAACATGGTTTTGGGCAGGATGCCCAACCTCAGTGCCTCTGAGCATGGGCATCCTGCCCGAAAACATGTTTGTCTCAAGTAAGAAAGAAAATTCCAGTTTCTTATTCATTTCAATTACTTCTGCAAGTCGTCCAAGTAAAAATATATACTATTCTACTCACAGTTCGTCATGGATCAATAGATAATACTTATATTCATGATCTCATCCAGTTTTGTTTTCTAATATTATTATCTTGTAAGTAAAATCTCATGATACAAGTTGGATTCAGTGCATAGTCATTTAAATGAGTATATATAAAAATTATCTGTCTGTCTGGTATATTATTATTCAGTTTTTATCATTATAGATCATTAATACCAATCAGCATACAAAAAAAATAATATAATGTGAGCGATAATGGACAAATCATTGAATAATAGTTGCGTGAGTAATTGGAAAAGCTAGGACCAGGATGAAAGTATAACACTAATTAATTAAAATCCCCGTTATATTTATAGTTATAATTCTTGAAATAAGTAGAGTTCATAATTTTCCATTTATTTTTGGCCTTAGAAGCTTTACAAATGAACTTTCCAAATAAATAAATTCATCACCAATATCAGAAAATGCTTTATCAGATAATAGAAAATGTGTGTATGTGTGTGTTTTTTATCATATTATGGTACAGTAGATAGAGCCTATTTTTATACTTCCTGTAGAATTTTAGAATCATCTGAGTGTGTTTTTGATACAACCATTTTGTTCTAGGAGGGTGATTTTCAATGGTAAATCATGTATATTTCAATAGAAATGTTGTTGAGACAAGATCGAACTCTGATTTGAAGTATGTAGTTAGAAAGAAAATTTGTATCTTTTCTACTTGATTTAAATCTTTATCTTTCCAACAAAAATTCCCAAACATTTATAGAATAAAAATTATTAATATAAGGTTTGCTCTCTGGAAGGACCTGCTTATTAGTACAAATTATACGTTATGGTAGTGCGGCTATGTGATAAGGAAAGATATATTGATACAAGTGTGCAATGCCATTGAATCCAAGGGAAATATTCATAGGTGAGAAAAAGCTATTTTGGGTTTAGTCCTTACTATAGCTATATAGATTTATAATAAGTTAGTATTAAATACTATTTTCTATAAAATGTTTTTATTATGAATATTCTCAATGTAGGTGTTATATTGTTATCTCTCTACACTTTTTCGTTAGGTTGGTTAAATGGAGAAAAACATCGCTGCAAATATTATTTTGTAAAATCGATATTTCTTCTGGAATCATAAAAATGAAGCTTCGGTTAGTATTCATATAGTACCCAAGTAATTCATGAAAGTTTTAATTTTGTTATCCATTATGATGTGCGTGGTTTCTACTAGAAAATATGTTGCATTAGTACGACATTATACATTCACATTTATTGTTAGTTTATAATATTTGATTATTTGGTAAAGTATACCATAATCTTTTATTTTTTTAAATTATTTCAAATTTCATTGCACATGAACTCTGCTGACCGATTAGGAAATAAAACTACGAAGTTATTGATATCGTATTATCTTGGAATATACTCTGTAACAACTTTCAAACTGCACACTTGTATCACATTTTAGGTAGTTTCTCATCATTGACTTTTTCTATTTGCTTTTATAAAGTGTAAAGTGTGTAGCCTATTACAAAATATTAGACTCTGTTCCAAATCAATGAACTTACTATTTAATGTAAAAATAATTTAATAATATTCATGATAAATGTTCAATTTATTATTATTACAAATCATATATTATTATATTTATTAAAATATTTTTATCAATAACCGTGATTCGTTTAGAGTCTAGGTGTTATGCTTATTAAAATATTGTTAAAATCTTTGTGAAACGATGAAAATTCCAATAAATAAGATAGAATCTTAATATAAATTAATTGCCTCATTTATTCTATGTACCGTACCTAGCTACAACCTCCTCCTCCTCCTCCTAATTGTTTACAGTGATATATTCAGCATTTTAACGTATACATTTTCAATAAATAGTATTGGATCAACATTGATGTAGCTTTCAAAACAAGTTCTATCTCTTGAAGCTGCTTCTTTACCTCAATAATTTTAATAGGATTCGACATTGCACTACTTTCCATATCTTTTTTTCATGGTGATTATGTCCACATGATCCTGAGCCTCGTGCATGGGTAATGGATGTATGGATAGTGTATGTATTTTCGTATATCTAATAGTTTTTTACAGTAGGTATGGCTTTAATTCATTATGCTAATGAACATTTTAAAAAGTATTTTAAACACGATCAAAATGTATAAATGCAAACAGTTGTAGTTGAAATTGCTAAAGAATGATTTGAACTATTATTTTAATTAATTAATTTGAAGTAGGCCTCCAACCGTGTCTGAGGAAGCATGACAACAATGCGAAGTAGCTATCACACGAATAAGTAAGTGGCAAGTTCATCAGTAAAGTATTTTCCACAATTATATTATCATGTTTGAATAATTTGAAGTTATGACTAAAATAGTCCTGGACATAAACTTTGTCAAAAATTTATTAATGAGTTATTCTAAATCACATTCCCTCTAAAATAGATTCAAGGTCTGCTCCCTGATTGGTCGGATTCAGCAGGCTTAATAGGTGTGCGTGGCTTACATACAATATACCTTGCTTGGGGGAGCTTATTACATAATTTAAATTTTAGATATCATAAATTCTCTATAATTATTTTTATCACTAGCAGTAGTAGCATGAACAGAATCTAGATAGAAATCTATTCTAGAAAATAGATGGAATCTATAACTTATATGTACCGTATTAAAATAATGATACTAATAGCCGAGTTGGTTGAAAATCTCACAATGCATGAGCGTTTTACAGGATCTCATTTATGACTGCTATTTTTGTTTTCTTCAGAACTTCCAGGTCACAAGTTGGGGAGAAAATCTCTACCTGATGACATAGAACCGACAAAAACAACAGCCATACCATAATTCGGAGCTTTACCATACAGAGCTCACTTATACCATACAGAGCTTTCGGAGCAGCTTAATATTATTGTAGAAGAGAGCTTCCTCATTTGAAAATTCCCGCTACAGTGTAGCACCAATCTTTGAAAATGGAAATGATAAGTTCATGCTTAAATTTACTGGAAAATTCTATGACCACCAGATAGAATGTATAATGCGGAAGTTTTTTTTTAAAAAAGTTTATTCAAATTATCCTGTAGCAATAAAAATCTATACTACTTTTCAACGAACCCAATGGAGCAGCCAGAGAGCATGAGCAACATCACTGCTCGTATGTATGGTGAGGTTGGTGGTAGTGGTAATGATGTAGTAGAAATACTAAATAATAGTAATGGCGTCTATTTGTTTCGATGTTGAATTTTCTAAAGTGAATACGTACAGTGACTTCATGACCCAGTAATTCGATAATAATGAATGCTTAAATCAAGTAAATATTATTGAAAAACAGTTTACTTAATCCTGTGCTATAGTATTGAATTCTAACCGAATGTTGTGATATAACTGACAGGCCTACACCAGGACCAGGGTGTCGCCGAAATTGGCCTAGGACAAGATAGTGCATATAGTTGATAGTCTCGATAAATTATTGTAAGTTGATAATATTTAATTTCACGATTAACAGAATATTTTTCTTTAAAAATATGAAATCTGTAATATACGGACAAATTTATTGGATTAATATTCGTGTTGCGAAATCTGTCTAGTGTTAGTCGATAGTAGTTCATCTGCACTGCTGAGATTAAACCTAGAACTATATTTTTATGTGGGCAATTATGAGATTCCCTAAATTTACTTGTGTTAGAAGTCTCGTTTCGAAAAATGTAGTGAACTTACTTCCACTCTGAGGAAACTGAAAATTATCGTTATAAACATCCGTCAAGTTACGTTTGAGTTTATTCAGCAATATGAAATCTCTTGTCGAGATGAAATATATTGTTTTATCTTTGAATATGGCTTTCCGATTTCATAATATATTGACGCTATTCTAGAAATTTTGGTTTTGGAATTAAGCTTACAGATTACAGTATACTGTATATCTATGTACTGTAGTTGCCTATATTAATGTTATTTAAGGTTAGGATAATCTCAGTAATGTAGGCTACCTATTGATTGATTGATACCTATCGCTCACACTGTGGGAACAATCTGATCATGTTTTTCCTCATTCATCCTGAAGACTCAAGCTAATTACCATGATATCTTATTTATTAATTTTTACCAATTTTTTTCTGATAGATATTTAACTTACTTACTATAACTTAATGCCAATGAAGATTGAAGCATTATTCCATAAGTTTAAATTTGTTTACTGATCAATTGTTACATGTAGTCCATTTTTTTTTAAATTCACGTTTTACCAAAACTAGACAGCGATATAGCTTGATGGGAACAATATCATGATTTCGGCTTACAACTTTCTCTTGTATATCTTGAATTTATATTCATTTTTGAACCAATTCAACTTATTAAATCAAGAATAAATTTCATAATATTGTGGATAACTGCTGCAGAAGCTTATAGCTTGTTCAAAGTGAATTGTGAATTAGAGATGTCATAAATTGTTAGTCTTTGAGGAGATTTGGGCCCGGGAATATCGGTAGGTCAGGTTCGTTTGCTAATCGACCCATACTTTGTCATCAATTTCACCATAATTGGTCAGAAATGCAATGAATGAACATGTGTGTTTTGAATGAACATGTAAGTTACTTGATTTCATTTTTGATAATGGATAAGTGAACATGGTGATAATCTTGGTGTTGATGAACTCGTATTTCGGGTAAACAATCACATGTCATGATGTATGAAATTTCTTCCAGTGACATTAACATCCAGCCAGTAGGTTAACTGTGTGGTAATGTCAGGTTAGGTGTAAAATGAACCTTCAAAACTCGGTAATTTGTTTTTGAGATGTAAGGGTCGGACCGCACTTTCGGGCCTCCGTTGATGCGGGAATTCAGTGTCTTATTCATTCACTAGTTGAGGAAGAGTGCGTTGTTCTTAGTATGCTGATGAAGTCATGTCGTATGTCACAGTGTTGGGTTTGAATTATTTTGATTCACAATGGTGTGGAATAACGTAAAATGGCGAGGTCAAGGCTCTAGATATGTGACCCAATTCAATATATTGTCACATAAAATCATTATACTTAGCGTGATTATAAGCATTGTTTGGCTATCGTTTCTCAAGAGAAAAGTATCTGCAAGCATTTCTATTTTTACCAAGTGCGGGCGCTCCATTGTTGAATGCTAAAAAACTTCATTAGTGCATGTAGTAGTTTCATTGTGGACAATTTTTCAAAAGTGAGTTCAGAATTTTTCACAGGTTTAGGAGCTACTGTTTCCCCAAAATTTGAACAAAACTACGTTAATGATACCGATAATTCTAACTTGACCACTCTATGCCTCCGCTTGCTCTGAATGCAAGCTGTTGTAGAGCAAATTGATACATGTGGTCAGGTTAGAATTAGCGTGATTGCTAGCTTAGTGCTGACACTGTTGAAAGAAGAATGGGTCATATTTTCCAGTAGGCTACAATCCAACTAAGCCGAGGTGATCCACTTTTTGTTTTGTGAGGCTTGGTGCTAAGAGCTTCAACGTAAAAATCAGCACCAATTAGCAACGCAATTGGTTTTGATTGATGAAAATATGGGTAAGCCAGTGTCAGATCAGAAAATGGTTTGAGATTATTTCGATTGAGAGAAAGTTGGTTAGTTACAAGCGATTTCGAGTAATATAATTGCTTTTATGGTAAGATTAAGATGCTGTCGTAACATAGCAGATATTCTGATAAAAGTGTCTTCTTGACTGATATTAGAACGTGACCCGACTCCCAAAACCTTTTAAAAAATAATATTGGTCATAATAGAGACGGTCGACACGTGTGAATTTGCTATAAGAATGAACTAATTTTTTCCTTTACATTACAAAGTAAAAGAAATTTAAATGTAAAAAATTCATTATAACATAAATTAACAAATAAATACGTAGAAATGTTAGTAACTAGCAAAAATCAATAAAATAGTTTCCTATGGAAAATAGCCTGTGTGGGATTGTCTATGCACAATCTAGAGTTGAAGTCAAAGGTCAGCTCTTTGGCCGTTCACATGGCGTATAGAAAAGTTGTTGAAAATGGATTTACTGTATTATTTACTTATGTAAATATGTACTTCACTTAGCTGTATTCCAAATCGAAGCTCCATGAAAATCAATAAAAGAAATGTATTTAGTATGTTTCCACTCGATGGTGTAGCCGCAGAATTTGTTACTTTATTAATAACATCTTAATTGCATGTTTTATCTCTCTTCAAAACTCAAGGGAAGAAGTGTAAACGTTCATAAATAGTACATTAATTGAATCTCTCTTACCCATTCCAATCAAATCTCATTACTAAATAACTTTCTCTTCAATTCTATTATTATGTTCATGATTATAACATATTCAGTGGTGTCTGTTATGTGTTTCTTGAAATAGATTTTGATTATCGGAAAATATTCATTTCAGGGAACACAAAATATAAATCTGTGAGCCTAGTTAGATGATTCCTCTCGATATTAATGGTCCTTTCAGTTCAAGGACAGTTTTTCTTTGTTGTTTATAGTATCGTCCTTTGAGAGATTCCTGTTTGAATCATATAGTGAGAGATTGAGTTATTTAGTTGCACTATTTGATATTTAGGCAGGATGCAAATATATCGTCACCTCTGATCTGAAAACTGTTGAGCTATTTTACTTGTTTGAAGCATTAAGTATAAATTGATTTTAAGGATTGGAATTTTGGCTTCGAACTTAGGATTTTAGGATTTGAATATTCAAGTAAACACTTCCACTCGTGTCTAAAAACTGAACGGAGGGCAGTGGCGTAACTAGTGGTCAGTCTGTGGGGGGGGGGGGGGGGGGCTAGGCTACAGGGGAGGCGTGAACTCACATCAGTGTCTAAAGGGGAGCACAGAGCCTGACACGTTGAGCCCCTGGTCTTCAGCAAGTGTTTGACTTTGCGATAGTGATTGTAATAGATAATTGGATGCTCCACTGTGCAAGCTCCCTTAGACGATCTAGTGAGATGGAGATATCTAAAAAAATGTGTTCTTCTTGACCGGGTATAACCTTCTAGTTGAATATTTTTTGCTTATTCCTTTAAATGTAGTCTTACTAAAGAATAACACTCATTTCTTTAGCCGTGTATGGAAACTACAGTTGAAGAAAACGATTTTAGCTAATCTTATTCCAGGGTCAACTATTCACACTTCCTATCCTGATTGAACAAACCTTCTTTAGATGTCATTGAACTAATTATTGTGTACGGTACAAACATTTTCACACTTTTTCAATTAACTTGTAAAAAAAATCAAAACACAATTGTATCTCCAATATCGTAAATAAGAGAATTTATTAGCAAACTGCAATTCTGACAGGCTATAAAGCATAACGTTTCAAATAACAACGGGTTTTCAGCACTTGTATAGCTAGCTACTCTGGTTCCGGGGTCAACTATTCACACTTTCTATCATATGATTGAACAAACCTTCTCTAGATGTAATTGAAATAATTATTGTGTACAAACATTTTCACACTTTAAATTTACTTGTAATAAGAGAATTTAGTAGTGAACTGTAATTCTGACAGGCTATACAGCATGACGTTTCAAATAGTAATAATAATAATTTCTCTGGTTGTGAGTACAACACTACCAGAGGAGTTTATTCACAATAAATTTAAAAAAATTAACATTTCAGAAAATAAATTAAAGTCTTAAATCTAAAGTATTGCAGTTCTGAATTTTGTGGTTCCCACTAGGCCTATATAAATATGTGTCGGGATTCCACTATGACAGCGGTTTAAATAAAACGGGTTTGCAGCACCATGTTACCATTTATAAAATTCATTCACAAGTAACATGACAACACCCAATTTTGCAGCATAAATGATTTATTCAGAAAAATCATATGGAAGCACACAGGGGAAGCTCCGTCCAAATCCTGCTCACCCATCACAAAAATAACAGTGCAAGTAAAATGGAAATGGAGACTTATAAAATTCAAACTAAAAACAAAATTAGAAATAGTATTCGTTTGTAAATAATGAACGTGTATAACAACTGATGTATCAACCCTGTTTTATACAGTAGTAAATCGGTCAAGTGTTTATTTATAGTGTAGATTTTTGTGAAATTTATTTGTAAAGACTGCGGATGGGCTTTAAGTTGCATCATTTCGTATTGAAGGCATGACTAAGAAAAGAAATTACTTATTCAAATATATTCATTCTCATTTATTTGCATAGAGAAGTATGATGGATAATAATAAAGGAAACCATTTATATTTAGCATCAGGCTCTTTGTGTTGTACTCTGATCTCACTTACTGGAAAAGTGGTCAGTTATATTTCCAGCCTTTTTGTCCATGTTCTTTTAATGGAAATAAAATTAATTATTTATTATTATTCATTAGGAAACACGAAGAAAAAAATCCAGGTCTATTGAAACATCGTACCTGGAATGCATAAACTGCATTAGTACTCCAAACACGCTAAATTGCAAAGTTGCATGTAGTAGAATACAAGTATACGTAGTTGGATATTTTGATTGATTGATTGATTACTTTATTCATACAAATAATAATTCAATAGTTACAATTATAAAGTACAATATATAGGCATCGCTAAGTATTATTACATAGAATATTATTAGTCACTTATTATAAAAACATGAAATTACGACTGAAAATGACATTATAAAAACTTGGTGATGCATTTGTATGAAAAGGCGAAGTTAGGGAAGATGTCCCTCTTTTACACTTAACCTTTTGAATTAGTTGAATTAGTATGCAAAAACGATGTAGCTCTAAACACCAGCCAGGAACCAAATTAAAATTGGAAAATCACTTGAAAGTAATAGTACGGACAACAGGTTAAACTGCGATGTACCCTTTGATCAAAACAATTTAGAAAGTCAAACTTAGAACTAGTTTGATAATGAATTTAAGTAAGCAACATACTCGAAAAATGAGAACAAGAAGCAGTCGTTGAAAAACGCTACCAGTGGTCTGCTATATAATTTAATAATTACAATTAAAAACTACAATAACACTGCAATAACTACAAATACTAGATTTGTAGATTTTTATGCAGCTGGCATATGAGCTCTGAAACTGATATGAAGAAATATTTCGAAACAATTTTTCATATAAAGGAAGGAGGGAATACAGTACATAATGATACATAATATTCAGAAGAGAACCATTGAAATATAGAGAGAAATCCCTTCTCCAAGCATAGATAAACTGGAGGAATTTTGGAGACTGATTAAAAGTTCATGCCTAAAAATACTTCATTTAAAGATTCATCAAATCATATCAGAGATCCCCACACAGTATACAGCTTATTGCGTCCTCAACTAAATCAAATGATCTTGGAGCTCCCTGCTGTGCATTATATATAATTTTTCTTCGGAGGATGAAGCCCACATAGGTCTAAGACATGTGCGTGGGTAACGAATTGGATGATGGTGATTGATGAAATGGACCTACAGTTTTAGATGGGTTCCGAACCACCGGGAAGTAATTTGAGAACTTTGAGTAGTTTGACATCTCGTTATCATTGATAAAGGTTTAAATTCAAACATGTTAAACAAATTAATAAAAATCATAATTCTTTTTTTTAATTAACAGTTCTAATTGAAAGGGTTCTAGTTGAAATTGAAGAGAGACTTTTTTGCTGGCCAATCCAATCGGTCACCCTTACAAAGAGCGCCCAGGAGTTTCGTAGCTTATCTCTGATTGAGCAGATAGGTGCTACGGCACTCTGCTATCACTTTCCAATTTACGAGCTGGAAATTATGAAGAATAACAAATAACAAACCCATCAGTAATATATAGGATTCTAGAAGTACAGAGGCAAGAGATTATAATAGTAATAATATATTGTGACCTGGCTGGCTCAGGTCTGGTGTCAGAGTTCTCAGGTCGCATCTGAACAAGTTCAGGACGTCTGACTGTTTTTAGGCAGTCGGGACCGACAGGCTGTCCTCTGAAACAGTGTCCTACTATTATTAGGCAAGAGATGTGGAGCAAGGATTGCTCCTTTACAAATCGGGTATGGGATATGGTGTTATTGTACCCTTGAAGAAGTGTTAATCTCTAGTACAATATAATAGGCCTCATTAGTAAAAATTACACAAACTTGAATCCAAACATTTGTGACGACAGTATATTGGAGATGTGATTGTTGCATGGTCTGTGAAAAGTGGAAGAATTAATCGAGCATGATTCATTACAAGCTTATCTCTTCAATAATTGTCAAGATTAAGAAAGTAGTCATTAATGTTCAGCGATTCTAGGAAAGAGTATGATAGCATTGTCGAAGAAAACTATTCTGCCATGTTTGATTTAAGCATACCGTACCTACCAGATTATGAAATGCTGCTAGTTATGCAAGTGTGCTGAAAACCATACAATTGATGCAAAACCCACACACTGATAATTATGATTGTGATCTTTCGCATTCGATATATTCTATCACCTATCAAAGTATTTTAAAAATGATGTTTACTCTTAGTTGTGTTTAGGCATAGTGTTGGTGGTAGTTCCATGGAACAGTGAGAGTTGTGTTTTATGATTCTGTTTTCATAAAACAGAGATTCTCCTCTAGTAAATCTTTTATGGAATTACTTTTTTCATAATAGACTATTATGCATTTTGTACCTCATAGTGTTGGAAATATTATCTGGGATTTGGCTATGGTATAATTATTACAAGAACCTTAGCCAATTCCTTGCAATTACTTCTTAGATTTCGGTTTTTGCAATAGGAATAAGTCTTGCATAATTCGGGCTACAAATCTCAGACAAATTTTTTTTTAAATCATAAAATCACTCATCTAATTAGAATATATAACATAAATATTCTGATGCACAGACACTATTTCAATTTTAAAATATTCACCCTTTGAATTTGGGATCCAATTACTAAAATTTAGTATTTAATACATACAACAACATCTTTAATTTTCGATAACTTTGTCTAAAATTCAGATGTATGACTTCTGCTTGTCTGGTTTTTTTACGAAATAGGTATTTTGATTTGATTTTATCATTATTATTTTACCATTATCAATCTCAAACTTAGTGCAGTGTAGCTTAATATATACTAAACATAATGATACTATTGGCTGAGGGTGAAAGTACCTCGCATAGGCTGACCTTCATTGAAGGTCTTTGATTGCCTGAAGGCCCTAACAAGTCACGCCCACTAGTGGGAGGAGCATCAAGGAATAATCAGTGTCAAAATCAAGATCCAAAAAGTAAGAAACAAGAGCAATACACAACTAGGCTACATTAGAACAATTAAAAAAAACTAAAATAAGCTAAATGAAAGCCTATGACAGGCACTTTTACCCTCAGCCAATAGTATCATTCTGTGTTTAGTATATATATTAAGCTACACTTTACTTTTCGAGATTGATAATGGTGTAACAACCGAAACTAGTTTCTCACGGTTTTCAATAAATGTGGTTGTGACAACTTCGTCTTATTATTCATTATGGATATCTTCCACAATATCACATTCGCCACTTCAAAGAAAGATTTTGATTTGACATGAATGAAGAAATTCTGGTATTAGTGAATTAAAAATTGTACGATTTACTAATAAAGAATTTTGTAAAAATGTATTCATCGTGAAGACTTGTAATCATTTGTAATCATTTGTAATCATTATTCATTTGTAATCATTATTCATTTGTAATCATTATTCATTTGTAATCACTCAACTTCACCACATAGGGTACAAACAGAATATTACAAAACCATGTTACTTCTAAAAACGAATATCGGGTAGAATTTGGCAGGGTTCGTGCCATTTCAGTTGCTAGTTTTGTTTTAAATAATAAAATGTTACAATCTCAATAATGACTAAGAAATGTCGAAAATGAATTTCTGATTTAAATAATACCCTATATCAGGGTGTCTACTGGTCGGGAAAAGTCGGGAAGTCGGGAAAAGGTCGGGAATTCTAACAGGTCGGGAAAAGGTTGGGAATTTTGAATTTTTTGTGGATTTGGTCGGGAAAATGAGAAAATTGATTGTAACATGTATTTTGACATACTTTTGTTACGAGTGCATAATTAAATTGGCTAACAAGGAAACAAGAATAATTCGATGTGTAGCTGGGAACAATTAGTCAATAAATTTTTGTAATAAAATAATCAAACGCCATTTTGTACATAGTGTGCGTATTTTGCTATTGTACTGTGATTCTCCATAACATTAGTTCAATTTATTTGACCTTATATATTTTATGTCCAAGCTTGTAAAATCTTGAATTAGGTAGCCTAATTTAAACAAGTATAACGTATTTTTGCAAGCAACTGTTCAGTCTCAAGCTATCTTTAATTTTTTCTAACCATGAATATGATTACTAAGCCAACTATGCCTTTTTTAATATAAGTAAACCTCAAATTGTGTGAATTAGCCCTTCAACACCTGCGATTACTGCAATTATTCCAGATGATAACGATGATAGCTTACCAAAGAGACTTTTAGAAAGGGCTCAGAACTTCCCGGGTTTAAAAATAATGTTATTTATAAGATACAAAATTTTAAACGATTTTCTTAAGTACAAGGTATGATATAAAGTGAGTGTCAATAATATAGAGTTTAAGCAAAACTACGCTAACGATGACGCTAATTCTAACCTGAGCACCAGATTGCACTACAGGATCTTGCATTCTGAGCAAGCTGAGGCATAAAATGGGAACCCACCTAAAATTGTAGGCTCATCATTTCTCTATAACATGGCTTTAACGGTGAGGAATGGCTTTAACGGCATAAAAAGAGAAAATGACTTTATGAGCTTTATGGCTTTATACGGAAATCAAATGAGGTATAAAATGAGGCATAAAATGAGGCATAACATTTTAGGTTCACTATGCTCTCTATAATATAGCTTTAACGGTGAGGTGGAAATACCCGTAAGGGTCTCCCCACCAATAGAAGCCATACACTTTATTGCACTCTACTTCTGTGAATGTAAACTTTATTTAGCTGTATAAAGCTTCATGAAGAGCCATCAAAGATAATGTATTTTGCATGGTTCAAACAGTAAAATTGAACGAATATTTCACCTGTATCTGTTTCTTTATTAATCAAACAACTCCATGTTTTATCTCTCTTCAAACTCGGGAGAAGTGTAGACGATGATAAATAATCAATCTATTGAATCTCTCTCACACATTCTATGCAAATATCATTACAGAACTGCACAAAATTACTTCGGTGTCTGAGGTCTTCTCCACCTTCTTTATTAGGTGGTTCGGAACCCACCTAAGAGAGTAGGTCCACCATGCTCTCTATAACATGTGATTTCTCTAAAGCATTCGCTAAGTGCTCGAATGAACGAATTTTTGTCCAAACTTCGCCTTTTCATGTAAATGCATCACTTGGAATTTCATTTGCTCTACCCATTAAATCAATGTTAATATTTCCAACAAAATGTAAATAGTGTCAACCAGGTCTACTTTCTATGTGATGTTAAAATATTGTTTGTTAGCACACATTTGAAAAAATTGTAAATTTATCATGGCTTTAACGGTGAGGTGGAACTACCCGCAAGGGTCTCCCCACCAATAAAAGCCATGCGCTTATTATTATAAAAATAATAATAATTATTATTTTTTGATTCTGATGAATAAGACGAGATTGTCTCAACCACAAACTAGTATCTCAATATTTTTAATAAATGTGGTTGTGACAATTTCGTTTTATTATCCATTATGGATACCGTCCACAAAATCACCTTCGCCACTACAATGAAAATTACAGTGAAACTTCCCTTAACGGACACCTCCCAATAGCGGACATTTCTTAATAACGGAAAATTTTGAATTCCCAGATCAATACATAATGGCGATAATGGCCTTATTACCTTTTAATAACGGACATTCTTAAAAACGGACGCAGACACCAAATTTTTGGCCCATGATTCGACCTCCCAATACCGGACACGATCTATTTACGGCTTGTGTAAACAAATGTGTCCATTCTATTCATCAAGCTATTTTTCAAAAAAACAAGACATGGAAGGAATTTGTTAATATCTGAACTCCAGCAGCACGTTGAAAAGACTTTTCAAAAAGATAAGGTGCTGACAAAAAATAACAATTTTTTCAAAAAACGTTGATTAGAAAGTTGGACAGTACTCATCATTAAAAAGGACAGATATTCTACAGTGCCTAATTTTCAGTAATTTTGTTTCTTTTTTCAGTTATGTAGTAATGTTGTACTGTACAATAGAAATTCGTCATTATACATATGCATACATAAATGTATTTATTTTGGTCATTTTTCTCAATAGCGGACATTTTACGAGGTCCCGACGGTGTCCGTTATTGGGAAGTTTCACTGTATTTGATTCATAAAGTGGTCTGTCTAGAATAAGCGTTATCGTTAGCGTAGATTTGCTCAAACTTTCTTTTGTCTTGTGAGGTGAGGAGAGCAATTGACTTGTCCGACCGGCGCATTTGAAGGGTGCTCTTTAGGAGGCAAAACAAACACCCAACTCTTCGTAGGCTAGGATCACGCTTTGTTGTTATTCATTCCAAATTCTAAATGTTCACATTTTTGTTCGATTGCTTGTTTCAGGTGTTTGATATGAAACTGAAGATGTGTCGGATATGCTGGAGAGAATTACACAGAAGGCACCATGTCAGGAACAGAAATGGTTGACGGTAGCAGAAAGTGAAAGTGGGTGGACGTCAGTGACTTGTGAGCTGGCTTTTAGACAAAATGGCAAAGAAGAACGACAACACCAGATGGTTTAATGTGGCTGTTGTTGGTCTATCTGGTACAGAAAAGGATAAGGGAGCGGTTGGCGTGGGAAAGTCATGTCTGTGCAACCGATTCATGCGTTCACTGGCCGATGACTACAGCGTTGACCACATTTCAGTACTCAGTCAGGTTAGTTGCAACTAGATTTCCTTGTTACGATTGACTCAACATTTATCTTATTTGTCAGTCGTTATTTTTCTGTGCTCAAAGTTTTATGCCATTATTAGACAAGATCGTCATTGGAAGATGCAGTTGCCAATTTAACTGCTCTCGCCATATTACTTAGTTACGGCAGTTTCTAAAGAGTCTTGGAAATTGATTGTATGGGATGAGATGTTGTGGTATTTCTCCATAATAAAAGAAAAATACAGTGATGTTGTCAATACCACTTATATTTGAAAACTTTACATTATCAGAACCTAGGTTTCATGGCATAACCTGCCACATCCTCAGCTGTACTGATGATTACTGACTTAAGGAACTGGAAGTTCAATTTGAGGTTAGGTGCTAGGGTTACAAAAAGGAAGTAGAACAAAAACTATTAATGTGGGAATTGGTGGAGAAATGATGTTATAAAAATTAATAAGCTGTAAATTAAAACTGTGAAAAACAATTTCTTAACTACCTAAAAAAAATATATAATAAGTAAAAATAGGTTGGCATTAGTGATTGAATCCTCTGTAGAGAGACTTTGATAAAACTCAACTGGTATAAAACAGGAGTTATGTGATGTTTAAATTGATGGATTACAAAATGAAGTTTACACTAATATATACCAAATCTTCATCAATCTTAAATTTTGAGTGAGTAAGGTTGGTACTAGTGAGTAAAAATTAATTTGGTAACTAATTTTTACTCACTCCAAATTTAGGATTGATGAAGATTTGGTATATATTAGTGTAACTTCATTTTGTAATCCATCAATTTAAACATCACATAAGTTAACTCCTGTTTTATACCATTTGAGTTTTATCAAAGCCTCTCTACAGAGGATTCAATCACTAATACCAACCTATTTTTAGTTCCAGTTCCTTAAGTCAGTAATCATCAGTACAGCTGAGGATGTGGCAGGTTATGCCATGAAACCTAGGTTCTGATAATGTAAAGTTTTCAAATATAAGTGGTATTGACAACATCACTGTCTTTTTTTTATTTAGTCTTGGAAATATCGAAATGTTGAAAAAATTAAAATATTTCGTTGGCAGGGCTTTTTATAGTGTACAAGAGCTCCTTTCAGATCAAAATTGAGCCTCACCCAAACTAATTTAAATTGTAATTGTGGTAACAAACGAATAAGAATTGTAATATTGTTTAAATTTGTTGACATGACTTGACTTGTCTTATAGTCCATAACAGGAGTCTTCAAGACTTAATCAGTAATGCCTCATAAGAACCTATGGCCCAAATTCATGAACCTGCCTCGAGGATTCCTTATCTCAATGAAGACTTTGAAAAACTTTTGAGTTATAGCTTTTCGAGTCTTCCGTGAATTAAAAAACTCTAAATGTAGGTTCATAAATACTGACGCAAGAGTTGTTCATTTAAGATTTGGTCCCCAGACTAAATGATTTATGATAAACGCTTCAACCAAACACCTATTATTTCAAGACTATTGGATAAGAAGATTTTAGATTTATTGCTACTTTCTCATTTGACAAGCCAGTCAATTTTTATAACTTTCAACATTTCTGGCTGGCTTGTTGGAAACTATTTATTTGCAAAGACTGCTGAATGTTGATGATTTAAGTTGCTCGTCGCTGAAAGAAAATGATAATTGTATTAATTGTCGTATAGTTAATTACTTTTTAGCTTAGGCCTACTATATCTGGATATTTCTATATCAATTTGTACAATCGTTGTGTTATGGAAGCAATATGGATAGCCATCTATCTGTTGCTTCCCTGTAATTTGTAAAGAATAAATAAATAGTTGCATTGATATATATAGAAATTGTTTGCTATTCATCGCTGTTTAAATTGTTGCAATACTATTTATTTATAAATTTAATTCTCAAGGATGTCATGGAACATATTAAATTGAGAGTGGTTGATTTTTTCAACTATTCGGGTTTTCGTACTGATAATATCTAGTTAGGTTTCAATGATTTCAAAACTCCAAATATTACAATAGGCTATGTTTTGAATTTCAATATGACACTATTACTCAACAATTATTCGAAATGAAGTGTATTGTGGTATTTGGTAACAGTAGTTTGTTGAACCATGAAATCAGCTTACGGTTTTTGTAACTCTCATTTTGGGTGCCCCTAAAATAACATGTAACATACCATAGTATAGTATTTTTCGGCTCAAAAGTTTTTATCAAAGTTTAATATTATAAACTATTTTTAACTGTTTTGTTTCGAGTGAACTTCTAAATTGATATCGTTAAGTGAAAAAGAATCATTTTGTTATTTTTCGAGTGAAGTTTTTTAGCAAATCTAAATTTTTAGTCTAAAAATATTCGTACAAAGTTTTTATACCTCCATTTTCACAATTATTCATGAGAATTATTTATTGGAAAAATAATTGGAGTAGAGTTAGATATATTAACTATTATGATAGTTAATATAAATGTATCACTTTTCGGATTCCTCGCTTTATGAATGAATATTTCTTTTGTTTCAGACTGATTTCAGTGGCAGAGTTGTCAACAATGACCATTTCCTTTACTGGGGTGAAGTCAGCAAATCAACTGAAGAAGGTCTTGAATTACAGTTCCAAGTAATTGAACAAACTGAATTCATCGATGATGCATCATTCCAACCATTCAAAGGCAAGTTCAATTGAAATTTAAAATGTTTTTTTGCTATCTAAAGCAAAAGTACGTGGTAGACTACACTAGTGGATTAGCGAAGTTTAGAATAATTAAGTTCCACAAACATTATTTTCACTTGGACTGTAACGTTTGCATTAAAAAAATCGTTATTGAAAACAGGGGTGACAGGGAAGTAATTTTCAGTGAAGTTTCCTTTGAAGCACTATATTTGTTTGTACTTGTAGGCTGAGTTAAACAGGATATGATAACTTGTAAAGCTTGTCTAATAGAAAAAATAATAGTCATTCCCGGATTCCGCTTCTTTTTGGCAAGTCGCAGCCGGGGTTCGAGGACCCCGTTAGTTGCTTCACTTTCCCACAATTGTCTCTTGTTGGAATCGCATTTGGCTGCGTTTTCGCCCGATATAATTCGAACAGAGATCTACTCGAATACGATTTTCTGTCTGGAGTGATTTCAAAAACAGCGTATTTGGCTAATCCAATTAGGCTGGCAATTAAAGTTCGTCTAACTGACGTCTGTTTGGTCCTCTACATTCAGTTATTTCACCCATAATCCGATAATTATTGGAGAGGAAGCACTGGAATAGTGAATGGTGCATAATCCTATCAGCACAATTGATAATAATAATTATTATCATTTAATTTGTCGGGTCCTTGGTTACCCGTTGTATCGGGTGGGTGTTTAAATTCACAAAGAAAGTATTACATTATCCAATAATATTACAAACCTATCAGTGGAAAAGAATAATGGAATCACTGCATGAAATAAAATTAAGTATTTCCATCCCACGCATACGTTTCTAATGATATAACTTTAGTAATTTCTACTCTGAATATTTTTCAATGATAGCTAATGTTTTGATTATATGTATTGCAGGTGGTAAAATGGAACCTTATGGCAAACGATGTGCAGCTACCAAATTGACATCAGCTGAAAAGCTTATGTATATTTGCAAGAATCAACTAGGCATAGAAAAGGAATATGAGCAGAAGGTTTTACCTGACGGGAAGATTGGAATCGATGGATTTATTTGTGTATTTGACGTCAGTGTTGTACCGAGTAGAACATTAGACAAACAAGTCGAAATGGTCACTTGCATACTCAATAACTTGGTGAAGACCAAAAAACCTGTCGTTTTGGTAAGTTTTTTGCATTCTTGTAGAGGTTTATTAGTTCAAATTATGATTACTAGAAATCTTCTATAAGTGTAGCACAAAAACGTAGTAATTTGAAGGAAAAAATTCTCAATAACATTCTTTTTAACCAACGAAAAATGAAATGAAGTTATGTATTCTTATTGTTTCGGTACATAAAACTTTCAATACGTGTATGTAAATTTATGTATGTAGATTTCTGGCATTATGCTAGAGAAATTTGGTACTTGACAATTTTTTTTTTTAGCTCAGTATTTTTCTTCTTCCTTTTCCTCTTTTTCTTCGTTCTCTTTCTTCATATTTTTCTTCTTCTTCCTCTTCCCTTTATCTCTTCTGTTTCTCTTCTTCTTCTTCTTTCTCTTCCTTTTTCCTCTTCCTCTTTCTCAATCTATTTCTTTTCCTCTCTCTCTTCCTTTTTCCTCTTCTCTTTCTCAATCTATTTCTTTTCCTCTTCCTCTTCCCTCTGCCACTATTTGCTATCATAGTGTGGGTTTAGTTAGCTCAGTACTGGATGCAATTGCAACAATGCTTATGAAGATACATAGATAGATGTCCTTGATTTTTAAAAATATCAAAATACCAGCAAATGAAACCAATGAGTACCAAAGGTAATTTCATTTTCTAATGAATATTGGTTAGAAACACTCACCAAACCTTTCACAAAACCTATTAGTGCAGTCGCCGTCGCGTGCCACAAGGCTGTCGCCGAGGCATGCCACAGCAGTCGCCCATGCAAACCACAGCTGTGGCAAAATGTCATCAATTTAATTAAAACTGCAACATGTCTCCCTAAATAACTTGACAGTGATCTATAACAACTGCAATTTATAATCTGAAACTTATCACATTTCGTAACAACATTAGCCTACAAACAAACATAACCTCCAAATGATGAGCTAGTACAGAACTGTCATGGCCGACTATAAAGAGCCATGAAACTGTGGCGCTCGTTGGTGACTGGAGTGGCTCAGTATAATAAGCGTCATAGCAAACAATGATCGGCTGACAAGGCGACAGTCGCACGGGCTTGCCACTAGAAGTGTGGGCAGGTGAATCGAGTAGCCTGTGGTCGCGACTAAAGGGGGCGTGGCTTAACCTGTGGCTCAGAATAATAAGCTCCATATACATTGCATGCATTGCTGAGAGTGGCTTGCCTGAGAATCTTTGGCGGTCGCGCGTACGGTGACTGAAGTGGCTCTGTATAATAAGTCTCTAAGATTCAATCCTGCTAGCTGTTCTGGGAGGTTCCGTCTTTGCAGTTCCATGAATGTTTGTAAAACTATCATGGATTGAGCATGAGACGGTCCTCACTTCGCATTTCCTTGTTTAACATCACTAGCATTTCGATCAAAATTTAACAAACATATCGCAAAATTATGTAACTATTCACACCCATCTTTGTTGATTTTTATCACAACGTCCAGTGTTGCCAATATTTTGTGTAATATGTAATCATAGCGAAAGTTCTATGAATTTATGAAAATGTCCTTGATTTTTAAATATTAAAATACCAGAAAATGAATAATGAAAATACCGAAGGATACTTCTGAACGAATAAAGAAAATCTAATCTTATTTCTTATCTTTGCTCCAAAGAAATACTGTGAATTAAGCTGATTGAAACTTGGATATGATTTCTGGAAGAAAATTTTCTCTATACAAACTGAAGTACGGTATAGCACTTTTTTAATTTAAATTTAATTGTGATACTCTCTTTTGCTTAGGTCACAACCAAGAATGACGATGCTAATGAAGCGTATGTGAAAGAGGCTGAAAGAGTGGTGTCTAGGAAAGAGTATAAAGGAGGGATACCAGTTGTGGAAACTTCGGCTCATGAGAATATCAATGTTGATCTAGCATTTGTGGCTCTCGCTCAGCTCATTGACCGAACAAAAGGTAGAACCAAAATCGTACCATTTGGAGAAGCAGCCAGATCAAGGAAAGAACTCTTAGATATGACTACAGAGGCTTTCATGTCTCTAATTCGCTCTCAGGTAAGATTTTGCCGATATTAAACGTTTTTTTTCCTTAAACCCTTTTTCTCAAGTACCACTATAATCGTTTATCAGCTTGTGTTTCAATTGTTGGTGGGGTTTTTTTTGCTGTTACTGTGCAATCTCACTAATCCGGCACTATATCGGGATTGGTGTTGTCGGATTACTGAAATTGCTGTATTAGTGGATGTATGGGTAAAAAACGTTCAAAACATATACAAATTTAAGTTGAAATTTAATAAAAACACAAAGTAAATATAGTAGAACTGTACAGTACTGTACTACTCTACAATACAACAGTACTGTACTACTCTACAATACAACAGTACTGTACAATTATGAAATTATAAAAGTAACAATAAAATGGATACAGTAAGATTACCAATTGAAAATGACGATAAAAGCGCCTGCAGAGACATGAAAACAAAGGGCATTGACCCGATCGCCGGCGCCCGCACAGTGCCGGATTGCTGAACGTGCCGTACTGGCGCACGGCCGGATTATAGAGACTGTACTGTATAATCACTATAATATGATTAATATCGCTGAAGTATTCATTTCGCTTGAGCTGTTTTTTTTCTTTATTCCTTCAAGAAGAGCAATAATTATTATTTTATCTCGTTCTATTTATAGACTTCTATTCTATGTAAATAATGGATTAGTTGATTTCTTATTTTATATTTAAAAAATATGAATATACTAAATCTTGATTTGGTATAATTAGTATCGCTGTAGTATGATCACAATTTCAATTGAGGTTTGATAGAAAGTACATTTTTTATTTCAATTTAGAATTGATTATTTTGTTTTAAATAAAAATTTCGCTTGAGCTTTTTTTTGCTTTATTTCTTCAAGGAGGACAATAATTATGATTTTTATAATTCTATTCCAAGTAAATAATGAATTAGTTGATTTCTTATTTTATAATAAAAAGAAGAATATATCCTACTAAATTTGAGTAATTATCTCCAAATTCCAAATACATTAGTGTGTTGGTATCAATATTTATGCAAATTTATAGAAATCGTTTTTTATCATTGAAATTCTGTTTAAATTTGTGGTGATTGCTATTAATCCTAGTACAAATTCATAGAAATCATTTTAAACTGTGCAAATTGATTAATTTGAAGTAATAGAAAATTGCAATATAAATCTATACCATAATTTAATTTTTTGTATAGGTCACAGATTATCGTGCTCTCTGGAGTCAAACATCCAAGAAGCTAGCCAAACATGAGGAGTTTGCCCACTACATTGAACTGTTTGGCATGGAAGCTACTCAGAGGCTTTTTAGAAGACATGTGAAGAAGCTGAAAGATGAACATCTAGCGAAGAGAGTTCAAGGATACATGGAAATGTTACCTGATATTCTGCAGGAGATGGTTCCTGAAATTTCCACTCTAAGAGATGGGTAAGTTTCAATTTATTTTCATTGTTTGATTCTCAACTCAGGGAAGAAATGTTTAAAATATGTGTATTGTTAATATAGTTTAATGCCAAGTCGAAATCTGTTTATAGTTATTCATTCTGAATACCTTTTGATTATGAATGAAGAGCAAAATACAGTTGAACTTCTGTTCTGTTGAAAATTCGTTCTAGAGTAGTATTTGTTTTAATGAGAAGTCGTATTGTCAAGATTGCAGTGTCTAGGGACACCATAAAAATGCTCTAAGTAAGGGATTTCGTTATTTGGAAGTTCTTTATATACAAGTTAGACTGTTTACTGTTATTTCATCTTACTTTATTCAACTTCAAGGCTACTTAGTCAGCTATAGTGTACATATTAAATTTTGTGAAGCTATGACCCTGTAGTTTCCAAATAAATTATCATGTATACCGTAATGGTCATGCCACACCGACATCCGCCGCTACCGCCGAGGGACGGTAGCGCGCGGACATTTTACCACGAGCCAGTCCACACCAAAAGTACCATGACAAGGAAGATGGCGATGGCACTGGGAGCCTTGGCCGTTTGAGGTGCACCTCTGCGCATGCGCTAGACCACACTACCCGCTAGACCACACTACTATGCGGTAGTCTACAAAAATCGCTCAGCAAGTCGTAGTGGCGGATGCTCTGTGTGACCTGTTCCATTTGTTGACACGGTGAGCGATTTTTCAAACTTCGCGTCCGCCGCGGGAGCGAGTTCGGTGTGGCATGGCCTTAACACCGTTCATTAGCCCGGGTTTCGGGTTCGAATGTGATCTGTGCAATTTAATCATCATAATATGAACATTCTTGTTTTATGAAAATAATAATGTAAACATTTATTTAACGAATATAGAAACAGAAATATTTTATTGGCCATGAAACGTAACGCACCAGTAACGTAGCATTTCCTTTTTCAGTGATTGGCCGACTGTCCAGCAACACATCAAAGACCATCCAGATTTCAATCATTATTTCTACAAATGCCCAGAGGACGTTCCATGGACGGAGTGTGATTGGGATGAGGATAGTGACGGTAAAGGTGCTGAAACCAGAATTCCTTACGACGTTCTAGACACTGGGGAAGCTGAAACTGTATTCAAGAACCATGCCAATGCCCTCCAACAAGAACAGAAACGATTGGAGTAAGTTGAATACATTTCCACTTATATATTGCTGTGAATATATGCGCAGTTCATACTCAGTTACTGCTAATTAAACTTAGTACAATGTGGTGCACTGCAAGCTTATTTTAGCAGCTTTAATATTTTCAAAATGAGGCTCACTGATAAAACGAGAAAGGTGAAAAATTTCTTGTGCATATTTCCTACCAATATTTTGCTATTCATTTGTAAAATGTTAGATATACCATAACCAACATTATAAAAGTGAAGTAAGTTATATCTCTTCATTGGCCTCATACTTGATGAACGTATACAGACTCGTACAATTAGAATCTAATTGAAGCTTTCTTTACAGATGCTCAGATATAATATTCAGGGCCGTATTTATGAACGTATCATATAAAAAATACTCGACTTAGTCTTACTTAGCGGCGTTCACGAAGTGACAAGCCAGCGAGAAGCTGTAACATTAAAAGCCAACCCAGCTCCCCCAACAAGGTCCTGACTCCTGATAAATAATTTATCACTAATAATTTACATTAAATAACACTAATTCACACCAATATTATAATTAACACTACTTAAGCAAGGCAGGGACAGCTGGGTCGGCTTGTAGCCTGACTTGTCAGCTAATAACCTACATGTGACCTGGGATGAAGCTAGCTTGAGTAAATGCTTTAACTTAAGTTCGTATTTGAGAACCTAACTTGGAGATCTTCTTGACTTAAAAGTCAAGACTTTCTTGAATTTGGTATCTCAAATCCGTTCTTAGCCAAGCTAGGTAGAGGGCTATCTTGAAACCGTTTTTGAGATTATTTTTCATCATATTCTGGCTTCATTTTTTAGTGTAGCATCGGTTCATCAAAATAAAATGAAACATATTACATTTTTGCACCATTGCAATGTAATTCACTGTATATTTGGTTCTATTTCTTTCTTTAAATTTATTTCTAACATACATTTTTCTTCTGACCTGGGATAAAGATGAACCTAACTAGAGTAAACGTGAAGTTCGTTGTCTGCTGTTGGATAACGCTCACTACCCTACATTAATCTTCATTATTGAAAAAATCGAAAACAAAATATTAAAGGATATTGGCGTAGTAATAATGACGTAATAGTAACTGTAAATTTATATTCGGTGCATTATCTTTATCTACGTCAATTTATGTTTGTAAGTGCCTGAAATTACGTTGCGAGGTTACGTTTGTTGAGTAGTGCTGCTAGTTAGTGCAAGTCAGCTTTTGACCACGTTCATTGTAATAGGGGCTTTTCAAATCGTACTTTGGTAAAAAAGCCTCAAGTTACGTTCATAAATACGGCTCTCAATGTTCTTTATTGAATTTCTTCTTTCATTACGAACTGCACTTATTAATTAAAGTTTATAAATAAATCACGACTTGTAGTAATTTAAAAAAAATAATGATAATTATTTACTTAAATTTCTGTTTCAACCAGGAAGATGGCGTGACAGCGTGATGACGATGATTTGAGCCAATAATTGTCATTATTATCTTATGAAAATATCTGCAATGTCGTGATTTATTCTAAAAAATTAATTCAAAGTTCTCATCCAGTATTTCAATCCTCGATCTTGCAAAACCTTTTTATCAACGAAAAATATTAAATAATTATTTTATGGCGTAAAAATTATGGTATATTGCTAGGTGATTTATATTTAAAATTGAGACCATCTTCATGATACGAGACTAAAATGTGTTTATTTGTTAATAAAACTAAATGTTCTGTTGTGCTGCAGGCTTCCTCTAAGGTATGTACAGTAGTATGACCCTCCAATTGGTGTTCATTGTATAAGGGAAATACTATTTTACTCTGGTCATCTTTTTTACCTTACCTTGATTGTTACTGGGGTTAGTAGACCTGTTCTCTACTAGTAAGGGCTCGACAAAACTGTACCTGTATTGCTAGTGTGTTCTAAGTGTTATTCTATTGTGTTTTTGTGTAACCCTGAGAGGCAGGAACAATAGATACAGTTTGTTAGAACTGAAAATTATTCTAAATATATCAACCACTTTATTCAAAAATGCCAAATGATGATTATTTTAATTTTCATAAAAAACCATAATTAATTTACGTAGTTCATCAGATCTTTCTTATGTCCAAGTCTGAGAGTGAAAATGTTTTCGTGTTTGGTCGTACTGAAATTTCAGCTATTTGACGTTTTTTTGCAGTGCATGGTTAAAGTCTATTTAAATATGCATTTTTTTAATTTATAAAAAAATCTCGTTGCTTTGTTAACAGACTGCTTGTTAAATAATCTTTTCTCGATGCTTTTTTAAATGATCTCGTTGCTTTTTTACTTTTGTGATTGCAAACATCGTATGGAAATTTTTGTTTGTTTCTCGTCAAACTTGTAAGTTATTCATGCACTGTGACACTTTGAACAACATATTCTATGTATTTCTTCATATGTACTACTCGAAATCTGTATGCAATCTCGAACATTTACACTTAATCGTAGTATGTTTATTCACATGATAGGCGCACTTTCATTAGTAAGAGGAAAATGATCCAATATAGTACACGAATATTAGTGAAAGAGCATTTAATCGTGCAGATAAATAAATGCAGATAGATAAATTCATTTAGAAGAAGATAAACTAACAAGGTAAACTGCATAGTACACCCGTTTCTTCTAAATGGCGATATTAATATTGTCGTAGACATCCCCAATTAATAAGACTTCATACTGCCACTACCATATTTATTATAAACTAGCATTTTACCCGGGATTGCCCGGGAATTAAGTTTGAAGAGTTTTTCTTTTCTGGTAGATACTTGATGGTAGTGGTCACAAAATTGAATTGAGTTGAATTTCATATTAAATTCATTAGATCCGTCAATCTAAAATTTCGAATATTTTTTATTTAAAAAAAAGCTACGTATTTATTTATTATACTGATTGAAATGGAAATAATAGTTTCTCTTCCAGAACAAATTATGAGAAAAACTATACAAATTAAATAATTTCAACCAAATTGGTTTTGAATACAAACTAATTTAGTAGAGTTGATTTCTGAGAGCAAAAAAATTGTCCGAACTGAGATTTGAACTAACGTTCTCGAGCATGATGAGCAGCTACTAAGAGCTTTCTTGAAACTACGAAATAATAATTATGACTACCGTATGATCGATGATTATGGGACAGTAACAACAACAACATGTGGAATTCTGAAGTTTTAAACATTAATCCTGAAAGGAAAATAAAAGAAATCGGACTTGGAGGTGCACTGAATCGAGTTTAGAGGAAGTTATGTGCCAAATTTAGTGTTCCGTTTTTGTGAAATACGTAAGACAAAAAACACAAACACACCCCTACTCTCTCTTCTTATATAGATAAACGAGATACCATAGTTTCGGCATTCTCAATCTCAATCAAAATAAAACTGAAATACAGAGCAGCTGCATTTTCTCTACACGTACTACACTATGTACGATACTATTGACTAATAGAATTGGAGCCTTTGATTTTCCAAAGTACTCTACGTTGGACCTGTCAATGGCTGATCGCTTTGACTAGAAACTCACCATTAACTAACAAAAATATGCTATCATATTAAGTAAATTCCGCTTGATCTGCTTCCTTTATATTATATACGTCAATATAGAAGTTGCATTTGCTGTCGACTTGAAGTGAAGGTTATGGTCTTAGGTTTTTTTTGAATCTTCCTGTACTGAAAATTATAATCTGGTTCATATATGCAATGCAATTGAACTAAATCATTTCTCAATTGAATACCTCAGTCTTGCATTGTGGATTAATGTTTGTTACAGGTATAAAAAACAATTCAAACAACTGCTGGAAGATACCGGGTATGTGACGCCTGGAAAATTGCTATCCGAAGTTAGAGTGCTTTTTATGGGACGAGAGTGTTTTGAAGCTTTATCTGAAGAAGACTGCCAAGTAATTTATGATCGACATCAAAAAGACATTGTAGAAAAAGCCAAACACTGTTTTCAGGTGAGTTCAAACTACAATTTACATAGTACAACTTTTATCAAACAAAATTCATTTTTTGACAGTTACCCTACTAAATGCTTTGTGAAAGCACGACCAAAACGTCCACTCCTCGTGTAGATTATGAAGCTAAGGATTTTTGTCCACGCAAAGTGTAAAACCGGTAGAAATTCGTTTTGAAAGATATCTAATGTGAAGCAATTCTAATGTCTAATGTTAGATGTAACATCTAATGTTAAATTCGTTTTGAAAGACATCTAATGTGGAATAATACCTTAACTCTTCAATGTATCATGAAAAAGTGAGGAATTCCACAGTGAATGAAAACACTCTATAGCTCTCTAATAAATAATACTATTCCTTGCATCAGAACAATCTATCATACATTAAAGTGAAAAAAAAAAATTCAAAAACAATTTGAGGCTAGATTGTCAAAAAACTAGAATGCTTTATCTTTATTTGTGAGATTTAAAATGCCATTAGTATTATACATATGGATGAGATTGCCAAACTCAAGTATTGATTGTGAATTACTTTTTATTATTTCTAGGAACTTCTGTTGGAACATGCCGATCTATTTTATCATTTCAAGAGTATTGCTCCTACTGGAACTATTACACAGGATGATATCAAGGAGATAACTGATTCACTCAAGGAAGATTCTAGGTAAGCAATTGAATAGAGCCTTTCTGTGTAATTTTCATAGCCATTAACATAGCTATTAACGATCATGATGCTTCAATCACAATGACTTTTGTAAACTCATTAAAATTATACCATGTAATAATATTCATTAAATAATATGTACAGAAAAGATAAAACTTGAATATAGTTATCAAATCTCTCAGTATTATGAATTTGCTGTCAATTGTTTTTCTTGTTACACAAGAAAGCATGTATTTGGTAATTTGAAGTTTAGTGTAGAGTATAAATTGATTTATTGAACTTTATTAATTTGGGTACCTCTGAACATTATGGTCACTTACTAAATTTGATGGAAGAAAAAATATATCTTGTGTATGTTGAACATATTTATTTATTGATACATCCAAAATACAAGTAATTGTAAAGAACCAACAATCTCTTAGCTTAAAACTGATAACAGTTCATCTTGCTCAAAAATACTTTTACGGCCAGTTGCACGAAAGCCAATTAAATAAGGAATTAAATGTCAGTTAACTAACTGTTGTAAGTGTAATGGTTTTATTTCTGTTTCACAAAGTCCAATTCATTATTTTTTGTTAATCGAATGGGCGAAATCTGGCAACACTGTAATTTGATCAACAGCTGATTCTGAAGTTGAGAAAAGATGAATTAGATTAATTTAATTGTGAATTATTTGAATCATTGTTCAACTATCTCAATATTATTAATCGATTTTATTCATTTTGAAAGGCTTTTTACACCTACAACCTAATTTGCAATTCCGTGTTCAGGTACAATAAACATAACCTATAAAATGTAACGGGCATGAGTGAGATTTAATCCTCGGTGAGCGGGTGGCAAAACATCTCTTACGCCGGTTAGCTTAATCGGTGTTATATCTTGTAATTTGTGCAACCAAATTGTCTCCATTAAATTTAATCTCTGTAGAATGACGTCTTCTACGGAGATTAAATTCAATTGGCTTTTGTGCAACTGGCCGTTTGACTTACGATTGTAGATTTTATTACAGTCGCTAAAACAGTCGGATATATTTTACTGTATATATTTTTTTATATCTTATCAAATTTATTTGCTTAAATGGCTGTATTATTAGCTCTTATTTACATTTTTTTTTGCAGTACCTAGCTCTATTAGACTTGTCTATGTACTATGTTTCTTTCTTTTAGGTATAAAGCATTGGATAGATTGGATCAGGATAGGAAGTTGATGCTCTTCCAACATCTCGGCTTCGTTCATTGTCCAATTAGAGAGCACTGTCCGGCTTTTCCCAATTGTATGGATGCGTTAATTGAACGAATATTAGGAAACAAAGCTCATAGGTGAGATTTATCTAGTAATCCATGAATTCTTATTGTAATCCTCCATTGCATTGTTACATTGTGTTTCAGCTAAACAATTAGTCGTGATTTGGAAAATCATTGTATCGTCTTTCTTTGGAGTATTGTATTTTAGTGCTTAGTTCTTAAAATGACTAAATAACTTGAAGTGCCTCTAAAAGACTTCAAAAAATCAATATTATTCAATTGAAAAGAATCTGTATTTATACTTCAAAGTGAAATTTCTAGTGAAACTTGGATACAACCTAATATTTGGTTTCTTCAGTAGACAATCAATAAATAAAGCAGTTGTAGACATAGCCTGTTGCATCTTACAGAAATTAATAAAACCAGTTCAATTAATCATTTTTTTATTTTTTCTTGTTTCAGACCTTCTTCATGGAATCATAGCAACCAGTGGCTTTTAAATCCGGATAATAATCAATTGAACCTTGTAATATTAGGAATAGGTGGCTTAGCAAAGGAGTTATGTACTCAAATTAAGGTATGTAAGACATATTTATTGCAAATTGAATCGATAATCAGGCATACATACTGCTGTTTCAAGAATGTTTCCAATGCTGGAATGAAATTTCGATAAAAAACTTGAATTTCATATTGCTTATTTTTATTATTTTAGAAGTAAAATAGAGCTTTTGACTATTTTATTCAAAATTGTATTTCACGAAGAATTGAATTAGGATTTTGAACATTTATCAAAGAAAGATTTGATTGATATTTATTTAAGTATAATCCACTTTATATGAAAACAATTAATACTATATTCAAAATTAATACTATATTTATTAATACTATATTCAAAACTATCATTGGCTGAGTTCCTGGGAGCTTTATTTTTTAACGACTATCGGCCGGTTGCATGAAAGCCAATTAAATAAGGAGTTTATAATGTCAGTTAACTAACCGTCGTAAGTGTAACGGGTTTATTTCTGTTGAACAAAGATTCATTATTTAATTTTTGTCAACTGAACGGTCACAATCTGGCCACACTGTAAACTTCATCATCAGTTGATTCTGATGTTGAGAAAAAAAAATGAATTAGAATTATTTCATTGTGAATTATTAGAATCATTATTATATTCTTAATAAATTTTATTCATTTTCAAAGGTTTTTAACACCTACGACCTAATTTGAAGTTCCGTGTTCTGGTACAATGAACATAACCTATTAAATGTAACTTGACGGACATTCGTAAGATTTAATCATCGTTGATCGGGCAGTTAAATATCTTTTACGCCGGTCAACTTAATCGGCGTTATCGCGTGTAATTGTCCTTTGTGCAACTATAAATTCTCTCCATTAAGTTTAATTTCCGTAGAATGACGTCATTCTATGGGGATTAAATTTAATTGGCTTTCGTGCAACCGGCCGAATGAGTTTATTCTCCAAATCAAAGTTTAATGTTTGTGTTGTGTAGGCATCAAAGTTTAAAGTTCGTGTTCATTCATGTAGGTTGTGAAATACGTTTCATATCATTCAGTTATTTTCCCATATGTACTTGAACATTTTAATCTTTCTCATGCAATATAATTTTTACTTGGATTCATGATTTATCAATGTTTATAGTATTTTATAAATAGTATTGAATAATAATATTACTAAATTTAATTTTTTCTATTATTTTATAATTATTTTCAATCTAAAGTATGTTTTACTTGTTGCAGGCACAATGTGATGAGGATGAATATGAAATCGATTGTCATTTATATGGATTGGAATATAGAATAATTGATGGTGATGTGAGCCTGCCACAAAACTCTTTTCAATCTGCCGACTTCTTGCCTCATGGTTCGTGGGAATTCAGCTAATTTGTCGTTAATTTGCAAAGTTTATTCCATTTACTTCAAGATTAATATTGTGCACTACACTTAACACTGCCGAGGAATATTACTTTCTTTGAAGAGTCAGTGTTGTTTCGGATCAACTTATTTGTTATTTAAAGTAAAGTTCATAGTTTATGTGGTGTGTTCGTTCATGTAGATGATATTTTTCATAACATCCAGAGATTTTCATTTTCCCATATATCCTTTGTCGCTTACCGAACAGTTGTTGAATCGCACCAAATTTTGAGGTTTAGTAATAAGATGGGTAATTGGAAAGTAAATGAACGTCGTAGTGGTGAAGGTGATATTGTGGACGATATCCATGATGAATAATGAGACGAAGCTGTCACAACCACATTTATTAACTAGTTTCGGTTGTTATGCCATTATCAATCTTAGATTCTAAAATTCTTAGAATTCTTAGATTCTAAAATCTTAAATTCTTAGATTCTAAATCTTAGGCCGTGTGCATAGTGAAGCGTCCGAGAGCAAAGAGCCTAGAGCATAGAGCAAAGCCTCGAATTCATGCACATGCTATAGTAATGTAGCTGTGCATAGTGGAGCAGTGCGTCAAGGTCACGCGAGGAGGTCTTGAAAGAGCAGAGCTGCGAATTAAAACAAGTTTGATTTCTCTGCTTTGCTCGCTTATCGATGCCAGCCGGTCCTGCCATTTTTCTGCGTTCCGTACCGCATTCAGCAGCATACGTTCGCTTTTAAAAACTTTTTAGAATCTGGTTTCAAAATGAATGTTGATTTGCTGATAAGTGGAGTGTTCAAGAGGCAACCTTTGTGGGACCAAAAGAATAGGAATTACCACAATCGTTTCATTCATAAAATATTTATGTTCGTTATAAATGATTTAACCTGTATAGCCTACTAGAAATGATAAATTAATTTCTTGCATTTCTTGTTTCATAACGATCTGCGTTGAAAAATAACTTTTTATTGGAAATTCATTACACGACTTGCAGTCAATTTTAATTGGGAATAATTAATAAATGTACTCACATTTTCCCGAACGTTTTCGAGTTATTGAATGTCATTTTCAAGGCCTTGATAAAAAATTCACAATTTGAAGCTGAGTGCAAGTCGTTAAATTTACTACAACAAGTTGAGATAAATTAATATTAACTTTTTGTTGTCTAAATCTAACGGCTTTTAGTCAATTTTAATTGTGAATAAATAATATTTGTACCCATTAGTTTATGGATTTTATTATTCACAATTTTTGTTTCATTATTTATTAGTTGATTTATTTTATTATTATTATTAGTTAATTATATACGTCTTATTTATTCACAAAAAAATTGACTGCAAGTCGTAAAATTACAATAAAAAGTTAATATTAACAACGCAGATCGTTATGGAACAAGAAATCCAAGATAAATTTAAAACAAAATATTATCAATGCCCATAAACGTATCAGGAACACAAACCATTTGTGCTATTGATACATTAGTTTATTAACTGTCTGTATCGTTAATAAATTTGTCATTCGAAATATTTTGTTTATTCATTTATTAGATGAATATAACTATTGTAGAGGATAATGCAGAGGATATTCCCAATAATCAATAAAATAGGCTTTTAATTAATAAATTTCACGATACATTTCGGCATGTAGTTGTGAACGAACTGGACAGTGGTGAGATGAACGGTCTTGATGCTCGCTGCTTCAACTCCCCACTATGAACACAGTAATTCTTTGCTCTTTTATCGCGGACTATAGGCTCTTTACTCTAGGCTCTTTTACGCTTTGCTCTCAGCTCCACTATGCACGTAGCCTTAGATTGATAATGGTGTAACAACCGAAACTAGTATCTCATATTTCTAATAAATGTGGTTCTGACAACTTCGTCTTATTATTCATTAAAGTAAATTAAATTTACTGAACGAAAAGTTGTCCTGTTAGTAGCGTTATACAATAAGCAGGAATACATAGGTTACAATTATACCAACACTACTTTTTGAATGGTCATGGACTTTTTAATCATGGAAATAATAAGCATATCCTACATAAAATGTAAAAGTATGCAATTTATTATTCATATGCTGCATTATATGGGCTTTCGCCCATGTGTGGAGCCTTCTTCAAGGGTATTTTTATGTATTTTTATTTTGTACTGTTTCAATTATTTACAGGTTGTTTTTGTGTTTACGAGAATTCCGAAAGCTTCGAATATGTACGAGAGAGCCTTGAAAAGACTTTATTATCGAATCTAGAACAAGATGACAGACTCCCGTTTCAAGGATTGCCAATTGTTTTACTTTTTGTAGCCGATACCCTAGTTGAAGAAAAAGAAATTCTAAGATTGAGAGAAGAAGGCCAAAGCTTAGCTGATAGGTAAGTGTCAAGATAGTTTCTCAAATTGCAATATTGTAGTATGTTAAAAAATAGTATTTTTAAGTTATCGTTTTCAATAGCTAGCTACTCCATTTAATGAACAGGAATGTTTCATCTTTTGCTATGAACCAATTTCTATTATTTGAATAGAAATCCAAATACTGTAATAGATTTGATTATTGATACAGTAAAAATACAAGTTATTGTAAAGAAACAACAGGCATTTAGCCTAAAACTGTCTCTATTACTAAATGTTTACAAGAGTCCAAATACTTGTAAGCATAGGTTATGTTTATGTTTTGATTAAAATATAACTTAAATCTTCTGGAAAACACAATTACCTAGTTCAATTTAGCAAATATCTTGGTATCTTTATTATCTTCAATGTGTAAACTGTATGTAGTACCATAACCGATTTCGACTGTAGGTGGCTCTTCGGACTTCATAGTTTATTGCTATCTATTGCTCGTTGGTAGAATATTGACATTCAGGAATCACACATTATTGTATAATTTCATTTAGAAATCATTCTGATGGAATGAAATAGAAAAAAATATTTATCAGGCGAAGTTAGAAATACGAGTTGGACTTCCATTCAACCCCATTATGAAAATACGCGAATGAAATAATATCTGACTATGAAATTGGCCATTATTTTGATTCTATAATAGAATTGTGTTATCGGTAATAAATTTGTGACGAATGTTTAATTATTCCTGAAAAAAATGGATTGATGGCTCAAATCTATTCGATAGAAATGTAAGTTTACTAATAGAAGGGGATGGGAATGATAACGTACCAGCCTAATTATAACACTATGTTCAACGGACATTTTATAAAAAAAATGTTTTTCAGCCTGCAATGTCCGTTCATTGATGTTTCGTTGGAAGATGTTGGCCCTGATCAGAGGTTCAATTCTGCTTTAGTAGCAAATGCTTTGCGTCAGCTGGTACAAAGTATACGTCATCGGGCTGGCTTCATACATGTATATCAGTCTGTAATGGATTCCGAGCCAGATATAAGGTGAAGTTGAAAATATTTATAGATTTCTTCTTTCTTTAGCTGGCTCTACAGTCCTCGGTGGACCTTGGCCTCCTCAAAAATCCTCCTCCATTCCCCTTTTTCCTGTGATATCCGCCTCCAATTCGCCACTCCTAGTACGCGGATATCACATCGTTCATCGTTCATCGTCCTGAGTCTTCCTCTCTTCCTTGTTCCCATCATCCTTTCATCAAGCAGTCGAAGTGGTATTCTTTCCTCGCATATTCTTACCACATGTCCCAGCCATTCAGTCCCTATTGCTTTTATAAATCCTACATTCCCTTTATTTCTAGAGTAAATTATTTGTCAACTACTGCACTTTGACCAGCATATATGAATTAGATTTTATCTTTTTTTTTATTCTGTCTTTAATCATGTTAATCTTGTAATTAGAAATTATATGAATTATAATAGCATATATGAATTAGATTTTATCTTTTTTTTTATTCTGTCTTTAATCATGTTAATCTTGTAATTAGAAATTATATGGGGGATATATGATCGTAATATTGTGCGACAAGCTGGGTTTGCGCTTGTATGGGTGACCGTGCTTGCTCTGTCTATTACCTATCCGATTTATTATAAAACCCCGACAATTTGGAATAAACTTACACCGGTAAGTTCACAATATTTTCAATAGTATGGTTCATTTGGCGGTAAGGAACTACCCATAAAGCTTAACATACATTATACAGATTGTTGGCTCGAACATCTTAACGTTGAATATCTATTTATATTTGAATATTTATTTCTAGTATTCTATATTTTTACTATATGTGAAAATTGAACGACCAATGCTCGATTTCCTGGGAGCTTTAATCGGTAACTGTTACGTGTGACTGGTGGCGTCTGATTGGTCTACTCAAATTCATAGACGTTGAGAAATCAGACATCACCAGTAACATTTACCAGTTACTGGTAAAGCTCCCAGGAACTCAACCATTGTCTTTGATACGCTGTGTACAGTATCAACAGAAATCAATTCTACTTGCTATAATCCACAAATCAATTGCGCCTATTCTGAAATGAACTTATAATGTACTACCAAGGCCTATACAAATAAATACAGTCAAATACTCGAATTTATTGTTTTCAAAAATGAAATAAATTTTGACAAGTTCAATAAATTACAAACAGGTGTCAAAGTCAGACATATATATGAAATTTTATGTGGAACTTTTTATCTATTGTGAAGTAATTAAGACGTTTTCCTTACGAGTATAGATTCAAATTATTAGATTCTAGCTCCAGTCCATATTAGTGAACTATGTGCACTCTAGTGTACTATGAGAGCGCTCTATTACAATTAGTGTCCTCGTTTGGATGGGCCTTGAAAGGTCTTCATTGTGAAAATTCAATCATTATACACTACATGTAAGAAGCAATAGTGCCGTTAGATTATTCGAGTATTTAATGATTGTATCAATTTTTTACAGAATAATAATGTGTATGTTTTGTGGAGATCCTTACTCAGTCGAAAACGTTCTGGGACCTCTTCTAAGTCATCAGTGCTGCTTCCTCAGTGGCGAAAGGAGTATTATTTTAGAAACTTATCTCGGCACTTCAAAGCGAAAAGTTGAAGTTATTATTTCTTCATTTCATGGTGCTAATGCTTTTCGTGAAGAACTAGTCCACGGCTTCATTCTTGTTTATTCTGCAAAAAGAAAAGCGTCGCTAGCTACCCTCAAGTAAGTTTCATTTCATCATTAACATTCATTCAGTCTCAATCATAATCTATAATTAATATTTGTCCAATAATAATGTGAAAGGATACCTTTAAATTTAAAACTTGAATTTTGGTCATACTGTACTAGTTTTAATGTATTGGATTTCAATTTTATGATTTTATTCTTTTTATGAAACAATATAAAATCCTGTACCGTGGTGACAAATAAATGTATTTCTGGAATCATTCCGATAACTTTATTAAAGGATGATTGAGCGGTAAATCGCTAAAAAAATTGATAATTTTCAGCACCTTTCAATGCAGTTGTCATCTCTTCTTATAAATGAAAATTTCTTATGCATCTTACTCAGATCGATTTTTTATTATGATGCAATCAGAGAAAGGTTAATTTATTCTTTTTCCATGCATTAAATAACAAAATATTGACTAGGAGGAATTTAGTATTTCTAATTCAGTATAATAGATAATAATTTTATGATTTCTATATTACAATTAGAAAAACTTTATTTTAATTACTGGAAAATATATATAATGGGGGGGAACCTTGCTAAGATTAAAAGGAGCATTTTGAGAGATATTTATAGACTGGAAAAATTGGATTATAAAAAGTACAGACTTAACAAGTCAATTTATCAGAATGTACCGACGCTGGAGGTAACAAGTCTTTTAATCACACACTCATATCGATACTTATAACCAGCAAAAAAACGTTTACAGTTTTTAGGGCGCATGATCCGTATGGATAAAATCAGAAGGAATAAATAGATTTTCGTCATGAAGACATTATTCAGCCTTACGAATTATTATAATCAGCTGATACAAACCCAAAACATCACAGATTCTAGCCTATGTAATGCTTAAATAGGCTAGAATTTTGAAAGTGATTTAGCAGAATAAAAATTTAATTTACAAAGGTTAGGAGAGCTCAAAGACCTGCCCGATCAGAAAGGATGAAGGAACTTTGGCGAATTGCAAAGGAACGTGTATTTTTTCCTTTTTTTCAGAGGATGAAGCCCACATAGGTCTGGGACCTGTGCGTGGGTAATGAATTGGATGATGATGATTGATGAGTTTCACCTACTACCGGGAAGTGATTTTACAGCAGAGAACAGAGTATTTTGCTGGCCAATCCAATCGGTTACCCTCACAAAGAGCGCCCAGGAGTTTCGTAGCTTATCTCTGATTGAACAGATACCTACTATGGCACTATCAGTTCCCGCAATATAATGAGAATGCAAGAAATACTAGTGAAAGATCATTTAGACTATACAACGCATGCTCAACTTTTAACAAATTCGTGAACAAAAAAATAAATGAAATATGTAATTGTATATTTATATCTTACATTTACTTCTTCTTTCCAGTGCGTTTTCAATGAACATACCCAATTTACCTATTCAAATAATGGCTGTGACAGATATGGGTGGTGCAAATGCTTTCTTTAGTAATGATCTTAGCCATCAATTGATAACAGAAGGTAATGCTACCGCTGATCGTCTTCAAGCGCATTTTATGACATCGACTTCTTCATTCCAGCAAAAAAGTAAGACATTCATGTGTTGTACATTGCAACGTTCACTTTCTAGGTCATTGTGCGTATATACAAAATGGCACGCATTGATGGCTTTATAATATTACTTAATGTGAAATTTGCTTTGCATGCAGTTGTAGATTCATAATAATTCTTATTATCCCCACATAAATATTATAAGTTATAATTTTTTCTAAATAATTTTAAATGTATCCATTTGATATTAGAGAGTTATTACACAGATTATCTATGTGTTTACACAATTTCCATGCATGCATAGAACCACATATGCAGAACTGATGCTGTGATGGTATACGTAAGCTCCCTGGTTCTTACTTGAAATCATGCTTATTAATGCTTCATTATGCTGTGGATGTCTGTTTCAGCCGCATTTTATACACCTTTCTTCAAAGAAGTGTGGGAAAAGAAACCGGAAATTGAACAAGCGTTTCATATGGAAGAACCACCTCCTGGCCCTGGATCAGCTATGGAAGAAGGTGGCCATCCTCTCCCACCTCCCAGAAACCACAGTTACCATATCAAAATGGATTCGAATGATGGGTGAGTTGAATAGTTGTCTTTTTTACATATTTAAGTTACACTGCAGTCGAAAATTCTTTTCCTATTTCCTAATCAATCAAATTTTCACTACTCATAGTTTTTTAAAAATATCAATTGACTTTCTACTTCAGCTTTACGTCGTTATTGTTAATCCTTGCGCGGTTGTCTGAGGAAGACTCTTGAACCTGCCGATTATTGCTGCCTAAAAACAGTCGCTAGGTCATATTAGAGGCCCTGAACTTGTTCAGGTGCGAGGTGATAACTCAGACACCAGACCTGAGCCAGCCAGGTCACACGATATTATTATTTTGTCCAATTAGAAGTTCATAAGATCATCTTGATTATGTACTCTATTATGATCTACTTCATATTCCATAACTGTAGTTATTGTGAAAAATACCTTTGACTTTTGTCTATGCTATTTTAGTCTGTTAAACTAAGTCTAACAGTACATAATTTTAGGCTCTAACAAACATAATTTAACATAGATGAAAATATAAAGATAATGCACCGTATGTAAATTCACAGTTACTGTTACGTAATTATTACACCATGTACGCCAATGTACTTTACATTTATATTTCATGTATGTATAATTATTCCATGTATTGATATTTTTTGAATAATGGGAGATAGATGTAGCGCAGTGAGCACTATCTAATAGCAGACCAAATAACTGCGCTTTTACTCCAGCTCAAAATTCAAATTCAAATTATTTATTTATTTCATTTGAACGATACATAAAAAAGTATCTTACGGTATCTGGGCTTCATTAGAATACAAGATACAATTCTTTGTCTCTTGCATGGTAAAGATACCCACAATATATGTATATGTATATTATTTATCGATTATTAAATTCAAATTATTTATTGATTTATTTATAGGAAATGAAAATAGTACCGTACTAATTGGTGAAATATTTAGTGAAATACATTGCAATGGTGCAAAAATGTAATGTTATGGTTTTATTTGATTTTGATGAACCGATGCTATAATAAAAAATGAAGTCAAAATATGGTAGAAAGTAATCTGAAGAGCGGCTACAAAATAACCCTTTACCTAGCTTGGCTAAGAACGGATTTAAGATAACAATTTCAAGAAAGTCATGACTTTAAGTTGAGAAGATCTTCAAGTGAGGTTCTTCAATACAAACTTGAAGCTTGATTATACTGGGCGAGTTCACTAGCTGACAAGTCAGGCTACAAGCCGACTCAGCTGTCCCTGCCATATTTAAGTACTGTAAATTAGTTATGTTTAATGTAAATTATTTTCAGGAGTCAGGCCTTTGTTGTGAGATTTTGTTGGATTTTAGTGTTACAGCTACTGCGACTGTTCTTTGGCTTGTCACTTAGTGAATTTGTAAGTGTAATACTTATCCTTTCTTTGATAAAATACGTCCATAAATACGGCCCACAGTATTCATTATTTATAATGACATTGAAAGTGGCGTGTTGTGATTATTTGTTATTGTTAATCGGCAGGAGCTGCTGTGAGGAAGGTGGCGGCCCATTTTCGCCCACATATTCTCAAGACCATGCCGTCAGTGCTAGTGACGATAGTGACACTTATTCGCCCATTGACATCTACAGTCAGGACGCAGAAGACACCAAGTTCTCCGACAATAAATCAACCAGTAAACTTCACCAAGGTAGGTTTCAAATGATAGTCCATTTGGTGCTGGTGCAACTTTTCTTTAGTTATGACTGTTAGACTTGTGTTTCTGGTTCTGTTCAAATTGATCTGTCGCTCAGTGTAAAAGAAAACGAAGCTATGTTACAGGTTTCTTCATCTGCTATACTTTTAATTCACTGGAAATAATAAATTATACCGTTCCAAAAGAGAAAATCCCACATATTTTGAATTTCTCTTGAAACTTTATAGTATTTTTCTTGTGTCTAGTTATTTCCACATAGGTTTGAGTCTTATTTGTGTGGAAACGTAATGAAGCGGAATTCCCCCCCCCCCCCCACTCTAAAATGGTAGTTCTAGCAGGGATTCGAACCCTGGACCAATGGGACATTAGTCAGTTACACTAATCACTATAGTAAATGCTAACTATTATAATTGATGTTTCTCGAAAAACATGTGGTCCCTTATTCATGCTAGTACCGTGAGGCTTGTTAAATGGAGGATTGTTAAGCCTCTAGAGGAAGAGTTTCTCATTTTCCCTCGAAATAAGAAAACCTCAAAGAGGTCGATTCATAAACCACGGCCTTTAACCTAATTCTTGAAAATTAGTCAATGTTCAATTTCTTTGTGGCTTGGTTCATTCAAGCCTACAATGTAATATGCAGCCATGTTCAAAAGTCTGGCACTCATTATAAAGTTTTAATGCAGCGTTCTAATATTTATAACTTTTTTCTAATCATAATCCAATTTATAGCTATTTTTAAACAATATTGACCACTCTACACCTCTGCTTGTTCTACATAGCCGACCATGTGTAGAACTGATCTGATTAATTGAATAAGAGCGAAATGAGTAGTGTGAGTTCTGCTAAAACTCTATTATTAGCTATACAGATAGGATTTAGCATGTCATCCATTTAATACCAATATCGGTTTTTATCATTGAAATCAAGATGCATATTTGATATTAATTTCAATTATGTTACGGTATTACAACAATTCCAGTTTCTCAACTATATTGTTGTACTTTGCAGTTATTAATTAATTGAATAATCTACTTCAAATGCATCTTACCCATCAAGTATGGGTTCATTCACCTAATTACCCACGCACAAGTCTTCAGACTCATCATCAGCAATAAAAAAACATCAAGGCTTAATTAATGTAGTTGACATGGATGTACATGAGGTGCAAGATTTGGGAGACAAACTACCATCCATAAACAGTTTAGTTAACTCAACCACTTGCTCGTGGTGCTTTGAACTTCTCCTTTTGGTAGGTCTTGGCAGTCCAAACTCACCTTGAAAGGACTACCTACTTCAAATCGTTGTTTTGATTTTTTATGTCAGTAGGTAGAGACATGTACATTGGGCTGTAGAATATTATAAAAATATGTTCCCTATAAAAAATATTTTTTATATTTCCCTATATAAAATATATCTTATTACTATTTCGACGAGATCCAGCTTCATTTCACATCTGGCAGAATACAGTATTAAACTTAATTGGAAGTTTACAGCATTAAAATTGTAACTATTCGATTCTTCAAAATAAATACAGTACACAAAAAATAATATAGTATTGTAATACCTGTATTACTTTATTTATTTATGCTGGTAATATACTGTTATCTATCCCATTATAATCATCACAGCAATTTCTGTTATATATATATTTTTTTAATTTTTTTCAATTTTGTGTTTTCCATTCGATGGAAACTTCTGTTCTGTTTTCTTCTAATCCTGGTTGATTTCACAACTCTCACAACTTCTAACAAGTACCCAATTGTTTCGATCAGGCAGTCTATAAATTGAGATTATTTTTTTTTTGTTTATAGTCTAAAGAATAAATTATGTATTGAGTTACCAAAAATTTACTTGTCATAAAACTGATGAATTCTGATTTATCTGAAATTGAGGTCATGTATTGTTGAACACCCCATTTGGTTCTGAAATTGGATGTGAAGGTAGAGATGGGAATAAAGCAGGAACTGTATTAATGCTAGTAATAAAGTATTGTTCTCATAATTTTTCACCCAAAAGAATACATTTAAAGAACATATAGTACAAGCATTTGTGAGTTTTTTTATCCAACATGGATATTTAGTATTCAATGATGGCAGGTTACCAGTAATGTTGCCCTACCCAGCAGTTGCCTGACCATACCAGTTGACCAACCAAAACAAACTTTATGAAAACTAAATTTTACAAAAGAAGTAAAGTGTACAGTACTCAAGGAATAGGATGAGCTATGACCTTGAGATGCGCAGTGGCAAAAGCGCTTGTGACAGTGGAGGGGGAAGCTCTGGGCTCACTCACTCGCCAGCAGTCTCTCTGTTTCTCTCTGTCTCTCCATAGGCAGTTGCTTCTGCTCTCACGCAACTCACAGCTCATCCTATACCTTCCATACTGTACATTTTGTAACATTGTCAGGCTAGGCTAAACTAGGTTAGGTTAGGTTGAATCATAAAGTTTGTTTCGGTCGGTCAACTGGTAGGGTCGGGCAACTGATGGGTAGGGCAACTGGTAACCAATCTTCAATGACTTCTGGTGATAATTTTGTTCTTAGCTGCTGCAATGCTATCCATTGGACTGGGAATATTTTCATTACTTATTCTGTTAAATATGGGTTCTTAAAATAGCCATTTTTCATTATTTTGGGAAGTATTTTTCTCTTCTATAAGTTGATTTAGTGGAACTGAAATCAATCATTTCAATGACAGATCATATATATTTTTGCAAAGTTTGTTGGAAAGATTATAATCAGTCCAAATCAACTGTAATGTTCCTACAGAACTAGGGCATAACAACTAACTTATGGAAGATTTTACTTGTAGATTGCAATTTTGTAAATTTCTGTGCAGTAGGCCCCTGGTGTAGATGAATGTTGTATTTGTGTCAGTTGAATTTATAGTTGTCAAATCTAGGGAGTGATTCGTCTGTTCAATTATATCAACCTTTAATAATTAACAGTCGTTTTTTTACCAATTTTAGAATAAAGTTTAGAAATCAATCATTGAACAGATATGAATTAATCAGTTGAGTTTAAAGCTTAATCTCACTCACAACACACTATTTATTTAATTTTGATAATAGTCCAATTCTTATTCAATTTTGACAATCAATAGTTCAATTCTTATTCAATTTTCATAATCAATTGTTCAATTCTTATTCAATTTTGATAATCAATAGTTCAATCATCTAGCACCAAAAAATCTACTAACCAAAAATCTACAACTTAATTCCTGAAAACATTAAAGCAATAGGACTTATCAAAAAATTCAAGCAACAGCTTCATAACTGGCCAATAAATATTGACAGACAGCATATAGAGAGGATTTTTTCAAGCAATGGTTATGATGGAAACTTGTAATTTTGAAAACTGGCAATCCTATATCCTATTTTTAACTAAACCTCCTTTTTCTTCTACTAACACCTACTCTAGAACATGGCATGCCATAGTGGGGTAGGATGATTTCCAAAATATATGTTTCATTTATTATAAGTATCTTATTATTACCTGAATATAATTATTGAACCACTTGGTTAAAATTCTTTGTATTTTCATTTGAAAAAGGAAATAGAATTATTATTCATTTATTTTAATTCTTTTTCAATTTTGATAATTAATAGTCAAATTCTTATTCAATATTGATAATCAATAGTTCAAATCTTATTCAATTTTGATAATTAATAGTCAAATTCTTATGCAATTTTGATAATCAATAGTTCAATTCAATATTTTTTTTGCAATCCGAAAATCCCCAAACTGTAAAAGTAAAGCTACAATTAACCTCAAATATGAAAAACTACAAAAGAAATATAGCTTTGGCCGCTGGTGGGAGTTGCAAAAAAATCATCAAATTAAACAGAAAGTTGTCGAATATATTAATGTATACTGAATATTAATTATCTTATTATATATTCCGCTCTGTTTGAAAATAAAGGCTCAGTCATGCTTGGATCTTTGTGATATTAATCATGATTTTATCATGTACTAGCAGGTTGCACAATTCAATTGTATCTGGATTTCCAGAATGTGTAATAACTTATTATCCACAAATTTAATTCAATACGGTAGTCTCTTTTTTTCCTATCTTTCTGATTATTTTTCTTTTTTCTTCTTCTGCTCCTCCTCCACCACCCCATCCTCTTCTCCTTCCCCTCCTCCTCCTCCTCCTCCCTCCTCCTCCTTCCTATTCTTTTTCTTCTTCTCCTTTTCCTTCTTCCTCTTCCTCCTCCTGTTCCTCGTTTTCTTGTTCTTTTTCTTCTGTTTTCCCCCCTTTTATTCCTTTCTTTCCCATTCCCCTTCTTCTTAATTTTTCTCCTCATTCTTCTTCCTCTTCTCCTCCTTCAATCCCTTATTCTCCAGAGTTAGAGTTTCGTCGACAGATAACAGAAAATAGCTCTTTATTATATAGGATGTTGATAAGTGTAAATTTATACCATTCATCCGAATCTGAATCCGTATGTTCGCTGAACAGTAGAGTATAAAGAAATAGTTAAGTACAAGACCTCCAGAAAAATGAAACTAGCTAATTTGAGCACTTATATTTGATATTATTTCTTCCAGCAATAAGCGAGATTTCAATAGTATAAGGCAAGGCCACCCACATGTAATTTTGGGTTGTGTAAGTGTGTTTAGTTGCAAATATCATTGCAAAGATTTCTGTGGCGACAGTGCAGAATTAGACGATGTCATGTCGGCGTACTCTCAAAATTGTGGGGCGCTTGGACGAATAGTCGCCAACTTGAAAAACAGGAAAAAATACGAGTATCAAGCTCAAGCTGACAGCCTAGGAATTTGCAAAGATGTGTTGATAACGTATATGTTTGACTGCCAGTGTGTATGTGTGTGAAAATTAAGTGCGTGAGGGGTTTGTTTAGGGTTCGTGGTGTACCCCCCACCAACTACACCCCCAGAGCCAGCTCCCCCAGACCACCACCCCCCGCGCCATCACATCAAGGCGTCTCGGCTCCAGCTCCAGCTCGGCTCAAATACCAGCTTGGATGAGCTCACATGTACTGTAACTTTAAATTTGTGTCAACTTGAGTGCACTGTCAGACCCTTCCTTAGATTATTCCAGGCTTCATTGCTTGTGCTTCTGCTTCTGCTTATTTCCTCCTTGTTTGTAGTTGAAATAACTATTTTCCATTCTGTGTTATTTTTATATTTTATACATTAACCGGAGTATGACTAATAATTATTGTTTTCGTGTCTTGTGAGAGCAGAGTTTGTTTGAAAATGTTTTCTCCAACCTTGATTAACACTCAGAATGTATAGAAAATATTTTCCATGATGCAATGTAGTTTATACAGATAGATCGTGTGTATTGGCCATAAAACATAATAATCGTTCAGTTCAATTTGTATGATCAAATAATTGGAAACCTCTTCAATGTTTTATTTGTTCGCTCGAATGATTTACTAATATTTTGTGTTGTAGCACTTCCTCTACTGTTTCACTTTTCACCTTTTTTCAATCTTTAACTTGTCCAACAAAATTCTGTGCTTCGTTTGACAATAAATATATATTCACCCGTATAGGGGTCATTCTGAATGTTATATAGCTTGTAATAGAATTTAATTTATTACCACACGAATGAATTTGTATGGGATCAACAACTACAGAAGTTGAACGAGAAATATTGAATGAATTGCATGTCTTTATAATTTGATTGGGTCAGTTGAGTCACTGCTGGTCTTTTATACTCGAGACGGGCGCAAATAGAAACGAAACCTGCGATGGGTTACTTTTTGTGAGAGACTTGAATGAATGAAACTGCGCAAATAGAACCGAAGGTGATGTCCAATTCATTGAATGAATGAATCAGACCTAGCACTCGTTTCTATTTGAGCTCTTCAATTCATTCGCATCTTTCACAAAGGTTTCTTTTTGCGCGAAGCCTTTACTCTTTCATATAATCCAACTGTAGACTATAATCTATCAATAATCAATTATTGTATATAATGATATTCTTAAAACATAAATATGAATCTGTTTTACTTTGATGTGGAATTAATCTTTCACATTTTGGGGTGATGGCTGTTTTACACTAGTGTAGTGCATCTTGAAATATGCAAGTTTTAGAAAATCATCGATAAATAAAGTTAAATATGCTAGTATTCGTAATAGCATACAGAAAAAACGAATTGTCTCAAAAAATTTAAATTTTCAGACTACACCAGAATAAATACATAAGACCAGGAAGATACAGATCTAAATGCAATGGCTTCAGCTAGTTCATAAGTAAAAATTCATCAATGAAAAAGCTTTTGTGTACCAAAGGGAACATGCATTGTAAACATTATCAACTTATGTTTTATACATAACAACGGGCAGGACATTTTTTTACAAGATTCGAAGTGCCTATATACAAGAGACAAGGGTGATCTTTATGTTGCTAGTATGCTCTAGTATGTTCTTTGATTTTTGTTGAAAAGTCGTACTCATATTTTGAGAACTTGATGCAGTAATTGCATTTTGAATTTGATAATCCTGGTTCATTGAGTTTGTTTGTTGGAGTAGTCTGTGGTAGTAAAAGTTTCTGAGATGTTGCTCTGTAAGCTATCACAATTGCTTGTATGTTAAACTTGTTCATTTATTGTTATTAGTAGTGATGGTAGAAGTAGTATTAATAGTTCTATTATTAGTAGTGAAAGTAGTAGTAGTTAGTAGCAAATGAAGTAGTTGTGATGGAAATACTTGTAATGCAAGTCTGTTTTCTTGTTTAAAATTTCCAATCTAGCCGTTTTCGTGGCTGAGTCGTGCAGTTATTATTTATCAATTTGTGTTTAATCTATTTGATAGTCATGTTAATTTAATAAAAATATAAACGTCTGATATGTAGAAACGAGACTGAAAAGATCTATACAACATCAGATCGTTAGGAATGTGGAGGTACGTTTCCAAATTTTGGGAGAGATAACTGATAATAAATTATTAGTGATGATGTTGAAGATCCATCTTGTTTCCACTAATATGTATTATAAACTTAAAAGACACTTTTAAATGGAAATTGACTCACGTTATGGTGTACTGTGGGTCGTCTGATGATGCTCTAGACAACAGAGCGAAACGGCCGTCACGCCATAACGTGAGTCAATTTCCATTTAAAAGTGTTTTTTAAGTTTATAAAATTATTAGTATTTAAATCACGCAATTTTGATATACTAATTTGATCAGAAATAGTAACTATTTAACGGAATAGTATTTTTTTAAACGTGATTAATTCTTCAAATGGATCTCCACTAGTAATTCATTATAGTAATTAACTTTCTACTAGGTAGATAAAATTTAACCAAGTTTCAAATTCATATCCAAAATTCTTTTAAAAATGAGTATAAGATTTTTAATATGAATCGTATCAAATTGGTTAAGTATCGACTGTTTTCGATTATTTTAATATCGGACGACTATTTTCGATTATTTTCATATCGTACGACTATTTTAGATTATTTTCATATCGGACTGCTATTTCCGATTATTTTCATATCGGACGACTTTAAATGAATTTAAATGGTGCTGCATTTAACCAGTATTAAATAGACTAATAAATATTAGACCATAGACTTTGGACTTATAAATTTAAAGTTTCTCATACTTCCATAAATACTTGACGTATTACTTGACTTGGATAATTATAATCTTTCTGAAAAGTATCCTGTAATTTAGAGTGTCATCCAATTTTCAAATACTGAGACCCAGAATCAAAATGAATGCAATCAATTATTGTTGTGTGAACACTTGAATTGCCCAGCATGTTTACCCTTTTTAATTTATTTTGCTATTTGCATGATCTAGTATCATATCTACTTAAATTATCACAGCTTTTTCTATAAGATCAAGAATAATATGTAGAAATGAAAATAATCAATGAATATTGAAGCACTTGAGACATACCAAAGAGCTTAGTTATCACAATCAAATTTATGCTTCCTAAATGCTGGAGTCGTCCACTGAAATTTCGATATCTCGAGAAACAAACCTGGCAAATTTAAAAACGGAATTAACTTAAAATGCTCATGATTACGTACTCACGCATTGAACCAGATAAAATTTGCTTATGTTGATAGTTTTGCACTGTACAGTTCTGTATAGTCTTTTCGAAACATCGAACGGTACCTCTCAGATTAGATAAAAAATATTGTTTCTTCCTTCAAATACGTAAATGTTTCTTCTAACTGAGCTGTTTTCCATTATTTCCGCGTTAAAAATGATTCGAAATGGAAAATTCATTCCAGATTATCATACGCTTAAATTCGTATTTTAATGTACTACATTGTTTCTATTGTTATAATAATAGTCGGAATAGTCCTGAGTAGACCTAGACTTGATAGCCGATGTGAATAATCATTAACCTGTTCGATTTATGTAAGATTTCTGTTGAATCGATATGTAAAATGGCTAAACACTCAGATTCCCCTAACCCTCAATAATGAAAACGTTATGGAATGTTAATTCCATTGTGTTTTGTGTGATCAGCTTTGTGTGTCTGTATGCTACCCAGATAATGAACTTCCCAATTATTTAGCAGGAATGTGTTTTTAGTAATAGCTGGATTGATTTCCCTTAGTTTACTATTTATTTTTTTATATTATTATTCGGTTCATTTATGTCTATTAACATTGGCATAATGCATGTCTTATCAATTGTAATTTAAAACAATCTAATTGCCAATCTTATCAAATTTAAAGCGGATATCAAATATTTCGTACATCAGTAACTATTTAAGGCAATATGCAAACTACAAATATAGTTTTCAGTTTTTGGAATATATAATATTTTGTGTACGAAATATTATTATTAGTTCGATCTTATGGAATTTGTGATTGAGATATTTAAATGATAGCAACTTTAGCAAAGCTACTGTATTTACAAATTGAATGATTTAGTTTAGATTAAAATGTTGAGCTTAAAGTTGGTTGCAGGAAACCTTGTGCTATAATTTAAATTATATTTATTCGTTTAAATGTTCAACTTTCACTCAGATTTTCAAGTGAAACTGCCTCATAAGGAATTTCACTCGTGAGTAAAACTGTGCTACGGTTTCTACTTCCTGAATTGATTCATATTGGTGATTTCATTTTTTAAGAATGATTTGTGAAATCTGGAAGATTTATTAAAAACTAAATTTTCTTTGTATTGTTTATAGTAGATATCCATGATGAATAAGACTTGATGTTGTGACAACCATATTTTTTTATGATTGATTTAGGTACTATGGTTTCATCAGTCACACCATTATCAATCTCATTCGTAATGAGATAGATCAGCTACATATATAACCTTCATGACATGCTTATTATTGTTGGCTAGTAGAATGCGAGCCTCTAATAGGCTGATCTTGTTGGACATATACAGTAGTATGTTGTTGCTGAACTGACATACCCTCTGGTAAGAGGTGGAACAAATAAATACCAAGGTTCAACAAACAACTGGGGAAAAATCAATAGTCATGAGATAATATCAACAAAAACAATAACTAAAAGAAATACCCAAATATAATAAAAACAATTTAATATCAAAACTGGCACTGTATTTCTATTTAATATATTATTTTCACTCACTTATTCTGGAGGGATGAATTTCACCTCTGGAGGCTGATGAAGCTTGTATTTAGAAGTGAAATGCATCCCTCCAGTATAAGTGAGTGAAAATCTCACTGTATCTGTTCTGTATTTTACTTTTCGATTAAACAGAAATACAGTGTCAGTTTTGATATTAGATAGTTCATCATGGTATTTCGTCATGGAACACATCACAGATAATGAAAACATAAAACCCATTGACCTACTTCGTGATATTACCAGTGTTGAATTGCTTGAAATACATTTAATAATAATTCAAAATGACGCTAAAATTGTTTTTTTTTTTTTTATAATCCTAGTCATTTTCAAAGCGTCTAAAAGTCTTCCTTTTCCGTCTCTTATTCTAGTAGCAAATATTATAAGCCCATGTAGAATACAAATATAACTGTTGTGTATTTTACTTTTAGTTTAATTGAGATTGATAATGGCGTGACTGCTGAAACAATGTTATCTCGTTTAGTCATAATAAATTTGGTAGTGACATCATTCGTTTAAAACGTTGAAACCTGAAAACTCCCACCAGACCTGAGCCAGCTAGGTCTTAATGAATTCTTATATCAAAATCAGACAAATAACATGTCTGCGAAATAATTTTTTTCTACAGTATTCAATTTCAAAATACAACTTATCATGTGATTTGTTTTTCATATTTTTCTATAAAACATTCTTTAATATTGCTTTCATTTCAATACAAGTTCTACTATTCAATTCTTCCTTCTAAAAAGAAAGATTAGTTTCATATAATTCAATCAATTATCAATTTTTGAATGTGTTGAACCCCCATATTTGGGGTTATATTCTGGTATGAATATATTATGTGGTCTTATCAATAATCATTTTATTGAATAATAAACCAATCAACATTATTCAATGTTAATCTAAGCAAACTGCGGTAAGAATATTTATTTTTGCAAGCAGCTGACATCAGTGGCTCCAGAGAATCATTGGCAACTCATGATTCAGGTGATTATTATTCATCAACTTGAGCAATTTATTGACTCATTAGATTGGTAATTTTCGTAACTTCTTGTATTGGGTTTAGATGTTGTTTAGTTGAGGCAATTTTTATAAATCCTATTTGCTGTCTGATTTAATAAAATCAGTTTGACTGAATAGTATGCTTTGAAACTGTGGATGTATGTTATTACCGGCCAGTTGCACGAAAGCCAATTAAATAAGGAGTTTAATGCCAGTTAACTAACTGTCGTAAGTGTAACGGGTTCATTTCTGTTGCACGAAGACCATTAGTTATTTTTCTTTAACCGAACGGGCATCAAATTTGATCAACAGCTGATTCTGAAGTTGAGAAAGAAGATGAATTAGAATCATTTCATTGTGAATTATTTGAATCATTATTCAACTATCTAAATATTATTATATTCTTAATAGATTCTATTCATTTTGAAATGTGTTTAACACCTACGACCTAATTTTCAGTTTCGTCTTCTGGTACAATAAACTAAAATGTAACTTAATGGTCATTAGTGAGATTTAATCCTCTGTGATCGGGCGGTTAAACATGTCTTACGCGGGCTAGGTTAGTCGCCGTTATATCTTGTAATTTGTCCTTTGTGCAACCAAATTGTCTCCATTAAATTTAATCTCCGTAGAATGATATTTGTTACATGTACGGCCAGTTGCACGAAAACCAATTAAATTTAATCTCTGTAGAATGACGTCATGTATCAAATATCAATCTACGGGCTAAGTGGAAGACAATTTAAAGACAATTTATCTACATATCTATTCATAAAATAAGGAGTAATTCAGAGAACAGAAAAAATATTTAGAGTACATTGACCTAAATCTCTTGATTCAGCCTTCTGTCAATTTGCTATAATAAAAAAATTCCAGTATGAATAAATGTGATAATTAGATTTAAATTATTCGATCATATCTAGGTGATATGATTATTCGATCATATCTAGGCGTGAATATATGTGTTCATTTTTTGGTGTTAATGTATTTAGGAGTGAATGTGTTGGTGTGAAAATACAGGACTATTCAAGAAGAAGGAGCAGATTTCCATCATTTATTCCAAACTACTAGTTATAGAAACTTAACTCCAAGATTTAGATGAAGAGGAAAAATTCAATAACCCTTTACATGTGATTTCAAGGAGCAATCAATAACTAACTGATATTATGATGAATCACTTTTGCTTTCTTCTGAGATGTAGAGCTTTTATAGATAAAATAAACACGAAGATGCTATCGATTCTTCTGTTCTTTACTCAAGCAAGACCTAGTTTTCAATGCACTATATTGATATTATCTTCACTTGTGACTAGTGATGTGGGCTGGGTAAATACCCAAAAACTGGGTATTTATAATCTTTATTGTATTTAGAAAAGATTGAGTTGTCTTTTTGCAATTTCTGTCCAGTAAGAATAGTAAAATGTGTTTAACAATTTTTCATATGGTCCCCACTAGCATTTTACTTCTGAGCATGATTGACATAAATACCCAGGTCCTGGGTATTTATGATTTTCTTTGTTTTTTGGGGGATTTTATTGAAAAACACAAAAAGAGTTTTGTGGAAAATTTGACCTAGTATGTGTAAACTAACTTGAGGAAATAATAAAAACTCAGTCTTTGGGATGGTAAGATTCAATAATAATTTTGAAAGGTTTTTTCAAGATCTTTTGTTTAGTAACTCACTAAAATAAAACATAATTAAACTCATACAAAACATAAACTCTATGACACAAAGCTTTAAAAGTAAAATTAGACCAAAAGACAAACGGAATTTTTCAAAATAGGTTTATCCAGATTGGAGCTGAGGGAAAACTGAATACCTGCATATTTATCTGCATTGGAAATTTTTATTACTTTTAATATCATCCCTACATGTTAGTTAGGCCTACTTCCAATCCATTTTCTAAAAAAAAATCAAAACATAAATTAATAACATTAGAAGTATGTTCACTATTTTTCTAATGTGGTGCTGTCTTGATTTCACATCATAGGGAATTTTCAGTTTTGGGCATTCCAGGGTTGCATCACTGCACACCAAGCCTCCATCCCTTCACACTACCAACCTACAAGTCTTTTGTTGTATGTCAGTCTCACCAGTAGAATTACTCTTATTTACCTAATTTCTTCTCTTTTTATGCCGATTTTAGACATGGAAAAGTCCTCTTTAGTTACAAACTTTGGGTAATATTTAAAACAAATTACTAAGTCATTGAAAAAATGGTAAATAAGTTGTTATAGACTAAATCAATATATCATACAATGATGATAATAATAACATATTCAGGGGTTAACATCAATTAATCATGCTCGATTTCATAAATACCCAAAATACCTGGGTATTTACCCCGAGTTTTAAATACCCGGGTATTTTACATCACTAGTTGTGACAAATAAAGTCTATTTCAGACAGCCGTTCTTGGTATTTCTACTTTAATTGGTATATGTATAGCGCAGCTGTAACCTAACATGTTACTTAACCATAACCTAACTAGAATGGTAATGATGAATTGATTGGTATTTATTCTTTAATCCTTGATCGGTGTACCTATAGTGTAGCCTTAACCTAACGATTGATTGGTAACTTGATTAGTATTTTTACTTTAATCGGTGTATGTATAGCGTAGCCATAACCTAATGTGTTAACTAATCACAACTTAACTCAACATAAAGAGTAGGAGGGGTTGAACAGTGAAAGGAAAATCACTCTCAATGAATTTCTTATTACATTCATTAGATTTTACCTTTATGTGATCAATTAAGGTTACGGAGAAAATTGTGATGCATGCTTGTTTCATAATTAATTGAAATAGGAATAAAATATATGAATGGTAAGATCAGAGACTTTAGTGGTGGATGGCTTATGTACAAACATTATACAATGGTGACATGAAACTAACCAAGCTCTACCCCATTTTTGTATTTATTTATTTAACTAACATACCCGTAAGGGTCTCCCCACCATTAAAAGCCATACGCTTATTATTATTAACTAACATACAATCAATGTGAATACAACAGGCTATTGCCCAACATTGCTTTTCACAAAATTTCAAATTAGAATCGAAATCTTAGGTTAGGTCTGTTTCACTAAAAATTTCACCTTGAAGCACAATAATTCACAAGTCTTAATTTAAGTTTTCAAATGAAACAAATTGTTTCAACTGTTGTTTTATGGTTGCGGTCTTAATCTCTTTGAATTTAATTATACTGTGCGTATCCAAGTTATTAACTAGTGATATTAAACATTTTCATAATAAGCTGGAAGAAATTTGAAAGCTATTTCTGATTGAGTTAAATCATATATTTTGAAAGCTCCAAGTGTTTTTATTTACAACATAAAATATCAGAAATACCTGAACGAATTTTTCTGGCTTGATTAGATTCCTATAATGGAAATTATAGGATTCTTGAAATGTTCAAAGTTTTTAGGACAGTATTAAAGAATGCAGGTAACGAAATGGAGTTCTAAGTTACGCTTTTATGTTTATGAACAGGGTGCAGATAGCAGGAGGTTGTTAATTGTCTATTAATTTTCAATAATTCTACTCTTACAGGATGGGTCGATGACTCGGTATTTTTGCAAGAGGATGGAAGTGGCGTGTGGATCAACAACTTCTCTCAGCATGCATTTACAACAGGCCGTAGAAGCGCTTCTAAATCACGCTTCAAATCTGGAAATAATAATAGTCATCACACTTTGAAGGTGCGAATGTTGCTCATTAACGTTCTTATCCAATGCTTTCAAATACAAAACTTGACTTTAGTCCTTTTTTATCTTTGAATTTTTACATCTTCAAAGTCACATTTTATTACATTATTAGTAATTATTACTCACTAGCAGGTTGCCCGATTCAATTGAACTTGGTTCAATTTACATCTTTTACTTCTTATTCAATCGCTTGAAGCGCTAGAGTTTCATCGACAGTTTACAGCATCTAGAAGTTTATATAATAGACATTTATTTATAATTGTTTTGTTATTTAATTATTATTAGTTGAAAAATTCATTCATGGCGTAGTAACTTCTTAATTTACCTAACGAAACAAGAAAATTTGAAATCAAGGAATATTTTATTTTGCTCTCTTAAGAAATAGAACATCAAGAAGTTTGACATATTATCGGTTTTGTTATATATAGAAGTTAGACTATATAATAATACTTATGAAACGGAGAAATTTAAGAAGAAAAATATTTGTTCTTCCACAACCACATGTAATTAATCATTCATTTAATCTAAATTGAATACAATATAATGTAAAGAAACTACAGGATTTGAGTCATAACTGCTTCTATTAGAATTATAAATATAACGATACATCTGTTGAACTAGAGTGGCGTAGTACTGCAAGTCTTTACTAGCTCACGTCCTGAAAAATAGAAATAATAATTTGAACGTGTTGATTTCAGCAACCTGGCAAACTGAACATGAAGGACTACACATTGGTGACGGATGCTATAGCTCGTATGAACCTGGGTGGCAAGGAACCCCCAAGGATCGCCAAAATCGGTAAATCTATTTTTGGCAATGCCCCATTAGCGACCCCGGAAAATGTGGATTTGGGGTCTGAATATGCACAGGTTTGTACTATGATAATAATTTGAAAGTTTCATAAACTATTAATGTTAAAATATTCAGTTTCATTTTTTTGACTGGTAAATGAGAAAATTTATTTGCACTTCAGTGATTGATATATTACTTTTTAAGCAGGTTCATTTTTCAATCCCTCTTTTGATTTCATCATCGTGAATGTATCAAGGACTTCTTTATTAATTTACTCGATTATTCTGTTATTTTTATGCTTGATTTTATAAAAAATCTCAAATTTTCATCTGTTTATAATTTGTTTTGAGATTTTGTCTAATTAGTTACCAAACATGATTTTTACATTCTAAATTGTCTACTTCTTGTGAGTGGTGACATTCATGTATTTTCCTCTCTTTTCTGTCTTCTATTCTATTATTTTTCAATGTTATAGTTTTTACTATGAAACAAATACTTTCATTTGCAACTCGATCTTTTCGTGCTTGTTTGTCATAGATTAATCTTTGTTATGAAATCGATCTCATTTTAGGTTCAATTCATTTCAATGTAGTATGCTGAGCATTCTGTTGCAGCTGATAAGATTACTAATATATGTAATGAAATTGATCTTATCTTGATCAGTTCATTTCAATGCCCGTTTGATAAAATATCAGGCATTAATCTAAAAGAAATTCAAGCTTTAGTTTGACTGATGTCAAAATTGAATTGGAATGGATTTAATTGAATATGGTCCTTCATGTTTAAAATTATTTCTTACCGTGTCCATTAGCAAGCATTCTAATATGATTCAAAACTTCGCTGCCGATTGGGCATTGTAATGAATATTGATAAGTTTATTCATTATATATAGTTTTTTTGAGGGATGCAGCCCACATAGGTCTGATACTTGTGCGTGGGTGGATGGTGATTGATAAGTTGGCCCTACAGTTTTAGGTGGGTTCCGAACCACCGGAATTTATGTGCAAAAGATGTGAAAATATTAAATTTGTGTAGTGTAGCTAGCTTCTTAATTTTCAATGATATAATACTAGATATCAATGTAATAGAAAATATAATTCATTTAAGAAGAATTATAAAAGCTTGTTCGCCTCCTGGGTGCAACCTTGGTAGCTCTATGCTAATGAGCAGAAATATATGGCGATCAAATAAGCAGTGGTTGTTTTGACCTCTCAAGAGACAATCAAAAAACAATTTTTCAATGTGACTTATTGCCACACGATAAATCAATAATCATTAAAATTGAACTTATAAAAAATTGAACATGATTTATAAAAAATGAAACGAGTTGATTTCTGTTGTGGTGTAGAAACTGGGAAACTTATTGTAGTGTCCCTGATTTTCAAGTGTGCTATCATTATATAAAATTGAACTGTTAACTCTATTAATTTATAGTATTAATGTCGACAAGAAAGTGATGCTTATAATGAGTTTTTTTCTTTGCAGGTTAAAGATGCAGTTCCTAACTTGTACTCATCGTATGATGATGGTGAATATACTTATACACCACCTATACAAGACTCTATATCTAGTACTAATAAATCGAAATTGAGACAAAGAAGAGAAAAGGGAAGACAAAGTAAGATCAGTTCAAATCCATTTGTTTCTCTCGTTATCTCATCACCAGCTTTAACGTTGCACAGAATTCAACTACTATTTGTTGCACTTAATAGATGAGAATTGAATCTTCATTATGTTATGTCTTCATTTTTTTGAAATGGCCGTTGCGCGATTAATTAAAATCTCAGCCGGTTTTCCTCTAGTGACTAGTCTGCCATTTTATGTTGGTTTTTAGTTGTAGAAAAGTATTAGCTGATCAGCTTCCCAAGCACTTTACGTTCGAAATACATGTTTCTTATTACATTATTATTTATTTGTCCATTTATTATTGCCGTAGAATATTTAGAGTGGAAGTGGGGAGGTGAAATGCATCGCTAATCTTACTGAATATCAACTGAGGGCTTGCTGATAGTAATTTGAGCATGTTCAACATTTTACAATCATTTGAAAATGTAGAAATTGATTTGTACCTACACAACTGGTTAAGTTGTAGATACAATTCACCAATATATACATATATATACTGATTGATATGCATCTTGAATGTAACTTGTCCTTTACTTTTAAATTTGGTTCTGATCATTAATATGAACGTACATTAATAATTATTGATAGTTTGAGCCAAACTATGATAACGATAACACTAATTTTTAATAATTATTGACAGTTTGTTTGAAACGGTAACACTAATTTTTAATAATTATTGACAGTTTTTGCGAAACGGTAACGCTAATTTTTGATAATTATTGCCAGTTTGAGCCAAACTATGATAACGATAACGCTAATTTTTAATAATTATTGATGATTTGAGCCAAACTATGATAATGATAATTTTTAATAATTATTGACAGTCTGAGCCAAACTATGATAATGATAACGCTAATTTTAACCTAACTACTCTATGCCTTCGCTAAATGAAAGACATTGACTAATCATATTAGAATTGGCATTATCATAGTTTTGATCGAACTCCTTACTGATACAAAATTACTATGATTGCTAAGAGGATGCAACAGATTAAGAGCCCAAAACTGCTCTCTTCGCAAATTTTGACTTGACTGCGTTATACAAAACTTTGAGGTTAGTTCATGGTATATTTTCCTCTATTCTTTGAAGGTTTAGTTGCTAGAACGAAAAATGATTCTGAATGATTTTTTATAAGGCCTCGGCTATGTATTTTTTAATGCCTAGTTTGCAGACCCAATTTACTATTCAAACATTTACTATCCAAAGTAGTTTCTTATTTGCCCAATTAAAAAACACTAGTATATCGACTTTCAGAAACTGCTCTAGGTACAGCTAACATAAAGTTAGTAGAGCGTTGAATTTTAGTTGGGACAACTTAGCATTTTATTTTCTTTGACAACTTTTTAATAGGTGTAAGATTTTAGTTTTCATTTTATCATTCAGTTTTAATGTTTGTTTCTTTTGGTACAGTGCTCTCTGATTCTGATAGTGAATTTAGTTCATTGGAGAGGCGACAGAGATCGAACGATGCCTACTTGAAGGTAAACCGCAAGTCAACCACTCATAAAAGGACTAGAAAAAAACGCACAGCTGCCATTCCAGTTGCAACGCCAAGGGTTCCACCATTTCACTCGGCTACAAATGGTGCTCCCCCAGCCCATGATGATTTCCAGTTACTCACTTTCAAACTGGCTGAGCCTCAGATTGATGCTTCAGGTAAGTCAATTTCAAAATCTTATCGTCAATACTTATGGCAGGTTGCACGAAAGCCAATTTAAATGAGGAGTTTAATGTCGGTTAACTAACTGTCGTAAGTGTAATGGGTTTATTTCTGTTGCACAAAGATCCATTAGTTATTTTTCATTAACTGAAAGGGCACAATCTGGCAACACTGTAATTTGATCAACAGCTGATTCTGAAGTTGAAAAAAGAAGAATTAGAATCATTTTATTGTGAATTATTTGAATCATTATTTAACTATCTCAATATTATTATATTCTTAATAGATTTTATTCATTTTGAAAGGTTTTTAACACCGACCTAATTTGCTGTTCCGTGTTCTGGTACAATAAACATAACCTATAAAATGTAACTTAACGGGCATTAGTGAAATTTAAATCTCGGTGAACGGGCGGTTAAACATCTCTTATGCCGGTTAGCTTAATCGGTGTTATATCTTGTAATTTGTCCTTTGTGCAACCAAATTGTCTCCATTAAATTTAATTTTCGTAGAATGACGTCATTCTATGGAGATTAAATTTAATTGGCTTTTGTGCAACTGGTCGTTATTCTTGAAGACCAGTATAAATCGGGAAATATTTCTTGGCTTTGGTGCGCAGTATACGAATTCCATTTAGAGCTCATGTTCAGTTGATGGTAGTATGTAGGGTTGAAGAGGAAACATTGTAGTGGTATTGCACGTATGACTTTTAAGTCTCAGATGTTTAGATCACTATGGGTTTGTTTTTATAAAATCTAGTTTTAGTTTATCTAAGTGAAGTAAGAGTTGTCTTGTTTAATAAAGCCTTAATTGATCCAAAAGAGGTTTATTCATTATTTCAATGTATAAGAACTTTTTTAAAATTTCTTTTGTCTCAGTCGCGATTTGAATTATGACTCACATAACAATAACAGAGGTGATTCATTCGATACTCGTGAAATGTGTTCAATTTTTATTCAATATTAATTCTGAAAGAGATTTTTTTCTTGGTGATGAAGCACACATGAGCCTGAGACTTGTGCGTGGGTAATGAGGTCAATGATGTTGAGAATAGTGCAGTTTTAGGTTGGTTCCGAACCACCGGTTAAGTGATAATAAGAGGTGAATGATGATTGATGATACAATTATGTTAGAAATAGCGGACCTACAGTTTTATTTGGTTTCCATACCACCAAAACACAACTGAACGTTCACCCTGACACCACGCTCAGCGGGAGGCCAATCACTCTTTTGTCAGTGTGACAGGTGTACAAGGATCATTACAAAACGAAATGTATGGTACACAAGCTGTGTGTCATTGGGTTAAAGTTATAAGTTGATTATAATATTAATAATGATAATAGTAGTAATAATAATAATAATAATAATAATAATTGATAATGCTCGTAAATTATAGTTCTCTGGCTTTGTATTCTAGATTTCCCAGTGTAATGAAGATTTATAACATCGAATTTTCTCTTTATTTAGGTAAAAAATTGGAACCATTGTTTGCCATAGTTCCAGCAGATGAAGAGTCCAGCTTAGACGTTTCATCCCCAAGAGATGTCAATTCACCACTGGTGAGTCATCAATGAAGCATATGCTACGAGTCATTTTATTAAATGCACTAATATTGTAATTAATATGAAGATTTTTTCTTTAGAGGGAACTACAGTAAGTGCAGAACTGTACGTAAGCTCAGTAGTCGTGTGTAAACTTGTGAAGGTGGTTGTCGGTTTTATTTCAATTTATTTAGGTTCATTTTATAAACACCAAATTTTTCTTTCAGGTTCGAGTTAATTGTCTACAATTTAAGTAATTTTCTTTGTAAACTTTAAATGTGTTGAAATTCTGTAAACAGCGGTTTTTGTCATTATGTTTACCGAATATTATTATGCAAAAATGGTAAATCATTCAGTTTCTTAACCTATAAATCAGCTGAAGCATTCTAATCATTTGATGAAAAATACTTCAATAAATACGTTTAGGAGTCACAATTCTATTTGCTTATACTAAGAGGTTATATTTTCACAAATGTCAATCTCAATGATTCTGTACAACCACTCAGTGTAAATAAATGTGTGTTTCTCAGTGATGGTTAAATGTGTTGGTAGAATGAAATTCATATATTTTTTGTTCTTACTAGGGGACTGAGAGGTTATTTTCAAGTAAAACGAACAGTTAAGAAACTATCATTCTCTCGAGTTCATTTAACAAATTTTGTTGCTTTGTCACTTTTAGTTCTTGATTTATCTCTGTTACAAACTATCACTAAAAAGTAATACACAGTTACTATTATCTGCTCATCAACATCATTAATCTCCACGGAACTAAAGATAACAATATTTTATTCACCTAAAATCTCCATAAATGAATTTATATGTATATATAAAGATACATTCTCTTGGCGACGGAAATTCTCCACCGACCGAAAATAACGTGACTTAACAATACAATACGCATGCGCAGATCGTGTGTAGCATGCAACTTACTGAAGTTTTTATGTTATTTTTTCAATCGACGGGAAATCACTAGAACTTACCTTTGAGGCGCCCGGCCACTGAAAGCTGTGCTGAGTTGTGATCTGCTGGAACAGCTTTTAAAACCAAACCAATAATTTTCAATATACGCCCAGCCAGAGCTGTATTGTGTTGTGCTGGAACAGCTTTTAAAACTAAAGCAATGGTTTTCAATGAATGCCAGGCAACTGGCAACATACAGCTTTTAGTGGCCGGGAATTGATTGAAAGCCATTGGTTTTAAAAGCTGTCCCAGCAAAGCACAACTCAGCACAGCTTTCAGTATCCGGATGCCCTTAATATGGTTGTAACGTACAGTCTTATAGATAAAAATATATCTCATCTACATAAAGTAAAAAAAAAATCATTTTTTACTGTAATTTCTTGTGCTCACTCGATTGAGAATTTTGAATCATTTTTCAGTTTGGCGCCGTCAATAAAGGAAAAGAGGGGGATAAAACATTGAGGCGAAAAGAAAAACAAAAGGCCAAGGAAGAAGAGAAACAGGAGAAAAGACGCCAGAAAGAAGAAAAATTGAAAAAGTTGGCTGAAGAGAGAGAGAAAAAGAAGCAAAAAACCAAGTCAGGATTGAAAGGTGCTTTGTCATCTCATCAGCCATCGCTCGAAGCATTTGCTCAGTCGGAAACAAATGCAGTGCCGTTGATATTGGAAAAGTGCGTCAAGTTCATTGAGGACGAAGGACTTGACTCGGAGGGCATTTACAGAGTTCCAGGCAACAGAGCTCATGTCGATCTGCTCTTCATTAAATTTGAGGAAGGTTAGTCTATTCTTCTTACGTTATTTTATCGTGAAATCTTATCTTAACCCGCCCCGAGAGGTACAGTGGCCTTGTTTGACTTACAAAGTTCAGTCGGGTCGGGTCCAACCCAAAAATTTTATTTCGTCTTAATTGAAAATACGAGAGCACAAAGTATGTACGTTTATTTGTATTGTTTGCTTAAATTTATTGTTACGTTTATTTACATGAAAATCAACATATTTTCCCATACCAAAAATGTCTTCAGACATATTAGCCTAAATATTGTCGAAGAAATAATCTCAACAATGCAGGGGTATAACTAGAGAGCCAGTCTGGGAGGGGGATGACCAGTGATGTTTAGGGGGGGGGGGATACACCTTAACCACACCTCATTTAGTACACCTTTGGAGGAGAACGAGGGTTTAGTTCAGACGATAGTTCAAGACTATTTATATAAAAATTGTATTAAACATTTTTTATACTATTCTCTACAAATTGTATTAAACACTTTTTATTATTTACATGAAAATCAACATATTTTACCCATGTCAAAAATGCCTTATACAAGTTGTAGAGAGTAGTAAAAAAAAATTGTAATACAATTTTATATAGTCTTGCATAACGGAGTCATTGTAGTCTAAACGCAAAAAAAATGCTTTTCGACCTTTACCTTTAGTGCTTCACCCCAATTTTCTCTTACACTTTTGGAGATACAGTCCTGGGACAATTTTTATTGGATTTTCCAGCTTATTTTACATAAAACCTGTTAATTTACCAACCTTATTTATCGCCCTAAAAATTTCAGTATGACGTAATTTCACAGGAGGAACTGAATTCCAGGCGAAATCTTTGACCAGTCGTAACTCGCTAATAAAGCATTCCAAGACCAATGTTTATATTAACTTTTTCTATTATTTTTATGAGAGTAATAAGCTTGTGCAGTATGGCAGATTCCTCCTGAAACACACTGTATATATATCCCTTTCGTATAAAAGAGAAATGTTTGAGAAATAACCCCTCTAAAATCTCATTTCAATCGATTCCAGTCATGAATTAATCCATTTCACATGATTTCAACCCACAACCCAGATCCGGACTCGTGCTAGAAATTTATTGTTCAAGTAGACATACTTTAAAGCAAGCCTACTTTAAAACTATTCTCACTCTGCTATTTTTGATCCCCCACCTTTATTTGGATGCTGTCCAGTACCCTACTTGAAATTTATTTTGTTAGTGGGCTTGGAGCTAGTCCCCCGAAATGTTTTTGGAATATAATATCTAAACAGAGATTGAAAATGAAACAGCTGTCAACCTGTTGGGTTTATCAATTGACTCTAAGCTTGACTGGGGGGATCATGTTGATAAAATATCAGTGAAAATAAGTAAGGCTCTGTTTGTTTTAAGAAATATTGTTAAGTGTGTGCCTAAGGCTACAGCTAAAAGTGTGTATTATGCACTCATAAACTCACACTTAAGTTATGGAATTGAACTATGGGGATGTACTTCGAAGCAAAATTTGCAAAAGATTTTTGTTTTACAAAAAACAGCCATTAGGATTTTGGAAGGTCTGAAGTATCAGCACACATGTCGTGAGGCTTTTATGAATCTAGCTATTTTGACAGTTCCTTGTTTATATATTTTCAAAGCCATCTTATATGTTAAAAATAATTTAAACTTCTACACGGTTAATGCTGATTATCATGATTACAATACACGGTGGCGAAACAGTATTGCAGTACAGCGCCACAGACTAAGTTAAGTATTTTTGAGAGGAAGCCTAGTTATAAGGGCCCAAAATTTTTCTCTAGGCTTCCAACAGAACTGAATAGTATTGCTTGTGAGAAAAGTTTTAAATTGAAATTATATACATACTTGAGTAGGAAGGCGTATTATTCAGTAGACGAATTCTTTATGGATGGAATGTGATTGAAATAATTATGCTTATGTTTTTATGTGATACCGTATTTTATATTTTTTTTAATCTGTGATTTTCATTGGATTGTGAGAAGGTACCATTAAGTACTATTAAGTAGTGTAGAATTAAGGCATTTTTAATATTAGGTAAATTTTCTTGACGATATTCATTTGCCTGTGCTTTCTTCTGTACTGTGCTGTGATGAATAAATAAATATATTATTATTATTATTATAAACTCACATTTTCAGCGATTATCATCTTATTTGACTTTTTTGTTAAAAATTGTTTCTCAAGACATGTTAAATTCTAAAATTTCATTTGTCTCTGGATTTCTGAGGGGGGGGGGGGAACTATCCCCCCTGATCACCCACAGTTATGCCACTGCAACAATGGCAATCACAAACAAAAAGTCTGTATGACGGCTCTGGTAGCGCAGTTGGTTGGAGCGCTTGTCTGTGATTAGATAAGGGGCTCTGGCTTGCTTCGTTTCCTACAGCGTTGGGTTCGAATCTCATTCAGCCATGGATGTTTCTCATCATTCGCCCATTCACCTCATTACACACGCACAAGTCTCCGGATTCATGTGGTCATCATCCGCAGTAAAAAAAATATTTATAAAAAAATTGAAAAGGGATGAGTTTGATGGATAAGAGGTGTGTCAAGGTAAAAACTGATGAGAATTTGTTTCAATATTTTAGTGCGACAAATAGAAATAAATTGTGAAATAATTAACAAAAAGTATTGACGTAGAAGGTACGGTTGGATCGGACCCGATCGGGAACTACATTTGTTAAAAGATGGGAAATATCTCACTTGAGATATGTATAACTTCTAGGGCAGATGCTAGACAACTTATTGAGAGCTGTTTGTTTTGAAACAGTATTTTTTTCGGAGGATGAAGCCCACATAGGTCTGAGACCTGTGCGTGGGTAATGAATTGGATGATGGTGATGGATGAGCTGGACCTACAGTTTAAGGGGGGTTCCGAACCACCGGGAAGTGATTTTACAGCAGAGAACTGAGTCTTTTTTGATGGAAAATCCAATCGGTCACCCTTACAGAGAGCGCCCAGGAGTTTCGTAGATCATCTCTGATTGAACAGATACCTGCTACGGCACTCGGCTATCACGGTGACTTGCCACCACGAACTATGCGACTAGAAGAATTCCGACAGAAGTGTCAGGGTTATTGGTAGGTAGAATCGGTGGACTTGTAGAATAGAAGCTATTCCCAGACTCAACATTCATTAGGCAGGTTAGGTTAGGTTAGGTCAGTGATTTTATCACTGATAGTTCCATTTTACACTGTAAGGCCTCTTGTACACACACGTTTTTTCGCCGTAAAAATCTACGGCTAATTCGCCGTATGTAGGTACGGCTATCAGTGTTGTGTGGATTGTTATGGGAGCTTGTTGACATGAAATGGCAATGAAACTTCACGGCAAAATCGCCGTGTACGCCGTGCTTCCCCTCGGCTAACCGTGTCTACGCACGGCGTGATTTTTGTCAGTGTTGTATTTCAGTCTATGCGAGCGTGTCGACGGCGCCGGAAGTTTTCACGTTTTTGTGACAGATTACCTATTTTACGTGATTAGGTATATGTGACAGATTACGCAGATTTTGTTTTATGAGTAAAATAGACATGAATCAAGAATCACTTATTATATTGGTCCAAGAAAGACCTGAAACATGGGATAAGACTCGAAAATTATAAAAATTAGTGGCTCAAGTTTGTGTTAAATGATTAATATGAATAAATGAGTTTAAATAAAGTATGCAACTTGATTTTGTTTTTACCTCAAAGTTACAGCCAATTTTTCTGCAGTTTGCATTCTTATACTTTGTTGCATATTGGTATCTTTGTGTTTTAGTTGTTGGAATATTTTTCTATGCAATTTATCAAATGTCTTTTTCTGCATTCTAAAATAATTGTAAAACTTGTCTTCATCCTCCCTTAGTTGATTCTGTACAAGTGTATGAAATGCACCAAACTCCTCCCGTTTGTCTAAAATTGGATGTATCCAAAATCTTCTTTTACTTTTTTCTTCTTTTTTGAGTTTTCTATATACGTAGTATGCAAGCATAACCTTTTTCTTACGCGGCTGATGTCTCGAACGGCAACTTTGCCGTGCCATGTACAAGCTTTCACGTTTTGTTAAAACCGTACGGCTAACATACCGCACGGTTAAGAAAACGTGCCGTGTACAAGAGGCCTAATATGATGTTACATAGGGTCGAAAAAGTTATGTAAAGACGCATTTACAATTGAATTTACTAATACTTCATCAGTTGGAAATGGTCGTTTATATATATTTATAGACTATTTAATATAGTTTATTATTTAGATAAGTCCCTTCTGTTGGAACTCTTTTAGTCGCAAAAGTCCATGGTGTCAAGAGCCCAAGAGTTAGTCGTAAAAGTCCGCCTTTTTTAGTTGGTCGCGAAATTCCGTGGTATCACTTCGTATCACTTCACTCACTTGTATTGAAATGCCATTTATTGATGAGAATATCTCGATTTTCCAGTTCCATCCTTGTATAACCTCAAATAAAATGTATTATTTATTTTCTCTTATTATTCCTTTTCAGATCATAACATTGACATTAACAGTTTGGATATACCTGTGAATGCTGTAGCGACTGCACTGAAAGATTTCTTCTCTAAAAGATTACCTCCTCTTTTCCCAGAAGAACTCATGGCAGAACTAGAAGACATTTCTGGTAATTGTATTATATAAACTAAAACTGTTAACAAATGTATAAAATTGTATAAATATCAGATGAAAATTTGCAAATATACTGAAAAACTTTCTTTGTAGTGGTGAAAATGATATTGTGGAAGATATCCATAATGAATAATAAGACTAAGTTGTCACAACCACATTTATTAAAAATAGTGAGAGACTCACTATTATAAATATAAAATATAAAACCAAAACTAAAGTACAGAGTAGCTTAATATATACTAAACACGGAATGATTCTATTGGCTAATGGATAGGCTGACCTTCATTGGCGGTTTGCTCGCCACTCGGCGATTATTCGGCTTACGGCGATGACGCATGTGTGGAGCCGGCTTTAGCCAAAAGTATCATTCCGTGTTTAGCATATATATTAAGCTACTCTGTACTTTAGTTTTAGTTTGTTTGAAATTGATAATGGAGTAACAAACGAAACTAGTATCTCACTATTTTTAATAAATTTGGTTGTGACAACTTCGTCTTATTATTCATTATACTGAAAAACTTATTGTTCATAACTCCTTGCTTGCATAGTAGCTCTCTAGGCAGATGAAAGGATTTGCGGTCTACAGAATTCTAAGCCAGACTGAACATACAGTAAATGTTACTTTACTATGTTAGAACTGAACTGTTTATTAGTTCTAGTAGTAGATAGCTTCTGTACTTTGGGCGTGGTAGTACTTGAAGTCACATTTACATGCAAAAAGCATAGTGATTAATACACACATTTAATTGTAACATTTGTTGTGAAACACATCTAATTGATCAATTATTATTATCATTAATAACTAGGGAAAATATTAGTAATTGCTGGGTAGCAATATTCATAAATGTGGTACCCTGTGTTGTACATTGTTTTCGTTTCTTTCGTCATTTTTATGGTCAAATTATATTTTTGAGAGAATGGAATCATCGCATTTGGTTTCTTATTACATGACTTTCAAAAGATGAATGATTCTAGTTTTTCTTTTACAATAAACTTTAATTATATGTTGAATTTCTGTTGTAGGATTTTCCTAGCATTATAATTATTGTCATTTCATCATTATTTAATGTAAGAAATTGATTTTTTTCAGTGAAAGGAGATAGAAGTTGTCGTCTATTAGCACTTAGAGGCTTATTAAAAAAGTTACCCCCGGTGAACTTTGAAGTTTTAAAATTCATCTTTCATCATTTTGTTAGGTAAGTGCTATACTTATTCTTATTTTTCAATACCGCAAGTTTAAAAAAGACTCAGTTTTCTATTGCTTGATAAATACAATTACTTTCAAGTTCAAGTTGAGATAGAATTATGAAGGTTAAAGAGAAGTTAACGTAGGTTACTCAATATATGAAATGGCAGAGGTGATTTAGTGATTCCAGTTGCCTCCTATTAACTAGGACAGTGGTCGTAATTTTCAGAAAGTAGCAATTGAAGTAAGACAGGAAATAATTTTGTATGATTCAATGATAGAACTGGGTAAGATTTCTGCATTGGCCTACCAACATTGCTTGAAACATCAATTTATTCTTTTATATCAAAAATAACTATTGTTTATTCTAAAATTCAACTGAATTCAATCATAAACGATTCCTGTTGATGTTCTATGCAGCATAAAATGCGTTTTAATTCGTCTGAACTCAATCATAAACGATTCCTATTGATGTTCTATGCATAAAATACGTGTTAATGAAGAAGAAATTTATCCCTGAAGAATCTCGATTATTTGACAAATATATCCAAATTCCTTGTATTTCTATGTTAGGTTTTCCACTTGTATTACTTTTAACTGTAATTGTTAAATTGATTTCTTGTCAATAAAAGGTACAATTCCTCCCTTCCGGTATCATTAGCTAATCTGTCATATTGGTCAGCTATATTTTTTGTGTGAGTCACTTCTCCATGTTCCCCCATCTTTTTCATCCTTTATCATTTATATTCTCTTTACATCTACACAGTTTCTCGCCGTTCTATCCTTTTGTTGACACCTTAAGAGTTTCATTTGTTATACAAAATTGTTGCAACATACTATTAACATTTAGCTAATCATATCTTTGCTTCGATTGTTCATTGATCCAATTGATTTTTTCCGTTTCAGAGTATCAGAAAACTGTAAACTGAATAGCATGGACTCGAAGAACTTGGCTATTTGCTGGTGGCCTACTCTGTTGCCAATTGAATTCAGTGACATGGGCCGGTTTGAACAAATGAGGCCTCATCTGGAAGATCTTGTTCAGACCATGATCGATCAATATCCGTTCCTTTTCTGCGGTAAGGAAGCGTTTGTCATGGTTTGAGAAAGTGCTTGTCATTGTTCGAGGAAGCCCGAGTACCCAGATCTGGCAGGTTTTCAAACAATTCTAAACGAATGATTATTTATCAAGTATTACTAGCTCATTAGGCTTTCATTTAGATGACTTTTTAATAATTTCCATACGATTATTTATAGATTCATAATCACCTCTAGAAATTTCAAAGTTCATAATGTTCTATGATACTGCACTATTTATTTGTTTATGAACAAATATTTTATAACTAATAATGTTAACCTCATTCCATACTTTAGAATTAACACTTGTTATCAATAAGTTGTATGAGACTCCATGTGTAGAGAATCAATGTTTACTCCTTGTTCTATATAAAATCTTGCATTAAAAGCATAAAATCTTAGGCTCCTACTCCTATACTAGTTATTGCTCCAAATAATTCATTGAATCAATTATTATTGTCCTTGTCGATTTCAACAATGTACCTTGTCAATATCATCAAAAAACATGCATCATCTAGATTAATCATCATTAAACGGTTTAAAAAACCATAAATAATGTTTTTAGTTTTTCTCTTGAAATTGATATTTTTACTGTGGAAAAGTTTGAGGAATTTCAACTCTGATATCTAGAGAAATAATTCGAGTGTACTATAATTCTTCTATGATAAAACAGCGTGTCATCCATTGTAAATTGAATTAAAACTCGATAGTATTTTGATCATATTAATATCTTTAGCTAGCAAGCAATGTAGTAGATGTTGTTTACTCGGCGATTCAAGTCTTCGTAACAGTAAATAATGTTTTTTGATCTTCCTATAGAATTTCATTCTCACAACCTGGTAAGATCTTTTCTATCTACTAGATAATCAAAATAAATTTTAGATACCCGTCAAATATGATTTCATATTCTTTTTTTAATTTTATATTTTGTCGTGAAATCGCCGAATCTATAACAAAATTTTCTGATTTTGAGGCCTGTGGCTTTCAGAAAGTTTTGTTTTTTCAGTTACTTCAAATATTAGAAATATTTTTCCTGATGAAGTTTTTTCTTTTTTTTTATCCAACAAATTCTGCATAGAATAATTCCCCCAATAAAGCAATTATTGCGATAAGAGTTTTTGCTCTAGTATAATACAATTTAGATCTTTGATGGCTCTGAACTTATCGCCTACTTACTCTTTAAGGATACAGTTTTATAATGCTTATTTATTGTGTAATCTTAAGTGACTGCTATCAGACTAATAAAAAATAAATAAAATTCTTTAACAACAAAAGAGCCATCATATTCACGAACTATTACTTTTCAGATACGGCAATAGCAGGTCTACCTTGGGGTAGTGTACAGTAGATCAGATAGTAGCCACACTGGTCACAAGAATACTGGTCACAAGTTGACTTCACTCCTGGCTCTCGTCTAATCCAATGAAATGTAATCGAAAACACCATTTATTAGAAACTAGTAATAAAGTATTTGTGAAAACCCACTGCAGATTTCATTTTTAATCTTCAAAATATCATTGGTCGGTTCTTAAGACCAATTAAGACAGGAAATGCAATCACTTCTTCCAGTCATTTCTTCTATTGATTGACTAGAGTGTTGAAGTGAATTTATTAATAAATTATTTCTCCGATAAGCGTATTTACTACTATATAAAATACTTATAATTGCTAGAATCTTGAAACTAAAATTACTAGAGGTGATTAAGGATTAGTAATATACTTGAAATGTGTTAATATTCATTATACGTGTCACGTTTTCACAATAATAATGTTTCATGTGTTTAATGCAAAAATGAAGCAATAAATTAATAAATTATTACGATCAAAGCTCAATAGACTGTAAATTTTAATCTTGGAAATGTTTATAATTTTATTATATTTTATCATTGTTATAGTTGTCGTTAATTATCAGCGATAAGTTGAATTATTGTAAACTTCACATTTCACAGCTGATTGATTCCTGAAGTATGGTACTCTATAAACGTTCAGCTTCAATTGTATTCTATATTGTTTAACGAATTTTATCAAATGGAAAGACGTAAAACACTTAGTGTCAAATAAAACGAATACAGTGCAACCTCTTTTAACCATCACCTTCGGAACTGGGGCCCTGATGGATAACTGAATAGGCGGATGCTAGAAATTTCATAACGTGATCAATACAGTCTAGATTTAAAATGGCGTAGGGAAAGTGGCGAAAATAAGACGGATAATTCAATTTAGGCTATATTTACATATTAATGTCATCAGAAATATGCTACAATCAGAGTAAAAAAGACTACTGCTGTATAATACGCTGATAAATCGGAACTTTCTCAATTCTACGATGACGGATAACAGAAAGTGACGGTTTAAAGAGTGACGGATAATCGAGGTTCTACTGTACTTTAAATATTCTCAGTTTTTTTAAAGCTGATATCAATGAAGAATTCGAATTACTCTCTTTGTTAGTGTGGCTAGTTATTAAGTAAGGATTGTCATTAAATGTAAAAATAACATAATATTTTGGTTCCGATCATAAACTGTTCATTCCTAGTTAAGTATCACTCAGTTAATTTTAATCTCATGAGATTTAATCTGTTTAAAAATAATTCTCAAGCAACCCATAATGGCAGTTTACAAATTTGTTATAACATAGTCACCTCATTACCCAGTTGTAATCTTGATTTCTGCGAACTTCAAATTGAACGAGCTTTAAAACTATTGTTCCGTTCCACCTGTTTCAATTATCATTAAATTGAGATATTTATTTAAAATGAGGCATCCTAATTTTGAAATAGTTATTCGTGAGAATGATGAACAATAATTGCTTCTAGAGAAATCCCATTAAGCTAGAATAGTATTTCTGTGGTCTCTATGTAATGTTGATAAAATTAAAAACAATTTTAAAAGCTTAATTCATAATCAGAAATTCAGTAAAAGCCGTTGGAACATAAAAAATCATAAATGTATTTAATACGAAATGCGCACAAAAGATCTTGAAGATACAAGTTATTGTTCCTATCACGAACGTACTATGGATGATTTTTAGGCTTTAGAAATTATTATCTAGCTTTTTTAAGACCTTATTTTAGGTCTGGAAGGATTCTAAAACATTCTCTAGTATTTAAGTTATTTATTTTTTGCGGAAGATGAAGCCTACATAGGTCTGAGACCTGTGCGTGGGTAATCAGTTGGATGATGATACTTGAGTTGGACCTCAGTTTTAGGTGAGTTCCGAACAACCGGGAAGTGATTTTACAGCAGAGAACAGAGTTTTTTGCTGGCCAAACCAAACGTTCACCTTAAATAGCAGAAGCGCTCGTGACTTATCTTCTCTGTATGAACAGATACCTGGCATGGCTCGTAGCTAATCACTTCCCCATGAAAGCTGGTTTCAAGCATATTCATAATCTACTGTTATTGCTGCAGTGTTTCATTTTAAAGTAGCATATGACATCTAATATGTTGAACAAATTTATCAGCTTCATATTGGTTTCAAGCCGTATATTGTTTTAAGCCTATGGCCATTTATAGTTAGTATATACAGTTAGTTGATTGACGTGTGTTGTAATAGAGTGGAAATACGGATCAAGTTCAACATTAAATTTTAATTTGGTATGTCATCAAAAGTCTTCAATATTGTCACAACTCAAGCAAAAAGCCCAAAGAAAGCCAAACTCCATCAAAAAGCCAAACGTGGTCTAATAAATCAGAAATCCAGTTTTTTTCAAATTAGATGCCTCATGCTACTGTAATATGAAACACCACTGTATTAACAGTTTTTATAAATATGTTCTATGTCAATAATATGTTTTTTGAACTTGCTTACATGAAAATGCAATACGAAAATTGAAGTAGAAAATATCGATTTGTAGGTGTAGACTCCCGCTTTCTAGAGCAAAAGCATGATCTCTACTAAAACTGAGTCTCCAAGTCTTCTTATTAGGCCTAATGTATGTTATAGAAGAGCTTGAACACCTAATCGAACCTAATTTTGATAACAAAAGAGCAGTTGGATCATTAAATAAATGAATGTTTTTGTCCTAGTAATCAGTTTTGATTCATAGATTCACATTTTTAAGTTTTAAAAATCATATTGTCTCACATGAAATTCACTTTCTGCATTAGAAATTCCTTACACGGACCTTACTTTCCGGTCATGTTTTGTAGAACCCTGTTTATTGTAGAAAAATAATTTCTTCAACAATCCCCCAACCATCATCACCCTTTTTGCAAATCTTTAATTTATACTTCTAGGCAGCTGAGCTGATATATCAGCAGCAAGAACCAGCTATTTTACAAAAACTGTTCTGAAAGATGTATGAATAATTGCCACCCGTATTCACATGGATTTGGGTGATATATCTATTTGTTTTATTATTGATCGAATTTTCCTTGATAAAATATTTTGTTGGACAGCAATTCAAATTTTGTCACTGTAACATCTTTATGAAAATTTTTACTATCGTGATCAATCTTTCCAGACTTGATACAATTGTATGTTGCTATGTCGATGAAATCAGGTGAAAGAGATTCACTACGATATTTGCCGTATTTTCTCACTAGTTTTCAAAATATTTCAATTTTGAGGTAACAATAATCTGTGATACGTTTTTTATGTTGAACTAGTCAGGGAAAAATTGAGGGCAAGTAATTTAACTTTTCTTAAAGCTATTTAAAATTTCATAATGGAACTTTTTTCGAGAGTTTGTGATTTTAGTTCTATTTTCAATCTTGATCGTGAACTTGTTCTGTGGCTGTGATTTTAGTTCCAGTAAATGACCGTGTTATTTAGAACTCTATTAATTTATAGATGCTATGCTAGTTAACGTCATCTGTAAATTTCAACTGATATTTTAGATTTTGGATTATCAAAACATTAAGAACTTACTGATTGATCGTTCAAAGTGAGACCTATGAATATAAAGCAAAATAGTAATGCATATATATGTATTATTCTAACGATATATAAATATATTTAAACGCAAACCTATTAAACTGATAATGAAACAACAAAAAACCGAACTCATCCACAACGTTTCTCGTGATTTTCCTCAAGTCGATTGAGAGTGTAAATATATATAAACGTAAAAATTAATTTGCATGATTTATTATTTCCATCATGAACGAATAATTTATTCTGTTAATGAAGTATTGTATAAATTCTATTAGACTAAATGTTTTAATCTATTTGAGCCCAAATATGAAATCTGTATAACTAAACTGTATGGCCACTTTCACACTGTGTTACTATGAATTTATCTTTTTTAGAGCTATTAGATGTTGAGTATTCTCATGTACTTTGTAATTTTGAGTGGATGTTGTAATGCTTCTACGCTTCTGTTAAGTACTCTTATACAATAACTGTAGACAATAACTTGTCTTTGAATTATTTGAAAATGCATGTAAGCCGAAGCATAGTTTTGGAGTTGCAATGCAAAATATTAATTTTGATCGAGTCGATTTTTTTCACAGAAAGTGACTCGGACTTTTCTGAATTGGGTAGTTATAAGAGTTTAGGAAACAGGATACCATTATAGAGGGGATAGTTGCTCTTCACATATCACAAAATTCACTATTGTAACATATGAGTTAGTTCAGTGGCTCACCAAAATAATATTTATGGTGACAAAAAAGAGACGAACAGTTTTATCCTGCATAATGTTTAGTTAAAATCAAGGACACCATTTATTATCGAATTTTATAATATTAAACGTTTAATAATTTGCATTATCCATTTATTTATGCCGGTTGATTACGAAAGCCAACTAAACATGTAGTTTTAATTTTTTCAATTGTATTGACTACGTTTTTTTTTTTTAATTCGCCCTCTTGTATAGTTTTTCAACGTCTATTTTCCAAAATGAGACCTTTCTCAATTTGATTATGGCAAGCAATCCGATTTAATCAGTTAATTTTATTAAATTTAACTAAACATTATGCAGTATAAAACTGTTCGTCTCTTTTGTGTCACCATAATAATTTAGTGGCTCTTCTATCTTTTTCATGGTCTGAAATTATCGGAAATAAACTAATATCATCCCGTATTTTAGTTTGGATGATTTTCTATCTCAGTTGAATCTCTTTTTGTAGATATATGATTTATTTATCGTATTTTTTCCTGCTCTCTTTTTCTCCAGTTTTTTACTATCTTTATTGAAATTTACTTGTAGGTTTTCAGCTATTCACGTCATTACTGGCCTAGAAACAGTTTTATAGTGATGATGATGTTGATGTTTTGAGAAAGAAACATTAAATTTGTGCTCCATATTTCAAAACTAGCAACTAGTTGTTTAAAAACTATTAATACCATTGTTTAATCAGTGAGATGGTAGCTAATGAATGTCAATATTTTGCATATGGTGAGCTATCTTCACTTGCTTCACTAGTGTGTCAAGAGTATTTGTTGCGTATGGTAGTCAACAAATCTATTAGTGATCTCAAGGTGTATTTGTGTATTGACTTAATTTATTTCTCTAAATCATACTCTTTCGAATGAAAATAACACAATTCGCTAATTTAACTAATGCTGTTTAAAATTTCGTAATTCAGCTTCCATCTCAATCGATTTCTTTGAATGTAATAATTGTATGTTTACTCATAGCACCGAATCAATCTATTCAATTTTCCGATTAGGCAATTTAAATGTATCATTATTATAAGTAACTGACTCATACTCAGCTTGGATCAAATAAATTCTTCTGGTTTGATAATGGTCACTTGTAGATAACGTTTTCTTATTAGTTACTGTCGATATAATACATGTAGGATTACTAACTTTACGGTTATCTTTGCCCAATGCGAAGATGGAAAGAATTTTGCTGATGTTTAGACATCTAGTAGTAAGAGTGAGCTGGCATCTATGCCGCACAAAAATGCAGAACAAAGGTTGGCACTTGGAAATGCTGACTAGCTTTTATGTATCTGCTCCTCTTTGTAATTCACATTTTAATAAAATTGCGTGAAAAGTGGTTGCAAATTAATTGTATGTTTCTTGAAATTTGCTACTGTCGTCCATTCCATATATGTGCTAAATATTTAGTATTATACTGTACTAAATATCGAAGTAAATATTTTTATGTGTATGTGTAAAATGCGTGTATGAGGATCGCTGTGTGTTTCTGAGCCAAAGATGTATTTATGAAGGCTATAAGTATAAGACATTTAGAGATATTTTCTTATAATTATTAGATTTTTTTTGTGTAATAATGTATGTTTATTTATACGATACTTATTTCACAAGTGAAACTGTACATTTGTGATGCTCGGGTGATCGAACTTGACACTAAATTTAGAAATATTTAATCGAATTTTGTATCAAAAGTCAATAGTCTAATCAATTAGTAATATAGTATGTGTTTTTCTTAAGCTTAATGAATTGCCATTTTTGAGAAAATTAACTAGTCCTGAAGCATCTAGTTGAGAGAGGATTTTCTCTCTTAACCGTCGTCATCCTCTTTTGTTAGAAACATTATGATTGTATATTATTCAGTGCTTAATTGAAACATTGAGGATTTTCATTCTGTAACAATTGAACTGATCAGACTAGATTTTTTTAATCAGCTTGTTGAAGATATTAAATATCCAGAAAGGTGTTTATGTTGTGAGAGTTATTGTGTCATTTCCTCTTTTAATCTGAATTTTTCAAAGGTGATTCCGGTGATATTGTGAAGCACCTACTAGGGGGGTATGGTACGACGATCCGATCGTAATCTTGGAAATTTTCTTTTTTTTCTGTGCCATAAAGTGATAATATACTATGTAACCCCTTAAATTGTGAAGCCCGTAATTTCTTTTCGGAGGATGAAGCCCACATAGGTCTGAGACCTGTGCGTGGGTAAAGAATTGGATGATGGTGATTGATGAGTTGGACCTACAGTTTTTGGTGGTTTCCGAACCACCGGGAAGTGATTTTACAGCAAAGAACAACGTCTTCTTTGCTGGCCAATCCAATCGGTCATCCTTACAAAGAGCGCACAGGAGTTTCGTAGCTTATCTCAGATTGAACACATACCTGCTACCGCACTCTGCTATCACTTCACTCTGGTATTGAAATGCCATTTATTGATGAGAATATCTCGATTTTGCAGTTCCATCACTGTATAACCTCTGATAAAAAGTATAATAGTAGTTTATGCAACGATTTTATTTTCACCCTTATTAAAGCACGAGTTAGATGTAAGTTATAACACGAGCGAATGCGAGTGTTATAAATATCTCACGAGTGCTTTAATGGCCAAATAAAATCGTTGCATACTCTATTTTATCTACGACCACTAGTATACATTTAATTAAAACAATTTCATTTTACCTGTGACTGTCAGAGATACCTAACCTCTCATCTCAAATACGAGAAGTTATAGTAGATTGTTAGGTTAGCAGTTTGATTAAATCAGCTGATAGTTTCACAATATTGAATTACGATATTGATTCCATCAAAAATGCTTCTGATTGGTCCAGAACCCGTGTTATAATGTAGAACCTGTACTATAATGAGCTCTTTATGCAACGGGTTTCAAAAAACATTTCGCAAAGACAGCTGTTTTGGCATCAATTGTGAAACTGTAATGTATACATTATGACATGGTCGTAGATAAAGGTGGATTCACAAATAGCCTGCCATGTCCCTGCCGTGCGTTTTTGTCTGAATCACTATTTCGGATTTTCCATTTACTATACGTAGTACAACATGTTTGCGATTTACACATAGCCTGCCGTGTCCCTGCCATGCCTCTTCCGTTTTCATCTGATCGCTCTTGAGGGCGATTCGAGAAGGCGACCGGTTCGCGGCAGTGGCATGACAGGGGCAGGTGCCGGTTATAAAAATGACCGGTTGGGCGCCCAGTCGGCGCCTCATCGGTTATTTTGTATTTCTGATGCCATTCGGCAATCTTCGGTTCGCTACGGAAACGTCCGAAGTCACCACGTGTAGCCACAGCAGCGGTCGCGAACACTACGCCCACCTCATCAGTGTCCATTTTAGCAACAACTGCGTAGGGTGCGCTCTTAGAGAAGAACAAGCAACTAGGCAACGGCATGGCAGGGGCACGGCAGCGACCGGTTGTCAAAATCGCACGGCAGTGACATGGCAGGCTATGTGTAAATCCACCTTTATTTATTTTTTTTTATTATTCCTTTTCAGATCATAACATTGACATTAACAGTTTGGATATACAGTTTTAGGTGGGTTCCGAACCACCGGGAAGTGATTTACAGCAGAGAACAAGAGTCTTTTTGCTGGCCAATCCAATCGGTCACCCTTACAAAGAGCGCCTAGGAGTTTATTAGCTTATCTCTGATTGAACAGATACCTGCTACGGCACTGCTATCACTTCCCATAATCAATTAATGCGCTTGCCGTTGTTACTACAAAAAATTGCTTGACATCTTTGTGAAGAATTTTGTCATCTTTAACTTCGCTAAGAACAAAGAAATCGGATGAGTTTACGGGAGCCTGCACTGGGCATCTGATTGGTCGATTAATTTGAATAGAATAGACCAATTATAGACGCCTAATTGCGGTCGCATCGGTGCAGCTCCCATGTATTCAACCATCTATGTGGGTTATCGAATCCTCATTTATAAAAAATATTGTACCTTTTCCAACACCCCCCCCCCCCCCCCCCCCAAGTTCAACTAGCTTCTCATGGGGACTTGGTATGTGTTATTTCTTTTGAGGTTAGAGGAAGCTATATGCGAAAAAATATTTCTCCATCTTTTTTCTCTCGATTCTTTTTAATTTTACTGTGCTACAATACTAGATTTGTGCTAAAATAGTAGTTAATGCAAAGATTGTATTACGGCTGCCTTTCAGCAAAGAGTGAGTTGTAAGTTTGAACACTCGCGATGCTCGCTTCGCTCCTGTTCTAAACATCACTAGTGGCTTTAAGGCAAAGTAAAATCGTTGCATAAAATATTTTATCTCAGACTACGAATAAATTACGTTTAATTTTTTTTTTTTTTGGAGGATGAAGCCCATATTGGTCTGAGACCTGTGCGTGGGTAATGAGTTGGATGATTGTGATTGATGAGTTGGACCTACAGTTTTAGGTGGGTTCCGAACCACCGGGAAGTGATTTTACAGCAGAGAACAGTGTCTTTTTTGCTGGCCAATCTAATCGGTCACCGTTACAAACAGGACCTACGAGAACGTAGCTTATCTCTATCTGATTGAACAGATACCTGCTACGGCTCACGGCTATTTAACTTACCAATGCATCAGGTAATTTGTCCAAAGTATAACATAACAATTCGTGATTGTTCTCAACAAGTTTGATTTCAAAATGTTAAATCAGCTGATTTGACTTGCGTAACATTTATTTCAACATATTTATTTAATATCAAAACTTACCCTGTTTATCTATTTGATATATGATTTTCACTCACTTATACTGGAGGGATGCATTTCACTTCTAAAGAGAAGCTTAATCAGCCTGCCGCCAGAGGTCATGTTTAAAATTTAATTTCTAGCCTATATAGAAGTTTATTACAGCTAGTTTCATGATTTATAGAAATTAGGTCAAGGAAAACTGTTAATGATTCTTTTTTGAAAAACATGACCCCTGGCGGCAGGCTGATGAAGGTTCTCTTTAGAAGTGAAATGCATCCCTCCAGTATAAGTGAGTGAAAATATTAAACAGAAATACAGTGTCAGTTTTTATATAAGATTGTTCATCAAGTATTTCGTCATGAAAAACATCGCCGACTATTTTTCTATTGTAAACTCATTTCATTAACAGATTACCGTATAGTTATAACCCGAATTTTTATGTCAAATTCAATTTCTAGCCTATATAGCAGTTTGTTACAGCTAGTTTCATGATTTATATAAATTAGGTCAAGGAAAACTGTTAATGAATCTACTCAACAGCAACTCTTCCTCACTGAGTTTATTGATAATTGTGTCTACAATACCTATACCAAATTTTCACAAAAGTACGGTACACAAAAATTTTTATAAAAGCATTAGGACATGCATGCTTTGTTACTGAATTAAAGATGGCATAGAATATCTCAACTGCACTGTGGGATATATTCTTAGATTATTGAATGAGAAAAATGTTGAGTCCGGAAATAACAGATCATATCTGGGCTTTTATATAAAAATATTCATATATTTTTAGCTGTCTACTAGTCTTCCCAGAAGTTGCCGTGCAATATTATCGACACCATTGTATTGGATTTGTCTTGGTTTCAAGATTAAACATTTGTTACACTGAAGTCTACCATCTTTAATGTCAATAACATTACATTGACAGGATAATATTACTATCTGTTGTTTTTGAGCTGTTTAACTAATATAATATTGCTGCTTTTGAATTTCTATAATCGCGTGGCTCAATTTTTAATAAAATTTGATTTAAAACCAACCATTCGGATAGTCTGTTTGTGTTTGCTAGTAGTTCAAATTCCGATAGTGATAAGGAAAGTTTTACTGGTTCCTTTCCGTGTGTAGAAAGTTTATTAGATAATAAATAAAAATGTCAATAAAAGGTTAAATAAATAATAATTTTATTATCAGCAGATATATTTAGAAATTTGACATTAGCACACTCAATTTTATTGATAAATTAAAATATTATTAAAATAAAACTAAAAGATTTGGAAATCTGTGGAGATAATAGACACTTAAAGAGATTGATTTATTGCGATTTTCCAAAATCTGGATATTTCAGGTCCTTTCATCTAAGAATAGTTTCAACATTTTCTTTGGTACAGTAATCAACTACATTTAGTTTGGTCACTGCCAAAACGAGCAGTTTCCATGCTTAATAGACAACCTATATATAAATCTAGACTAGACTGCGATGCGTTCGGTGAGTTATTCGGTCCTTTAAAGTATAGAAATTGTCCCTGATCAAAATATTACTATACTATTCGAAAACAATTCATATCATTGTAATGTAATATACCTTGTACATTTTCATACATATTTTCTTAATACAAACCCTTCGATTGTTTATAACAATCATTCACCACAACCTTTTTGAATAAAAAAATGCTTGAATAACGAAAATACTAAATATCACATGCTAGAAGAATGGTTGAGTTCATGGGAGCCTTATCGTTTGCCGGCAATGGAATTTTATCGGAAACCAAGGCATCTGATTGGTCTATTTTAATTCATAGACGAGCAAGAATTTGAATACACCTATCAGACGCCTTAGTTTCCGGTAACATTTCATTTACCGGTAACGGTGAGGCTCACATGAACCCAACCACTGTAGAAAAATTACACACAAATCGTTCTGATAGAATTGAAATACACAGATGAAAAAACAATGAAACCCGTTCTTGTATCAGCATTTTTGATAATAATAGGGGATAAATAATATTGTGTGTCAAATTATATTATGTTAGATACTACATTATGTCATTATTGTATTACATTAGAAATCACCAATGACCTATTCTACAATTACTCAACAAAAATGAACAATAGTTCAGGAAACATAAGCAAGAACAACATAGATAATGCGACTAAATTGAACTCGGGTTTTTTGTAAATAATGCAATGATAGATAACCACAATATTTGTCATGCTCTATGAGAATATGGTACCTGATTACTGGAAGCATATTATTTCAGATAAACAACTGGAACACTGGAGTATTATGAACTGTCAAATTATGGAAGAAACATACGATTCAGATATTAAGAAAGTGCAGGCTACATTGCAATATTAAATAAATGAAAGTTTTAAAAGAATTCTTTTTAAAAAATTACAGAAGGTGAATTAATGAAAGTTTAAAAAGTATTATTAAAAATGTTAATATGGTCATCAAAATTATAATTTTGCATGAAATACTCATTTTTCCAACTCTATTATCAGACCATATAAACTAGCTACGATAACTCTAATCCAGATAAAATTTAAATTTACATTCTAGAACATGCTGTTGAGAATTCGGAAAGGTTCAGTTTCATCTTTTATTACTCACACCAGAAATTAGCACTTATCTACTATTAAATTACCATTCCAGTTCTCATGTAATATTTCAATGTAAAAATAGCTTCTTATATGAAATTTCCTACCCTGCACCAGTTGTGAAAAATATGTTCAATCTAGTTTACCATTAATTTATATAGATTGCATTCTTTGTATATAGGGTCATCTTCGATTAGGGACACTCGAATTTTAGATGTAAATTAAACTAGATGAGATCTTCAATTTTTATTCTATTTAAAATATCAATTACTGGCCACTCGCTCACTAATAATCAGAGAGAGAGACAGCCAAATAAAAAAAAATAAAAAAAAAATGCTGCACGACTTCTTTAATTTTATCAGTCTACCATCACCTCTAGACTCCTGTTCCATGAATTACAGACAACTCTAATATAATTCAAATAAAATCAGTTTAATTTGATTTTTTTCAATGGACTAGCTGGCAACTTTGGAGAAATACTGTTTGAAAGCCTTTGCACTCTTATTAGATTCTGGAGTCATTAAAATCAGTCATTTTCCCAAAATTTAGTAACAAAACTGCTTTATCATTCCCTACGATGATATCTTACATTTTGTAATTTGTTACAGCAGCGCAAAGCAAAGCTAGTAATCTGTCCTTCGTTTCTCTACACTGTTTTGTTCACAGCATCAACTTCCTGGTCTGAATCCGGACTGTTCTTTAATCACTGTTTTGTTAACGAAATCTTGAATAAGTTTGTGAATAAACGTTAAATTCGTAGAATTTTAATTTCTATGGACAGCTGATATTGATACTAAAATCTATTTATTGTCATGCAATGCTCTACGCTAGTCTTAAGGCTTTGCGCAGGGTTTTTGGTCATATTTTTTTTCTAAGTTTCTTGTATTAAATATTATTGGGGTTTTGAAATGTTACCTATTGCTGTGAGAAAAATGTTTTTTATTAAATCATTTTGTGAAATATGGGGGTTCAAAGTTGAAATTTTTAGGTTTTTGGGGGCAATTGATCTCACCTATGAGTGATCTTGAACTTTTAATACATTTTTCATAACTGAAAGACACCTTGAGGAATAGAATGACATATTTTTTATTTCAATCTAACAAATAGGCTTTTCAAGATAATTTTTTGAAAAATTGAATTTTTTTACATATTTTAAAAAATTTATTCTTAAAAAACGAATTAGTTGATTGGAGTATAAAATATGTCATTTAATTCCTCAAGGTGTCTTTCAATTACAGAAAATTTATCAAAAGTTCAAAACCACTAATAGGTGAGATCAATTGCCCCCAAAAACCGAAAAAATTCAACTTTAAACCCCCATATTTCATAAAATAATTCAATTAGAAAAATTTTTCTCACAGCAATAGATTACATTTCAAAGCCCTAATCAATACAAGGAAATTCGAAAAAAAATTATGACCAAAAAACCTGCGCACAGCCTTAAACAGCATTTACATTAACTTTATTATACTTAAAAAAACATCAATTCAATATAAATAAAAAATCCGAGTGTCCCTATTAAGATACCCTCTTTAAGGAATGATGTTCCAATTTTCAAATACATTTTATTTCTATCAGTTTTTTTCATTTTAAATAAGACATAAAATATGATCTATTTCGTGATGTTGAAAGATTTTATGTTTAACTATCCTAAAATTGCTTAAAACTTGTACATTAGATTTCTATGCTCCGTAACCTACACACAATCAAATCTCATTATTAAAATGATTCAATGTCATCAGCTTTTCCCAATTGTCAATATTAATAGTAAAGGTGGAAGAAATTAAAAGTAGTCAATATTAGTTGCTGGGTAATTGGAATTGAAAGTATATGATAATTAAAATAACAAACAATGAGAGGCCTAGCCGGTGCAAAAGCTAAATAAATTATTTAAAATTCAACAATCATTAAAATATCTAAAATAGGAACTAAAGAAACTAAATTAATCACTGAAATAATACTGTTGATTCGTTTTAACGTTAAAAAATACCTTAACAGTATACACCTCAATTAGTGGAAAGTTAGAATCTAAAACTAATTAATTAGCTACATGGTGCACATTAAAAGATGCTTGGTATTAATTTGTGATGACTTGTGACACTAATTTTGTTCTCCATTAATTGCATTTTCTCTAAGCCACTCTTCCATTTCATTTCTGTACATTCGCTTTTGCAGAACTTCTCTGTTTCGAGGCCGACATCCCAAGTATGTAGCAGTACCCTGATGAACAAATATTCATCGAATTATTAAAACAATTGGGGAATACATTTCTCAACATAATTTACAATTCAGATAAAGTTGTGGTAGGTATCCATAATAAATTAAGACTTGTCACAACCACATTTATAATAAATAAACGAGATACTATAGTTTCGGTAGTCTACTGTTATCTGATGTTATTTCGTATTTGACGACCATTTACTTGCTCCCTCTGTGAAAAATGTCAGTCCTAAACCAATTACAGACCTCTTATGTAGCGTAGTTTGGCCTATCAGAGGCTCCTATTCTATTAACCAATGGTATCAATCCATGTAGGGTACACATGTATTTTTAGGGCTCTGTATTTTTTTTTTAAGAATGAAGCCCACATAGGTCTGAGACCTGAGCGTGGGTAATGAGTTGGATGATGGTGATTGATGAGCTGGACCTACATTTTTATGCGGGTTCCGAACCACCGGGAAGTGATTTTACAACAGAGAACAGTTTATTTTTTGCTGGCCGATCCAATCGGTCACCCTTACAAAGGGTGCCTAGGAGACCGCAGCTTATCTATGATTGATCGTAGATACCTGCTACGGCTCACGGCTACCACACCTCCCAAAATTGCAGTATTAGTTTTTTAAGATTTAGAATGGCATGACAAACCGAAAGTACGGAACTATAGTATCACGTTTTTTCATAAACGAGGTTGTGACAATATCGAGTCTTATTCATTACAATCTATGTACTTAGATGAACTGTTAACCTCTTCCTCTAAGGCGTTTATATCTTTCTTTTTTTCTGAGGATGAAGCCCACATAGGTCTGAGACCTGTGCGTGGGTAATGAGTTGGATGATGGCGATTGATGAGTTGGACCTACAGTTTTAGGTGGGTTCCGAACCACCGGGAAGTGATTTTACAGCAGAGAACAGTGTATTTTTTGCTGGCCAATCTAATCGGTCACCGTTACAAACAGGACCTACGAGAAAACAGCTTATATCTATCTGATTGAACAGATACCTGCTACGCAAATGAACATTCAAGATCTATTATGTCCCTTATTTTTATTTTAAGATATTTTTCACTTAAATCTGCTCTATGATATCTGTCTCCAATATCTTTATGAAAGATGCCATTTTATCTATGATAGAATAGAATGACTTTTCTATTTGCTTGACGTGCTGATGTTTGGACCAACAAATTGACCATTCAACCAGGTCGAAAAAATTCTCAAATACAGCACAATAATGATATGATACAATTTTTTTATTGCTGATTATTCCCTCATGAGCCCGAGACTTGTGCGTGGGTAATGAGGTGAATGATTACACAGAGATGCCAGACGGAGGAGCGGGATTCGAACCCACGATCGCTTGAACGACAGCAAGCTGAAGTTGCGACGCCCCACCCAACTGCGCTAAGCGGCCCGCCTAAATAAATAAATAGCAGTCTAATAGAGAGAAAAAAGAAGTAGAAAAGTCACTGTATATATATAAACTTAATTAAGTCTGAAAGAACTTAATGTTAATTTTATGCAGAAATATCATAGAATTTTTGTTTTTTATTGCTTGGTGAGAAGCCGTTGCATAATAATGTAGTGAGAATTGAGAGAAAGAAGAAACAGTGGTTCTTGGTGTTATCTGCTATGTAAATGTTTACTTCTAAGCAATTAGTTACTCTGCTTTTGACACTTTCATGGTGTTTACTTGGACCTTTGTAGAATGTTCTAGTTGTTTGATTAGAAATTAAAGGAGTCTTATAGAATATTGTGGAAGGTGTGAAGGTCTTTCATTGTTTATTTTAGAATTCGGTAGAAGTTGATAGAAAAATCGAGAGATATCTCAATTATGGAAAATTATATAAATAGACTTTTGTAAATTAGTTCAGTCTTGTTTGAAATTTTTCGTGATAAAAAAGTAGTGACAGTTCTATATATTGTGATAATTCTTTCTTAGTGACTATAGTGATCATTCTTTTTCCTATTTAATTCATACCAGTGAACTGCTAAATAGTTTTTATTGTATTACGGATAGAGCTACGTAAGTTAATTGTTCTTTTTCGACGTTTCTTTTTGAATATTATTGGACAGTTTATTGTACAGTTATTATTTAATATTAGATCGGTCTTTCAACTTTTAGTGGTTGACTTTTGTACAGTAATATTAAAAACTCATTATCTATTGAACAATATCGATTTATCTGTTTCTAGTTGCTTATTTTTCTGTAAGGCATTACTGATCAGTGAGTGTTGTGATTATTTGTGTAAATAAAGTGCGAGTGATAAATTTAAGTGTTGCCAGCGTTATTTTAGACATAGAACCCGTAACAATAAATTGAAGATACCGTACTTTAATGTACTAAACATCAAAATGTTAAAATGACAACTTGGCACATGATACTATTCATAATTAGTGAAGAAGGAGATGAATATGAAGAAGATACACTTACATTAACCACGAAGTCATATTTGAGTTTTTCGAGCATATGAAAATCTGGAATCCAACTTTCTACCTCATCCCATCTCAAATGCACTTCTTCGTGTAACAACTTTTCCTCTGGAAATAAATTAAAAGTAAAAGCAAAACCACTTTCAAGAAAAATAGTGTCAGTTTTATGGTAGATTGTTCAATAGGTAATTGAAAACGTTACAAATGATGTTAGCATAGTGATTTGCAACTCACTTAAAATAAGTTTAATAACATTCCTCGGGCTGTTTGACGTAAGTCCACCTCTTTGAAAATGATATAAAATTCCACCGTAGCAACGTGGAATTTTCTATTATATACAATAGACTTTAATAGTCGTCAAATATCTACAAATAAATATATGGGCTTAGTCAATTTATTAGAACTAAAGCAAGTCAGCAATTACAAAAAACTAACTAAACACACAGCTCAATAAAATACGGAATCAAATAAATTACCTCCAACCTATTTAAAAAATTATTAACAGTGTAAAAAAACACAATTAATATTTCTTCCAATGCTTTTTAAATTTAAACATTTTAGTAATTTGAAATGGTCAGGATAATTTAACTTATGTTATTAATTTAACTGATGTATCGCAGTATTTGTATTCCAGAAAATATTTAATTTACTTTAAAAACGTTTTATAAATGTTTTTGAATAGACATGTGATTTTCAGGAAACCAATCGAATTGTAAAGGTTCTTGTATTGTAGTCCTGCATCAGAAGCAACAACCAATGCTGCCAACGAATTCATTGTCATGACGAACATGACTCTAGTTCAACTGTTCCAACAAATAACGACTTTTATTAACCAATTTGTAAGTAAATGAAGTCACTCTATACTAAAGTATTGGACAGTTTTATTAGTAAATGACAAAAACTATTTTGTAAGTAAAATATCAAAAATTTGTCCTGAAAATTTTGAATAGATAGATAGATATTTAAGCATCCACTGGCCTCCCATCATGGGGGCATCTGGATTTGTCCAATGTTAAATTTAAAATTATTATTTCCATTTAGGCTATATTAATTATGATTTTTATAATAATCTCTATATTCTTGGCTTGAATAGAAACCACAGTCCTCTAGCTCTCTCTTGAAAACCTCTCTAAATTTTTTGAAAGGAAGTCTCTTAAGCCTGGCTGGTAAAACATTAAAAAGTTGAACTCCTGAATTTCTAACACCATTTGCATAGAGAGCAGTGCGATGAGTTTCATTTCTAAGTTCATCCCTGTACCTAGTGTTATGAGAATGAACCATGGAACCCCTATTAAACATTAATTCATTTTTCTTTATTAAATTGACTGTTTCAAATATATATAAACTAGGTACAGGCAGAATTTTTAACTGTTTGAAATATGGTCGACAGCTCGTCCGAATAGACTCACCCACCAGAACTCTTATTGCCCATTTTTGCAATTTAAAGATTTGACCTACTTCGCTGGAAATACGCCAAAAAGCTATGCCATAGGTAATCCGTGAATGGAATATCGCATAATAAACCTCTTTCAGCATAGAAAAATCTAGTAAATTTTTCATGCTTCTTAGTACATATACTGCAGAATTTATTTTTTTCTTAAGACATTCCAAATGTGGTTTCCAAGAGAGCTTGCTATCAATAGTTACACCAAGAACCTTTATATCATTCACACATCCTATTTTATTATTTCTCACTTCTAATTCAACATCATCAGCTGACCTAAATGTTATTATCTTAGTTTTTTGTAGTTCAGGTTCAGCAAGTTGGTTAGAAGCCATTCATCCAGTTTATTTATATAAAGGAGGAATAGAACAGGACCCAACACCGAACCCTGGGGAACGCCTGCTCTTGGTTTCAACCATCTTGAATGGTAAACATACCTATTTGACTCCACTGTCACTCTCTGGTATCTTTCTTGGAAGTAAGAGGCAAACCACTGAAGTAATGTATCTTGTAAACCATAAAACTCCAATTTAAACAATAATATTTCCACATTCACCAGATCGAATGCCTTGGATAGGTCAGCAATTAAACCGCACACTCTTGAACCATCATCCACAAAAGACAGTGCATGGTCCGTGAATGAAAACAAAGCATCTCCCATGGAGAGACCAGGTCTGAATCCAAACTGCCTATGTGATAAAATTTTTGACTGGTTTAAATATTCTCTTAATCTAGCTAAAACTGCATATTCTAAAAGCTTTGAAAATACAGGTGGATTATTTATAGGCCTAAAATTCTTAGAGCATTCCCGGTCACCGTTCTTGTAAATAGGTGCGACTTTTGCTAGCTTTAACTTGGAAGGCACAGTTCCACTCTGCATTGAAGAATTGAAAATAAAAGTTAATGGCTCAATAATCGATAAAGCTGACTTTTTTACCAGATAGTTCGATATATAAAAGGTGTCATATGTTTTTTTATTCTTTATTAAACGGATAATTTGGTGAAGTTCGTGGCTCTGTAATAATTTGAAGTTTTTTAAGCTGACATGAGAAGGAATATTACTATTCAAAAATGTATGGAAGCTGTACTGAGATTGGTTTGTTATTTTGTGAAATATTTTTGAAGGCATATTAATATAGTGGTCATTTAATGAATCAGCAGCTTTTTTCCCACCTCTAACTACGCCATATTTGTCAGAGATGCGAATCTCTGATGAATGATTTTTGCCTGGCCAGATTCTACTGTTATCAATTTCCAAACAGCTTGTTTTGGATTTTTAGAATTTTCTATGAATTTATTTGCAGCTAATTTTTTAGCATTTCTCAAGACATTACTATAAATTTTCCTATATTCTTGGAAATAGAATTCAAAAGTGAAGTATTTCAGTCCTGTTCTTGTTAATATAAAAACCATTGAATTTCTTGTGGACTTTTTTTCCGGAATAAATTTAAAGTCTTCATTTTATTAGTTGAAATTTTTATACCTTTTGTCACCCATGATAATTTAAATTGTTTTGGCTTTGCTACTTTCATAGGAATTGAAGCACTACAATGATTAACATATATCGACAGGAAGTTGTTGAACATTTCCTCAACTCTAACACTTTCATAAACCGCTCTCCAGGTCTCCCCAAGCAAACCTTGGTTTAAAACCTGGATGTTTTCCTCAGTGATAAGGCGAAACATTCTTTTTTCCCCATCTCCTGAAATCTCATCACTGCAGGATTCTATATTGGATTTTTTGATCCAGATCTGTAAACGTACAGGGAAAAATCTCAGTCTTACAAAGTTCTTGTGAGTAGTCGGTTATTATGTAGTCTATTTCTGTAGCTGATTGATGTGTTATTCTAGTTGGGCCATTTGTTATTTTGTTCAATTTAAATGTGGCTAATAAGTTTTCAAGTAAAATTTTATTTCTATTATTTGTTAAAAAGTCTACATTAAAATCACCACATAGTATCAAGAGTTTTCCTTTTTCTTTCCTCACTTTTGCCAGATTCAATCTCAGTAGTTCAATAAAAACATTAAAATCTGAATTTGGGGTTCGGTAGATACATAAAACAAGTGAACTTTCCAGAGCAGCCGTCTCCAAAGTCCAGATAGCCTTGATGATTGCTAATCTTCGTTAGAAGAATGCAACTAGAAGAAGAAGAAGAAGAAGAAGAAACATAAAATTATCATTGATTTGTTCGTCATAGCTTTAACCTTGACCTCTACTGCCGAAAGTTCAAAACAGTTTTCAGCCGCTAGGGAGATTAAGACTTTCCTACTATGGCTACTAGAGATGGATTTCTCTCTAACAAAGATGCAAGAACCACCGCGATTCCTCAATTTCCTGTTGTATTGAGATTTTACTACATAGCCAGGCAGTGAAAAAACATCCAATTCATCCTCTTTAAGCCAATGCTCTATGACACAAACGAAATCGAAATCTAATTCTTCATTTGACAAGAACAGTTCTAAGTCTAGTTTTGCATTGGAGAGTCCCTGGCAATTTATATGGAAAATATTGCAACCTATAAAAAATCATTACTATTTAGAACCGGAATACTTGAACAGTTTTTTGTTGAATTATTCAATCCGCCACCTGTTACCTCTTTACTGCTTGGATTCTTATTGTCTATTATATAATTTTTTATGAGTTTTATAAGTTTAGGTTTGCCTTTATGTTTGCTAAAATGCAGGCCGTGGCGTGTATAGTCAGTAATTACAAGTTCATTTAAATCTAGTACGTCAATGTTATTTATTCCCTCAATCTCTCTTGATATCCATGTGTTTAGTTTACTAACATTTATATTCATTAAAGGTCTGTCATACCTGATTGGAACTTTTGAAACAGCTATTTTTGTACGCTTAGCCGCTTCTTTAATTGAGTCAAAATTGAATTTAGCGGGCTGTTCCGCTTTGTCAACTACGTCATTGGTCCCCGCTAAAATTATTACCGTATCATCCATAGTAAAATCCTTGGTAAAGTCCTTAATGTCGTGAGTTACTGTGTCGAAGGAGCATCCGGGTCTAGTAAGCACTGTTACCTCATAACCATCACCTTCCATTTGCTTGTTCAAGTCCCATCCAATATCTCTCCCGTGACTATCCGCCATCACTAATACTCTCTTCTTATTATTTATTCTCTTTTGTTTCATATATTTTCGATCATTATGGTGTATTTCTTTATTTCTGTTTACTACTCAAATATTGGTAGGCTCACTATGTCTATGATCTTTTATTCTATTTAAAATACTAAATGAGTTTTTAATTGACAGGGTGCTAGAGTTTAACGAATCATTGATTAATGTTTCCCCTGGTGTATAAAAATTTCTAAGTTCTTCTATTTCTATTTCTAACGACTTATTTTTAGCCTGGAGATAGTTATTGCCTGACTCTAAAACTTCGATTGTTGTTTTGATCTCGTTTGTATTTTGTTTGAGAGTTTGATTTTCCTCACTCCAGTCCATTTTCTCTCTCATTTGCTTCTTTAGTTCCTCAATCTGCAATTTATATGATTTCATTTGGCTTTCTTTATCATTTTTACATGCTTCTAATTCAAACTCTAGATCCATGGCGTGCTTGATGACATCGTCCCTTTGCTGCTGCAGCTCAACCTCTCTCAGGGTTTCGTCTAAGTTAGGAGCCGAGCCCCCTCTACGAGTAGGTGTATTTATTGATACACTTCTTGTTTCGGTTGCGATAGATCTCGCAACAGGTGCATCCGAGGTACTGGAGTTCAACAGTTTATTTCGATCTACATCTATCTCATCCACGTCATCTAAGAAGCCTATTGAATGGTTATTATTGTTTAATGCGATTGATGGAGAGCAATTCAAGGGTAACAAGGAAAGTGTTGAACAAGCGTTATCAGTTGCAGTAGGAGATATATCAACTGACAGAGGTGACTAGAATTGAATAGATTAGGACGTTGGTCAGTCTTACCATCTCTTTTTGTTGTTTGCCTCTTGTATTGTATCCTGAAGCGAAACGCCTCCAGCACAGAAGCAACCACAATAGTCAATACAATCATTGTGAAAAGATAGAAAAGGATGAAGTAAAATCGGCTCAATGGATGGAAAACATACGCGTATCCATCCATTAGTATGAACCAATTGTTAACTACGGTCAATTCAAATAGAGTGACACTGCTAGCCGCCAAATTCTCAAATGTATTCAAGTAGTAATAGCCGATTGCAGATGTCGCGTTGCCAGAGCCATTCGAAGCTCTGTAAAACTCCTCAACTGCCGTCCCTCTGAAAAAATTCAAATCAAGCAATTTCAAATACAGATAACATTAATTGAATAGTTTTCTGTGATGTTTTCCATGACGAAATAGTTGATGAACAATCTAATATAAAAACTGACACTGTATTTCTATTAAAATATTATTTGCACTCACTTATACTGGAGATCCTGGAGGGATGCATTTCACTTCTGAATATTTCTATATTTTAATAGAAATACACTGTCAATTTTGATACATATTTTTTGTGTTTTTTTTATTTATTCGTCACACAGGCTTGTGAATACTTAGGTAGTAATCCAAACAGTAACATGTCAATATGAATACAACAATAATTACAAGAATACAATCAATAATTAAAACAAAACAATTCTGTCAAAGCAATAAATTTGAAAAGAAACAAACATGCTTTTTGCATAAATCAAAACAATTAAATGACTAGACTTGTAAGAGTTCATCAATCTTATATGGGCAACTATTAATAAGATAGTTAATAAGCCTCTCGCTAAATACTTTTGCAGTTGAGGCAGCCTTAATATCTGCTGGGAGAGAGTTGAAGACCCGCATACCCTTGTACCAAGGGCCTCTTGCAACTAGGTCCTGACTCTAGGTAGACGAAAGTCAATTTCCCTTCTCCTTGTTGCATAACCGAGGAATTGCCCTGGTTCCTCGATGCGAGTTCCATTTCTCCGGATGAAGGTTACAAACTCCTGTATATAAATAGCTGGCAGCGAGAGGAGACCATTGCTGATAAAATGAGGCTTACAACTCACTCGAAATCCCAAACTAAAAATGGTCCTAACAGCTACCATCTGCTTTTTGAATATGAGCTCTAAAAGGTTTTGATAGCTCCCCAAAACATTATACTATATCTCACTGGAGAATCTAGTATCATGTTAGAATATGCAATCTAATATCAAAACTGACACTGTATTTCTATTAAAATATAGAAATATACAGAAGTGAAATGCATCCCTCCAGCATCTCCAGTATAAGTGAGTGAAAGTAATATTTTAATAGAATCAGTTGAGAAAAGAGCTTGTTATTAATATTTATTTATTTGCTAATTTCAGAAGTATTGAATAGTATTAATTTTTCGCGGTCTATTCTATAGCGAAAATTAATCATAAAAAATTCAGACATTCAAAATGCTTCATTACAGTATACAGGTCTTCCTGTTTCAGTTATCGAAATTTTGAAAAAATAATATATATGTATTTAAATACACAGCGCATAACTGTAAGGCTTACCTAAACAAAGACATCGGGTGGTGTGAATAAAGTTGAATACGTTGAGTGACTGGAGTTGACTGATGATCTGTTGAGTCGTCGGGAGTCCGATAGAAAGGCGTGAGAAACAGCAGAATCCCAAGCGCCGAGTCAAATTCATGAGACACTCAGCTGACTCAACTTTATCCACACTACCCATTGTCATTTCTACTGTATTTTATTTGTGCGAACTGTATATATCAAAGTATATTGCACTAATAAGATAATTATCTTTTGTGAAATGCAAATAAAAATTTATTCAACTTGATTTATTAGAGTATTTGAAACCTTTCTATTTAACGGTAATAAAACCTTATCTATACTATTTTACAATGGAAATCCAAAGAAATAATCACTCAAGATGTTATGGTTAGCCAGGAGGAAGAAACAGAAGGAGGAAGCTATAGCATTCAGATTAAAATCGTATACGAAAGGGTTCATTTCGGCGATTTTCTTCCAACCGAATACAATTTATCTCTAAAAACTAAATTAAAATAGAAATTGTTCTATTGATATTTTACAGAACTAGAATAGCACTCACTTGCAGCAATTCCTCATATCATATCCTGCAAACAATTCCATGCCAATAATGGCGAAAAAATAATAGAGTACAAGCATGACAACCGCTGTGGAACACATGAGCGGTACAAGCAGCGCCATAGTTCCTATAATGTCTCTGTAGCGTTTCTTGCTTTTGAATAGCCGCAGCATACGTAGCGGACGAAAAATCACAAGAAAAGTCCACGAAGGAAACATCTTGATCAAAATAATACTTGCTACGGTTAGAGTTGTCACTGTTATGTCGTAGCAATTCCAGCCCGAATTCAAGTACTGATGCACGCCAAGGCCAAGAATCTTCAATGCCGCTTCAATAGCATAACCTGAAATGAATCTCACATCAGCAAAACGTTATGGAAAAATTATATAATTTGATGAATAAAATGAGAAAAAAATCAAAGCAGGGCGGAAATTCGACTAGCTTCAGAAGATTCGTAATATCGACTGAAATAAGAAAAAATAGATAAGATAAAAGCGATCGTGATCTCAATCAGATAAAACTCAATTCAATAAAGTTTGTGTTTTTTAAATGTTACGCTATTTATTATTTTATATTCAGAATCTAATTCCCTATTCTCTAGAATTGTAAGTTATTGACGATGTCTAATTCAAACCTGTAAAATGTTTCACAGCAAATATTAGAAGATTTTTTAAAATGATCTACTAGTTAGTTTAGACAATTTATGCGTATTTTCTTATACTAAGTATACGTGTATTTTTATATACTACATGTCTATATGTATATTTTTATAGTGGGATGCTACAATTGATTAGCAAAATTTAGTATTGAGTTTGGCAAATAAAAGCCCACAAGCAATATTAATATCAGAATGTAAAGCACCTGGTTTACAGTAGCTATATAGAATGTATCTTTTTTGTTTGTATAGTATGCTTGAATATCAAGTTAAAATGACTTAGCTGAGTGGGTTAAGTGCTGGTTTGCTCACAATTCATCTTTGTGTTCAATAAATGCCTGTGTTACAAGACAGAGAAAATAATAATAATAATAATAATAATAACAATAATACTAAATTATTACACTTATAGAAATTGTTATACAAACTTTTGTAAGTTCTTTTATTAAACAGTTTAAATGACAAGTTCTTTTTCAGCTCATTCTACATAAACTGAGTCATGAGCTGAGTTTCAGGTAATTTCACATAAAATATTCGCAACATCAAGATCAATTAATACACTAAAAACCTAAGAACGAGTAAATTTGTTGGAAAATCTGAAATCTGCCGTTTTCTTTATTCATGTAACGAAGTGTTTCCCAATCTTGGCTTAAATGATCTTTTTCAATTATTTTGGCAAATAAAAGCCCACAAACAATATTAATAGCACAATGTAAAGCACCTTGTTTACAGTAGCTATATAGAATGGATCTATTTTGTTTGTATAGTATGCTTGAATAATCCTTAGCCGAGTGCTGATTAGCTAACACATAGGTCCCGGGTTCGATCACAGTTCTGACTGAAAGATTTTACCTCGGGCCGTGTTTCGGAGGACACGTTAAGCTGTCGGTCCCGGCTGCCTAAAAACAATCGTTAAGTCACGTCAGAGGCTCTGAACTTATTCAGGTGCGAACTGATAGCTCTGACACCAGAACTGAGCCAGCCAGGTCACTCGATATTATAATTATTATCATCCTTAGATATTGCGATTATTCACAAATGCTAACTCAATATAGATGATAATAAATATTGACACAAGTTAGTTTGAAGTAACTGACAATTCAACAAACTGACAAATTAATAGCACTCAGGAATTCGAAAATAATAAAATTCTGTTTTTATAAATATTGAATTCTCATTCTAATTCCATAAAATGTACTGAAGTCTTTCGATTTACGAATATTGACAACTGTAACAGATAGCTGTGCGAAAATTCGGTGAATGCTATCAGCCAAAAAATCATGCCATCGCCGGGATCCAAACCCGGAACTTCTTTTTCGGGAAGAATGCTCTAACCATTTTCGATTGTGTTTGTTTTATGTCTGTTCAATAATAATATAAGCAACTACATTTAGAAGATATCACAAAATAAATTCGGATATACGAAACTTCATTCAAGCAAAACCTGATTAAAAAACCTTTTTCAATAAAGGGAAATAAGTTATTTTTTCGAATACTATTCCGAATTACAATATCATAAACTAAAAATTATGGGAATATTACTCACAAAACATGAAGAAAATTGCATCCCAAGAAGCAATAAATATATAAGCTGCTTCTTCCAGGTTTGAATAATTCTGACTGGCACGGAATACCATTGCTAAGCAATTAGTCAATATAAAAAAGGCTGAAACATGAAGTTACAAGTTATGTTCATTCTTAACCATAAAACCGTTGAAATATGTAGCTCTTATGATACGAATTTACGAATAAGTAAAACTTAAAATGCTCGACAGTATTTAAATATAGTAGAATATAATAATATTGATAATATAAAATAATATTTTTCTCATCAAGAAATAATAAATTTAAAACTTTTGGATAACCGATGTTTTAAATACCTATTAATGTAATCTTCTTTAATCATTTAGTTACTTTTTACAGTTTACCATGGGCTCTTACTGTCACATATTAGGTATGCTATCTTAGTATGAGGTAATTCATCAAAACAAAGCCTTGATAGGGTGTTTGAGATCCAAAAGAAAGCTGTTAGGTGTATGGAAAGAGTAAAGAGATTAGATTCATGTGGGCCGTTGTTCAAGAGACTTGGACTCCTAACTGTACTCTGCTTATATGTGTATGAAGCTACTTTGTATGTAAAAAAGTTATATTAACCAAAATCTTGACGTACACGATTATAATACAAGACGCCGAGGAGATTATCACTTGGTGAGTCACAATAGTAGCTTATTCAAACAAAAACCTAGCTATATTGGTAGGAAACTCTACAACAAGCTACCGCGGTTTTTAAAGAGTCTTGAAAATATAGAAATATTTAAAAACAATTGAAAAATATTTAGTTGATAAAGCTTTTTATAGTGTACAAGAGTTCCTTTCACATCAAAATTAAGCCTCACCTCAACTCATTAATATATTAATTATGATAAATAGTGTATAAGATAGTATAATTGTTAATATTACTTGTCTTATACTCCTTAACTGGAGTCTCCAAGACGTAATCTACAAAAAAAATCGTTTGTAGTGATAATAACATCAATTATAAAAAGTTGTCTGTCTAGTTCAACGGAAACTATAATCAGTTTTAATTATCACTAAATTATATCGAGTTTCTGAAATTAATATTTTAAAATTTGCATATTGATCACAATAACAGTAATTGCTTTTTTCAATGGAGTGAGCAGGTTTCAACTTGAATCTATAGATCTATTTAATGGAAGTGAAAGTATTTTAAAATTTGTATAGCATTAAACAAATATTTGTAGAAGGATTCAACAGTTGTTCATTTTCTAATGATCACCTATTCAAGAAGATTATTGTTTGGGACAATACTTCATACAGTAACATCGGTGTGAAAATAAACGTGAATATTGCTCAGTCTCCATGTTTAAATGGATTCCAAAAGTATCGGTATGGGTTCGCGTAATAAGAGCAAACCAATGTTCACGTTTATCTCGAAGTTATTATCTGGGTATTTACAAGCTCGTCTATCAAAGTATATTTTACTAGAAATCCGGTAAACTCAGTGACATGGACTTTTTCAACATGGGAAACAATGGATAAATACGGTAACTCATTAATATATTTGCACAATCAAATCAAACAATGTTATGAGAAAATGGAAATAGTTTTGTTGGCACGCTCAACTTTTGAAACATGTTCACATATTCCATGCTTTGAATAATGTTTTTTGCATTAAATTTGTAAATTACTTATTAATAGCTACAGATTCATATCTGGAAGTCGTATTTCTATCATCTTCATTCGGTATTAAACCATTTAATTCCATTGATTACGAAGATAACTGATCATATTTTAAAGTGGGAAATAGTATTGGCTGCTCACTACTATTAGTCAAATGACAAAAAACAATTTTTGAACTGTAATTTTTCAATTTACATATAATAACAGGATACCTTAAGATATCAAATCAAATCGTTTATTGCACAAAAACCGAATACAAATAATATTAAATACAATTTCACATACAAAAAAAAGAAATACAGTATTTTTATAAATTCGTGCCAACAAAAGTAAAAACTTGCTCGCCGACATGGAGTCTTATCAACAGAACTTATTTACTTGCAAATTAGTAGTTGAGTGAAAAAAATTGATTGTTTCTTAAAGATAGAATAGAATTGAAAGAATCTCATAGATAGAATAGTACGCATATATCACAGAAAATATGATAAAAAATGACCATTTACTCTCTATTATTATCATTGAATATAGGACTAGCTTTAAACATAACAAAATTATACCAGATCATTAATTGAATGGAAAAAATTGTCCTTTATCCACATATGTAACTCCTTTATTTTAGGCTGTTTAACTATCCAATCCCCAGGTATTGTATTGTACAATTTGTTTCTTATATATGATATGCTCCTTAGAGATGAAGTGCTATCCACCATTTCTATGGGAATGAGGTTTTGGACCAGTTGCCTGGTAATAACAGAACCTATATGGAGATTTGGAGAATTTTTAATTTTAAACACATGGTTTTTCTGGGCTTTTAAAATGAACAATTGCCTTAAATATCGGCATTTAAAAACAATGTGGTACTTGGGTTGTCCCTAGGATACTTCATGAGATTTTTTGTGGCTAATTTTTGTAAAATAAATAATGGTTTCAAAAGTTCCTCCGCAAATGCAATTACCATATTGAACTAAAATTGAAACAAAGCATAATATACAGCTTTAAGTAGATTTTGCCTTATACTCCTGAGTATGTACATTTGCAAGTTGACAACCCTCAATTTTTTACACAAATAACTTATATTATGATCTGACCATCGCAAATGATTGTCTACAATGGTACTATCCTAAATAACAATGGTACTTGACTATATATATCTACCAGCCATGTAATTGTGATTTAATCAATACAGTTAAAATAAAGATGACACAACGTCTCGTAGAAGACAGGTTTTCAAAGCATTGCAGATTCAAAAACATTTTCAAAGTTGCAGCTATTTCTAATAAGGGCGCTTGCACAGTGAAGCATCAATGTTCAATGACAATCACCATCGAAAAATTAAATTTTGGTTCGGAACCCACCTAAAACTGTAGGCCCAACTCATCAATCACCATCATCCAATTAATTACCCACGCACTCAGACCTATGTGGGCTTCATCCTCCGAAAAAATACATTTGGTCACCATTTTACATAGAAGATCACCATTATTGCAATAATAGTGTATATTTGATAATAATTTGAAAAACGTTCTACTTACTAACTGTATGCTCGAAATATTTCTCAGAAACGATATTATGCGTGATTTGGCAAACAGTTTGAAGACGCTCGGGAATCCACGTGCCATGATACCAAGGAATATTCGAATATTGAGCTTCCCAATGCAATGTAACTGCATCATATATATTGCAGAATTCGTCAATTTTTAAAAATCCCGAGTTGGATGTGTTCAATTGTTTAAACATCAATAGCGTATCCCGTACGGCTGAAAAGATTTGATAAAAATAATTAAATGGCGTTTACATACATGACTGAACATATATTTAGGTCCGTATTAATGAACTTACCTTGAAGCTACCTTATCTCAGGGGAGACTTAGAGGAGGGACTTTTCAAGATAAGGAAGCCGCAAGGTTGGTTCATAAATACGGGTAATAGAAATTTTCATCAACTCCATTTTACACATACCTGAGGTATGAAATTTCCGTAGGATTGATAAATAATTAATTAGATTAAAATGTTTGGCAATACTTCGATTACGAGGGATCGTTGTAGATTGTTGCAGTATTGTGCGTTCAATAATTCTTATTAATGTAATCACAAATTGCTTTCATATTTTTACTAAATATAAATCAAGAGAGTTGTAACGGCTCGGTGGTGAGGGAAATGCGGTCCCTGTGCGATCATGAAGTTTAGTCATGAAAGCTTTGGTTTAGTCATGGAATATTTAGATGGGTGACCATCACATGTCCTATAGTCATCTGTTTTATCATCAGTGCCTCCCGTCAATAACTTTTTCATAATATGTCTTATTGTCAGCTTTGGTATCCATTTAGATGGGTGACCATCACATGTCTTATATTCATCTGTTTTATCATCAGAGCCTCCCGTCAACTATTTTTTTATAATATGGCTTATTGTCATTGAACAACGCAACGAAAATTGAAATTTTATTTGCCAATTTTATATTATTTGTTTATTTTATAATAGAATCAAACATTGTCATAGTATAGGCGAAATACAAACATTTCACAGATATTCGAATATCAAATCATGTACCGAAATTTAGAAGCAACTAATTAAATAATTTAGTTATATAAATAAAAAAGTAGACAAGCCATCTATTAACAACTTAAGTTACTTGCATCAAACACATTCGGCACTGCCAGCAGAGGTTAAACTTGTGCTCCAGCAGTAAGTTGCAAAATCTAATTTTTTTAAATAGACAAATTTGAAAAGTCTTGACAAAACTCTTGAAATAATCACTTGACGAGTTCATAGAATAAAGTGAAAGTAATAATGGCAATAAAAACGTCGTCTTATTCTCTTCCTCGTCTGAAACATGGCTGTGTTCAAATAGAATGGGCTACAGCAATATATTATGACTTTCTCTTTATTTACAATGCTTACTTTTATAGTGTCACTTTAAAAATCATTTCTATATAGTGTCACTTTAAAAATCATTTCTATCTATCCATTCATCTATTTTGCTGTATTTTGCATTATCTTGCCGCAATTTGAAAAGGGTCTCCTCATCAATAATCAAATAATATATCGATATAATAGCTGATTCATAGACAAATCTTTTTGGTATTTCATCTAGCCTCGAAATTGATATGATTTCTGTTTTCTATTTTAATAAATCGACATAATATCCGATTCATAGACAAATCTTTTTGGTATTTTATCTAGCCTCGAAATTGACGTGCAACTTTTTTCATCCCTAGAGTACAGAAACTTGACCTAAAATTTGAGAAATCTTCATTACTAATATTGTAATATTAATCACTTACTGATATTGATGTAGGCTTTGAATGTAAGACCTACACAGATTGGAAACACTCATTCTCTGCACACATTTCATTAAAACAATTGTACTAACAGTGCACTAATTGATTGATTGTTGAAAAATAAGGTGTCGATTACTGAAAGGATCATCGAACACAGAATTAAAAAAAGTATATAAATTTCCGTACATTTCTTTGGTTTGTAGTACCGCAGAAGCCCTTCGAATTGTCTAAATCGTAGCTCACCGGGATGCTGCTTAGTTACTAGAAGTCGGAATGCATGTTGACATGCCTGTTGTTTGTGTAGAAGAAGTTTTTTAAATTTCTCCCTTTCGATACTTGTAAATGTCTCATAGACTACAGCAAGCATCTGAAAGCCACAACGAATAATTTGATTCGACAATGAATCAGGAATCATTCAATTTACAAAGCATTTTTCCAAGTATTAATCATTATTTTTTACACTATTGAATGTCGACAGTGTGACATACAACAGTCTTATTTATTTGTCATTAAGACACAACACGCAATGAATTTCTAATGGAACATTCCATCCCAACATATTCTATGACTAGTCCATTGACAATAGTTCTTTACAACTCGAATTTTAAAAGCATTCCTGATTTAAAATGATAATTTAACGTACCAATGCGCTACAACATTGTAAAGGGACAATGAAGCATTATAATATTGAAGTTAACTAGAGAAATCCATGAATCCAACACAACATATTAGGCCCAGTGAATAAAAATGAGTATACTCTACTTAGTGCGGTCTTACTAGTTGTCTTATCTCCTTGGTAAACAGTCGCCCAAGAGTAGGCCTATACTCTCGCCTCGGAGTGAATAAACGTAGTACGCTCTGCTCTAGTGTGGACTAGGAAGAATCTGGTAGTTTACTCTTCACAGTTTTGTTCACATGAATTTCGCCTTAGTTGTTACTAAGTAAGCAGTTTTATCTTGGATAATTTAGAATAAAAAAACGACAGTTATGATTGTATGATTGCTTGGCGACTATGTTAAAAATGATCAGCCTACTTTATTGTTAATAAATTCCTCATATTATTCTTCATATTTCAAATGCAGTACTCATTAAACTAATTATTTCCATATTAGTGATCTTTCGATATTATTGTGCATGATAACCAATTGAATACTATAATTTTGTTCTACACAAGCTGCACAAGACCAAATGAATTTTGCTACCTGACAACATCAACCTAATTATAGACTCAAATAATTCATTTAACCCTTGAATAGGGAGTTTTTCTGGTGAAAAGCAGGTTGAATCCCAAAATACACTACCCTTAATTCCATTTATAGACATGAACATGTCTGGTTTTCTATATTACACAATATATTATCTGTATCTAATATATCAATATATATAATATAGATATTAGGTGACATTTGGCCTGGAAATAGTTTGCTGAAGAATCAAAAGCCAACAATCAGCAAACAAATCAGAGCCAGAAACTCCAATATACTGGAATGACGAAATAAGTTTGACATAAAATAGATTGGAGATATAGAATAGGCTAAATGATTAATTTTATTGTAATAAACTTCAAATTGTTTGAGGAAAATTGAATGATAAACCGGGTTAGTCAGTTCAGACCCTACCTTGCAAAAAGCTTAGTAACGCTATAGTAATAGTCTTTACTCGGTTTTATTCACTCCGGTTTCAAGTGAGTACACTCCGAAAAAGTTCAAGGCCGTCTAGTGTTTACTAGACCCCTTAGTCATCACTATAGTCGAGCTTTTACTACAAGATTTTTATTTGCTTGAAAGCTAGTAACATTTCCAAAAACCTTTAGTAAAGTATTTACTCGTTTTTATTCACCTGGCCCAATGGGCTATTAGTGAGTAAAACAACCTAGGCTTCAAGATGTCTACAGATCAGTGGCGGCTTCTCCATTTGGGCGCTCGGACGACGCCCTCCCAGATAAATAATAAAAGAAAAAAATTAATTTAATATAAAAATGAGCATTATAATATTCTGTGATGAATACTCTTTTCTATGCAGTTTAAATATTATGTCATCCATAAGTGAATGAATGAAGACTTGTGCGTGGGTAATGAGGTGAATGATTACACATAGATGCCAGATGGAGGAGCGGGATTCGAACCCACGACCGCTTAAACGACAGCAATATGCGACACCCCAACCAACGGCGCTTAGCGGCCAGCCAAGACTGAATAAGTTGATAGCTCATGGCTCGGGTGAATTGGATTCCGTCCTGGTCGTTAGGAGAGGGAAAACTGACTTTAGAGGGGTTTTGTGAGGATGATGGGTGGAACCAGATAGCACTGATATATCTATACATATTAGTGCCATATAGCTTCGAGTAGGACGCCGTCCTTGCAAGGCTTGCAAACATTACGTATTGAAATTTACCACAATGCTATGAAACTATTACCAACTTGCCTCTATCATTCGAATTGTACCGTCGCGTCAAATTGTACCGTCCTAATTGAGGTTAAATAGTTCGTAAACAATACGGTATTTATCAATTGTTGAAGTGTAATAGTGGATTATTGTATAATATAGTTTAATTGGAATTCAGTTATGAAGCTCCGACCATAGTTTGTGCAAGTGGTTGATTTCAATAATGAAAGTGAATGGATGAGTTGAAATTCTGAAAAACCTTTCGTTCATGAACGTCTGTGCTCGTTCAACACGCATGCTTTGTAATAAGCCTAATAGGTTTTATTTTTTTCGATATTGTTTTACTCGTATTAGTAGGCATGAGTGAAATTCTACTCATACAAGTTCCAACCTATCCAATGTAACTGCGGGTGCGGCCTCATACTGTATTCTTATTTAGCAGTGGCGGCATCATGAAAAACTGTAGACAATATATTTTGACATTATTAGCTACTACCACAAACAGTATTGACTCTGAATCTAGGTTGGAACTTAAAAAATTAGGCCCACCAAGGATCTATTGAAAATTGATTGTTGAAAACACTGAATTTAGAAAGAGTGGCAGATGGATTTCATTTACAAGACCATCAATTGAGCTTTCAAACTGAATTGGTAAGTTTTTTATTTAATCTTATTGTTGATGGTGGGCTAGTGATTTACTTCATTTACCTCCTTTATTATTTTCCAAGTACAGGCCTGTATTTAATTCTACGATTTGGCATGAATTTTTCTCATGACTTGACTCAAATCATGAGAAAATTAACATTTGGCTTTTACGTTCCTTATAGACTAGCAAAAAATTCATATCATCTACTACCAATCTTTCGCCCCTCCAATTTGGAAAGTCACCGGCCGCCACTGCTACAGATATCTTACAGAGTGGTTTTTATGTAACAGATATTAGGTTTTTAAATTGATCTACAATAATTAATTATTGGTCGATCGGTAGGAATCAGCTAGGTACTTACAAGATTCATTAAGATGTAGAGACAGATGCATAGGTATGAAATAAAAAATACGGAGTACCATTTTGATATTGCATAAGCGGGCATCATGACATCAGGAAAGCTGAAAGTGATAGAAATCTCTCGTTCGTAAAAAGCTTTGTAGAACTTGTTAAAATTATATAATTTCTATTCAAAATAGAAAAGAATTTTCGATTTTTTTCAACTACGTTCAAAATTTCATGAAAAGTAATACGAAACTGAAAATTTTCAATCTACCTCTTCAGTAATAAAATTCGTTAAAATACTGCTTTATCCTTCAAAATAATCTGAAGTTATGATGTTAACGATCCACCTTGTTTCCACTAATATATGATAAAAACTTAAAAACACTTTCAAGTGGAAATTGTGACTCACGTTATGGCGTGACGGTGTGTCTGAGGGTCATGTGACGATGCTCTTAACATCAGAGTGAAACGGCCGTCACAATTTCCACTTAAAAGTGTGTTAAAAGTTATTATAATCTGAAGATTGCAACATCGAAATAAAAATTATATTTTTAAATTGTTAAACTCAATTTTAGTCAATTGGTGAAAGAGATAAGCATGATAATATTAATATAAACAGAATTCATTAATTTCGAATTCCTTTAATTGCTATTAGTTTATACAGGAGACTTCCGCAATGGCGGATATTGACAACAGTATTGAATAGCTGATGGAAATCGATGAATGCTACTGTACAAAAATATCAGTCACCACCGGGAATCGAACAACGGACCTCCCAATTGCCGGTCGTACGCCTTAACATCAATTAATATAAAATTGCACTACTAGAATAAATTATTTACTGACCAGTAGTATTTTAAAATCACTATTAAATGTATATCCATTTATTTTACTGTAACATTTATCAGTTACCGGTAAAGCTCCTAGGAACTCAACCAATATTAACTATTTTTATTCACTTTTTATGGTGAATTCAACGAATTGAAGTCAATTTTAATTGAGAATAAATAATTTATGTAATTATTTATTTATGTAAATAAATCATTTACTCACGTAGGCTGAAACATTTTCTAATCGTGATGATTCATTTTCAACAGTATCCTTGATCGCCAATGTCGGTTTTGGTTAGAAGAATTATTGTGGTTTTGTAGAATGTGATCAAAAACGTTGTGTGATTTAACATTTAATAGTTCATTGAGGATGTTTTGTTTATTGTGTGTTTTTATATTTCAAATTGTTCCAAGGTATTGGAGTTCATGTCCTTTAGGTTTAATATCTAGAATGTGTAGGTTGACCTTTGAAGATGAGTCTCCATGATTCGAAAACGTTTGGCCAGAAGTAAGTAAAAATATTATTTATTCTCAATTATAAGTGACTGCAAGTCGTTGAATTTACCATAAAAAGTTAATATTAACAACGAAGATCGTTATGGAACAAGAAATACAGGAACTAATTTAAAGTAAACTGTCAGATTCCATACTCTTTGGAACCAAGTATCTAATACACCACGGGAAATTACTCTCATTGCCTGTCACCTACCCCGTAGGGTCTCCCCACCACGAAAAGCCATACGAATTTACTTTACTTTTACCTACTATAAAGTTACAATTTCATAATATTCGTAATAATCATTCAACACTTTTCTTGTCCATTCTCCATTCTACAATTTACTCAGCGTAAATGAGATTTAAATAAAGAAATACATAAAACTATGATCAATGGTCAAAACTCTAAACTG